>VZRL01004616.1:259736-337587 GCA_013397895.1 Origma solitaria | reverse complement strand
CTCAGTTTATTTGTGTCAAGCCTGGCTCAAAAGGACTGTGATTCTTTAGATTCCCTTCTTCTCCCTGTTTCATGCCCAGGCAGAGACTGTGAAGTAACATAGAAACAGGGCATTTTTAAGAACAAATGCATTATAAATCATAGAATAATAGAGTGGTTTAGGTTGGAAGGAACCATAAAGATCACCTAGTTCCAGTCCCTCTGCTATGGGAAAATATATACATATATTTGTGGAATTCCTTTATTTAGATCACTAGAAGAGAGGTGAAAAAAATCCATGCAGTTGTCCTTGTTTATGTTTTGGCTTTACATTTTTTCCCTATGTCAGCCTAGGTAATTGAAATCCTTAAGGTCAATCTTACTTTTGATCCCTCCTTTGCTGTGCAAGTCAGGGATGCTCCAAGGACAAGTCTCAAACCACTGTTTTAATTTGAATTTCAAATGACATGGATATGTTTCTGTTGGCCTTGAGTTTAACTGAAGGTTGTTTTTACAAATGGTAGGACCAAGTTAAGGGAGCCACAGGGTTTTGGATCTCTTTGCTCCAGCTCTTGGGATGTGCCGCTCCTGAAGCCTGGAGTGCAGAATCTCCCTTGAGTGTGGAACAGGGTGTAGGGCAAAGATTGCCCTGTGGCTGCCAGTGTTGATACCAGACAGAATTGCAGCCCTGGGTAAAATTTCAGCAGCCAACACTGCTCTCCCACTACATGGTGGTTAGCTCATAGGGCCAGAATTTCTGCTTCATAAAAGAGGCTGTGCAAACAGAAGAAACTATTTTCTCAGTTTCCTGTACGCACCTAGTGACACTACTTTAATGGCATGAACTGTACAACACACATTATTCATGTCTGTTTATCTCTTTGGGGTTTGGCCTTCAAATTGTTTCAGTATCGTGCGGCTGCACAGATGTGCTCGCTGTCCAGTGCAACTGAGAAGGAACATAAATCTGTAGTTCACCTTGGCCTGCAGACAGTGTTGAGTTCACTTTGTGACTGGCCTATGTTAATCAGGTATCCTACTCTTCCAGCTGTAAATCAGGCATTGTGATTAATACTCACAATGAGAGAGCTGATTACTACTGGCATGTAGCTGTTTTATGTTTCTCTCTTTTCTGGGAGCCAAATCCAGCCATATGGAAAAATGTAGCTTAGACACTATAAATATGATTCCACTTAGACAGTCATCTCTTCTGTTTTCTGTTATCACAGCAGTGTCAGCACAAGCAAAACAATGAAAGTGAAGAGATGCTGTTGCAGATTTTATTACAAGTTTGAGGTCTTGGGACTTTTTTTTTCTTCTTCAAGGATACTGTGTTAATCTGAAGAAAGAGGGCTTGATTTGTGTTCATTTATGCCTGCCACAATTATTTAAGAAATAACTTCAGTGATCATACTTGAAGAGCTCTGGTTCTTCTTTAACTGTTTCTGGCAGAGCTAGAAAGATGCTTTGTGCTTTGTATCATGACAACTTGTCTTCTCCAATAAGCCACATCTTGAACTGTGTCAGTCCTCTCTACATTCAAAGTAGCTGTCTTCTGTTCATTGTTGTTGGAATGAAGCTGTTGACTGTGTGTCTGCAGTGCAGCCAGCAGCAGCGAGTGAGGATTTCCACAGAAAGTGAAGTCTGTAGCAGCAACATGCAGATGGGCACCAGGCAGTGGTTGAATCCAAATAACTAGGAATCTTTGGGCAGAGCCACATCTGATTTTCATATTGATCTTCATAAAACCCACCAAATATTTTAAAAAAATCTGCATTTGAGGACCCATTCACAAGGCTGGTGCTCTAGTATCGGCCACTGAAACTTTACTGACATGGGAAAAACACAGGCAAATGAAATAAAATGGAGAGGAGCCGGAATATCTCTTATCATGTTGTGAATCTTTTCAGGATTGCTGTAAAGCAGAGACTGACTTCTGAGAACAGCAAACAGATCTCCCCAAAGCCACTTCTTTGTGTTCACTTAATTGTGTTGGGCTTTTAGACTATTTTTTCACTCTTTTGTGAAGCATTCGTAGGCTGGATTAGCAAATGTGACCTTACTGCAAGAGGGAGATGTCAAGGATGGGTTTCCAAAACACTGTGTTGAAGAAGTTTACATGAGTAGCAAGAGGAAAAGGCCTTTGTGCTTCTACTTCCTAAGAAATCTAAAGGAGAGCATCCTGCCATGCTTTAGCGTTCTGGGAGACTGAGAAAATCTGGAAAGAAATAGAAAAATATCTGTTGCAGTGGAGACAGGAGAGATCTTCCATCTTGTTTTGCATGATTATTGTTGCGGTCTTGCCTTGCAATAGGTGCCTCAAATAGCTTGTCATCGGTCTTTCGACGTAGTTAACCAGCCTTCTTTTCCATAGGATTATTTTCTAGAGATACCTCATTTTGCTTGTGAAAGGTTTCAGCAAAAACTTCTGTTACAGCCATTCCCATCCAAACTGTAAAACATATACCCAGCCCTTATACAGTTGCATCAGTTTGGTTTAGGTATTTTCCCCCTCTTTAAGATGAAAGTTGTCAGAAGCAGCATGAAGTAAATGATAGTAAAACATAATTTCATGCCAAAAAAAGTTCTAATTCAGTTGTCTCATCAAAAGCCAATACCATGAGAGAAATTAAACTGCTGCTCTGAAGTTGATACAGAGACCTCTATGACTTCTCCTCATATCATCTTTCTGTCCCAGGAATTGCTTCCATAATAATTTCCCTTCCAAGGCTTTTGTTCAGTGTACTACTCCTTTTCGTGACACTTAACCCACTAGCATTGTGTACTGTATGTTTTATGCATTGCCTTTTGTGCATGCCATATATTACAAAGAGCTTTTTATCCCTAAGGGTTTCTGCAGCTATTTCTGTGAGTTTGTCCTACAGGGCACTTTCATGAAAGTCATCAGTTCGCCTTTGCTATGAAGAAAGAGATAATAGTAACTGAAGGTAGGCCAAGTTCATTAGATTATGATTAAAAGCTTTTTTTTTTTTTAATGTACTGGATGTGGTTTTAGTAGATGGGCACTGGGCAGAAGAGGTGCTGGAGAAGTCACAGGTGCTGTGTCCTCTGTCTTTTCAATTATTTTATTGCTTTAATTGAATACTGACTCATGAAGAGTACAATGACCTTTAATTTTCATTCAACTGCCATTCTTTCATGAGTCTTAAAAGAGAAACACCATGCATGGTCCTGCCTTTGGTGTCTAGGATGAATTCAGAGGAGGTAGTTGGAAGCACAACTAAGTTTGTTTCAAAGCAGGCTTGTAATTTGTCCCTTATAATGCTGTATCTTCAGCACTTTTGGGAACATGCATGTCTCCATTAGAAACAGAGGATTTTCCCCCAGAAGTATTTTAGAGCCTGCCTTGAGCTCCCCAAGCTGGTGAAGTCCCATGCTGGCCCAAGGACCTTGGTCTGAGGACGTGGTCACAGTCCCTTGGTGGGAGATCTGCACTCACTCCATGACTCAGGTGAGGCTGCAGGGCCAGTGGGACCCCCTACCCCTGCACCTCTTCTGCTGTCAAGGCAATGACCTGCCTGTTTTGGTGTCTCAGCTAAGTTGAAATAGTAGAGTTGGCAACTTCATCTCTGTGGCTGAATTTGAAATAATTCATCAGAAGCAGTTCAAGTAGTAAATGGCCTGTACAGGCACTGTGTGGGGCTTGGATTCCTGCAGCCCCCAGGTGTTCAGCTCCCACCTGCAGCCCTCCCTTTATTGATTGGACTGGTCTCTATAGACCACAGTGCTGTGTTCCATGTGTGACTGCCTTGGTGACTGGGAGGGCTTTTCAGGAGGCAGGACTGAGGAAGCAGCAGACCCAGAGAAGCTGACAGGCCTCACTCTGCTCTCCTTCGTCAATCAGAGGCAAGTAGAAAATTGCAGATTGTAGCCTCTGGCTTAATTAGCCACCTGCTGTTCTTGTCCTCTTGCATCCACACTATTTATACACATAAGACTACACGCAAGGCTGAAGCTCTCTATTTTTCCTTGACCGGCAGAAGTCTTCCCATGTAAAGTGGTAACCCACTTCCTTTGAAGCACAGATTTCCTTCTTTTTGATTCTGTGTAACATGACAGGACCAGCATTTTCCCGTCTTGTTAATCATCCATGTTTCATTGGTCACCACGATTGTCACAGTTTGTGCTCCAAGTGATCCCTTGGAACCACGTAATTTCCATAAGTACACAGCATTTAAATGCAACTTGCTATCATGTCTCTCCTTCCCTCCCTTCTCCTTAGATGTAAAGGAGCATCCCACTATGGCCTTACCAAGGAACGGAAGAGGCGTTCCCAAGACTGCTCTCCGGACCATGGCTCCAGCTTAGCAGTAGCTGCCCTGGGCCCTGAGCTCTCAGCAGCTGCAGCCATTGCCTTAATGACAGATGAGCCAGGGCTTGTGAACCCGGCCTTCAGCCCCACCTCGGAGGACAGCCAGCTGGGCAGCAGCCCCGGAGACCTACACCGCAGCAACCGGAACAGAAGTAAGAGCTGAAAATGATGGCTTCAGAGCCTGATGGACCCTTTCAACATTCATTTTTTTTCTGTTAAATGTATGTCATTGAAGAACTAAAAAAAAAAAAAAGAAAAAGTGGTGGGGGAAGTGAAAGCTTTCATTTTACAGTTTATCAAATGCACACTCACTGACCCAATAGAATAGAGGTGAAAAAGAAGATGGCTTGGCCAGGAGCAGCACCAAGCTGAAGATGGACTAACTGCACACATGTAAACTGCAATTCTTTAGAAAGATTATTTAGGCAAGTCAGCTCAGTTGGAAGATTAAATGTTACATGTGATGTGCTGGGGAGGTGGTGTAATTGTGTAATGTGTTTTCACTAAAGCATGGTGGCCCAAGTAATCCCCATAGACATGGACACGTACCCAAAATCCTGTTGGGGAACTGTGTTTGGCATTTGCCAAGTATTTTCAGGAGAAAAAAACTCTAAGAATTGCCTTAGGAACTTGGGGGATATCTGCCAGCTTCTTGGAAAGGTGCAGCTCGGAGGAGCTGGTCCGGCTGAAATAACAACAGTTAGGGACAAGGTGCATCAGGAAACTTTGCCTTGATCTTTCCCATTATGACAGTGGACCTGTCTCTGCTGAGTGTCATATTTGAAAAACATGGCCTGGCCAAAGGCAGACTCAGAAGCATTAATGGTGAGTTCAAAGCATGTCTTTGAGGATTCTGAAGACAAAATTGATAGCCCACCTTGTGTGCCACCAGTTGCTTGTTGGGAAACTGGATGAAGGGATGAAGAAAGACTAGAAAATGAGAAGTACTATCCGTTTGCGTGCCAGGATTTAGAGAGGCGAGGAAAGGGAAGATGTAGGAGGAGAGCACCAGAATCTCAATAAATTCTGTCAGTTTTATTGAGTGTAGAGGCCACAGTCTGGTTTGAGGGAATGTTGTATTATTAGATTACAATGTTTGGCTAGCATGCAGAGCTGGAACAGACAGAACAGCAACAGCCATGAAGATAACTTTAGCAGGATGGAAAAGAGTGACATGTTTTGAAAGTATTATGACTTTTCTTTTGTATTGCTTTACCCGAGTCAGAATATGTGATTTTTTTGATCCCTCCCACCTGATAATATTTGAATTTTTGACATTAAGTAGTTGGCAGTCGTTGGTGGCTTTGGAAGAATTGCAAGGTTTTTAGGCAGTAGTAGTAGCAGGGATTTTTTCAAGTAGAGTTTTTAACAATGACTTCCAGCTTTTTTAAGTCAAACATGTATAGCTTGGGAAGGACAGTGTTTCTTCCTTTTATATGTATTTTTCACAGGATTGCTGCTGATTCTGTCTTGATGGAGGATTAGTCTTTCCAAGGCTACCACACTCATAGGAGATTTCTCCATGTGGTTGGCAAGACAGAGAGGAAGGTGGCAATTCAAGGGTGTGGGACTGAGGTAGAGTAATTGTACCCAGATTCAGGTGGGTGCAACCTTGTAGTATCAACAGGACTAGGGTGCAAAGGGGAAGTACAGGCAGGCTCACTGTTGATGTAATATCCCATCATATGCCGAGGGCTGCAGAAATGCTGTGGTTCTAGCCCAGAGCTGCTGAACTGTTTTGATTTGGCTTTTTCCTGCTGTTGCAGCTCGACACTTTGAACGTTCCACTATAAGAAGCAGATCTTTTAAAAAAATAAACAAGGCATTCAGTGTTCTTCGAAGGACAAAAAGTGGAAGTGCTGTTTCCAACCAGCCTGACCGGGAAAGGGATAATGTTGGAAACTCCGCTGCTGGAGAGGAAGGTAATGTTTTGTTCATCTTGTGTTATCACTTAAAATGGGGTAAGGGACTGTACCCATGTGGGAGCTGGATATCCACGACTGACATGCCTTTCATGTGGTGGGCTGTGCGTGATTTAAAAAAAACAAACCAGAAAAATGCAATCTTTTCTTATTTCTTCTTTCAAAAGATGTTATTGACTGGCAGGCAAGAATATTGCTGGAGTGTATGGGACCTCATGTAGGGCTGTTCTGGTAACAGCCTGCATGCTACAGCCAGCCCAGTATCCAGCCCATGGGATGTGGGATTTCGGCATCTGGGATCTATTACTGGAGCTGTCATTGATTTGCTCTGTAATTTTGATCAAGTTTCTTCACCGGCGTGTGCCTATCCTTCTAAAGCAAATGGATCACAGTAACCATACTTTAGAAGAACTTAATGAGTTTTGGCTAATGTTTATGAAGCACTGGAAATTCCCAGTGGGAGGATGGTATGAAAGTGCAAAGTACTGTAATTATTCCAGCATTTCTGTGGGATCGTTTATTACCTCAGCCAGGCAGGTGATGAGGAAAGAATGTTCCACTCTTAAACAGCAGGGATAGGTAAGTTTGTCTGATGTGTGTCAGGGATGAGGGGTCTGGCAGGCAGTAACACTTAACATTTGGAATTCTCAAAGCAATAAGCAAATGTTACTAATCAGTTTGGACCATAATTATGAAAACAACACTGGCATTCATGCATCAAGAGGAAGTGATGATAGAGTGGGAATCAATGCCTTAATCAAGGTCTTCACTGAGCGTGTTATTCCTTTACTTGATACCTCAGCACCTCATGTCTCTTCCCAGATCAAGTGTCCAGGATGCAGGCTTTAAGAATACAAAATATCCAACTTCCTTTTGCTCTGTATTACAGTTCTCATTGAAATCTACAGAAAATAAGGACAAAAGGCTGCCAAATACTACTTTCAGGCATCATTGTGATGCATTGTGAATAACGGTGAATCAGAGAACCATGTTCAATATTCTTCTGCTTTATCTGCTTATTCCTTCAGGAGAATTTCACTATGTTACTGTGTTCTTGGTACTTACTCTCCTACTTCACACACTTGCTGATAGACCCGAAATAAAACCTGGTAATTCAAAATTGTGAACCTTTTCCATAAAAGGAATATGAATATATTCGTTGACCTGGAAACATAATGAATAATTTTAGTTTATTTTAAATAGTTGTAAATAATTTTAAATAATTTTTATTATTAAAAGTAATAGGTTATTTTTCCCCAAGTAAAATTTTGCAAGTAAGTTGTTTATATCTCTGTTTGACCAGGCAGATATATTTCTCATTCCATAGCAACTCTTCAATCCACTGCAAGCAAAAGCTTCCCTTTTTTCAGAATGAGTGAAATTCTCCATGCCTCAAGTTCATATTTTTCAAAAGACACCTCTTCAGGATGAGATATAGACCACTTTCTACCTAGACATATAGCTGACATTCGTAATAGTTCTACTGAGAACTTGGTTTCATGTCCAGAGTGTGCAGATAATCTGGATGTCAACAGCACCTATTCAGTAGCCCAGTGCAGTGGAGATGTTAACAGAACTTAGCAGAAAGGTATGACGATGACGCTAGCCTTTACATTTCCAGCAAATGAAAAGCACTATTATCTCTATAAGGGAATGTATAATGGCAATAACTCCAGGACCCCACTGACAGTGTCAAGATTGTCATTCTCTCCTTGGCTCTGCTTGTGGTTTCATTCCTCTGCACCAAGCATGCCTGTAAACTTCCAAATGTATTCTGCTGCACTGGAAAAACCAGGTAGGCATATAATTACTTAATAAGCAGTTACTCTTAAGTGTGAGATCACAGAAGCTGTGTACCTAAATTGCTTTATTAATTACATTTGCAAAGAATGCATTTTGATTACACAGTTCTGGAATTTGATCTTAAAAAAATGCAAGCAAATATCTTGCAGCAATAGAAATACAACTTGAACAAAGATTTCTATTCAGTCCTTTGCAACAGGTGCTTTGTGCAGTGGCATCTCAAAGGCTTTCTCTGTTTCTTCTTGTTGGAGGAGGATATGAATGTACTTCTTTCTGCAGCAATTATCATCCTGCCAGCTGGAGGCTAGTTTTTCTTCTCCAGTTCTGTATGTTTTCTTCTTCTTTTTTTTTTTAAATCCTCAGCTGCTCTGAGCAGTCTGCAGCTAGACTTCTGATTAGAGCTGTTGGTCAATCTTTAGGGATAGCTGCTCTATGCTCTGCCCTGTGCTCACTGAAGGTCCTGCCTATTGAAGAAAAGGTAGCCCCATATATCTGTCTCACCATTGCCACCATTGCTCCTGGCAATGGAGGTGCTCCTGTGGCAGTGAATGAGGTGGTTCCTGACTTCAGAGGTCCCCATACCCAGTATGAAATCGGCTGCTGCCTTGCCCAGAGTTTCACAGGTTCATGTCTGGGACCATCTGAGAACACAACTCAGCCATGAGTCGTTGATCCACTTCACTTCACCAACTCTCTGGTGACCCCTTTCCTCATTAGGTTTAGTCAATGCATGAGCAGAATAAAGCTGGGACTATGCCAGCCTCACAGGGAGCACAGAGTGATGTAACCCCTTCTTGCTGCTAACCTCTTCTTGATAAAGGATCTGTAAGATCATCTGGCAAAGCTCAGCGTACAATGCATCTGACTAGTTTTCAGAATTCCCCCATCTTAGTTCACACGTCTCTGTTTAATATGTGTTTTGCCTGTATTTTAGTCAAAGGAGGTCTGAGAATGAGCACCATAACAAGTAGCTACGTATTAACCTTCAGCAACCCTTCATGCAAAGTGTGTAGGTGCCTTTTATCTGAAACTGCTGTTTGTTCAGCCAATGCTCAGTTGCAATATGACTGTGAGGGTGCAAGATAAAATAATGGTTTCTGATGTGGGAGAAAAAAAATTCAAATTCTGCTTGACTCAAAGCTGAATCCATACTGGTTTTGGAAAACTCATTTGACACCCAGGGACATTGTAAAATATGATGTATAATATCAAATGTGTTTCTGTTACAATTACAGCAGAGAAATAGTTACAGTCTAATGCTGTCTTATACATGGAGCTGGTAGCCATCCGGCACTGTGGAGATTACTTCACAATTTACGTTTGTATCCTGTGGTTTGATTTGTTTAAACAATGTTGTATGTGCTCATTTTGTATTTGAATGATTCAGGCTTTCTTTGTTTCTCTGTTTAAACATTTTTGTGACTTTTTCCATGGAGAATTTTTAAATGTCCAAACCAAAGAAAATGTTAGAGGTGAATGAAAAGTACAAACAATAATGAAAATATTTGGGGGAAGGAGATGTTAAAATTTTCTCATTTTTAATAATTTTTTATTTGTAATATCCCATGCAAAGAAATATTTGTCTGTAGTCAGCACACAAGCTTGTGACACTTATCTGAGGGCAATTTCCTTAAGAGCATTTACAGCTACAAAGAGCTTTCCAGGTCTGAAGTAGAAGTTTAGAAAGTTTAAAAGAAAGAGTTTCATTCTGAGATGTGAGGGAAGGTGACAGGGACGTGCTTATGGCACTGATGCATTTAAGATGTAATATCTTCTGACTAGATCTGCTGGTGTAAATGACCTTGACAATCTACTTAAATGATAAAATATCTCCAAGCAAATACGGCTCCAGCTTTGCTATGCTTATTTGTGTCACTGGGCTCTTAGTTTGGCTTTTCACTTTAAATTCAGTTCCGAGAAAGACTGTAGACATTTATACTCCTTACTTAAACTGATCTACAAATATGAGTTGTAAACCAGCAGATGTTTTAGGAGGAAAGAATGTGCCGGTACAATTGAAAAAACCTCTGTACAGTTTTACAGTAAAAGAGCTGTGTTTCTGACTTTCAGAAACATTCATTGGTTTCATTTTGCAGTCAAGCCATTGTAAAAGCAATTTAATTTATGATTGCTTGAGGATGTAAAATGTTTTTCAAAGTCAAACTCAGTCTCATGGTGGATACAGTTCTACCGTCTGTTATTGCTTTGAAGCAGTCAAGACCAAGGCAGCCCCAGCAGGCACTGGCAAAACCACAGAACAGCCTTCCCTCTTGTACTGTTCAGTGTGAACCCTGTTGTATTTTTGAGAGATATATATACACATACATATAGATACATATATACGTGATAGATAGATAGATAGACAGATACTATAAGTACTTCAATGTTTAAAAAAGTACATGAAGAAAAAGAAGGTAAGTGAAACACAGATGGTATCAACCATTTCATGGCATTGAGGCTCTCTACGGGCAGAGAACAAAGTTGTTTACCCAACCCCAGGACAAGCCAATGCAACACAACTTCTGTCTCAGGAAGGCTGCACCCCACAGAAATCCCATACTGTTCCTATTTTTCTCAGATTTTATTCAGTTGCCATTCTGATTTCCCAAAACAGCTGTTACAGAACTAGTTCAAAGTACTCTACTCTGGAACAATGAGCCAGGCAATTTCCAGAAGAAAGAGATTGTCTCTGTAGCATTTCCTCTAGTGCAGACAGATAAATTTGCCTTCTGTAAATAAGAGAGTCACAATTCTTTTGAGACACAGTCAACTCGGCAACAGTTTCGTTTTAGCTCTTTTGGGACTCCTTTGGTGAGATGAAAGTCCAGAAGCAAGAAGAGATATTAGAACTGGCATTGCCTTCTACCTGCACCTCCATCGGAGCAGCATCACTGGAGAATTAATGGAAGGCATTAAATCAAAATGATGGCAAACCTCTGGGAGAATGAAATGATAAATGAAAATCTATTGGGAAGGAAAAGTTGCAGAATAAAGTTCCCCACCAGCGCAAGGGCATGTGACATTCACAGACACATGAATTTTCCAAGACTAGGTTACACAAGCTTAATTTAAATTCTGGTGTCCAGATGCTGGGAAGGATTGAGTGTGCATTCCTGCAGATAGTCCTATTTGTGGGGGTGAGCTGACACCTCATATTAGTCAGGCTGCCTGATCTAAATGAGGACGTGGAACCACAGATACAAGTTTTGTTTACAATGGTCTTTGATTAATCTGGACTCAAGTGTCACAGCAAACATTGCACATTGTCACACTGAATCCTGGGAATGAAGGCAGAAGTTACCCTCATGGCAGCACTGTCAGAAGGAGCATGATACACATGGAAATCAGCAGAAATCTGAGCACTAAAGGAGCACTACCATTAAATAATATAAACTGTGGGGAAAAAATAGTAAGCATACTTAAAATTTTGTAATACTCTCTCATAGGCACTATACTAATGAATGCTCTGTGTCCAACATTGTGCCAGAGAACTGGAGTTCACTGTGCAAAGCTGGTCTCTCCTATGTTGTTCCCATAATGAAAAGTGTGAAAATATCAATAAAATTGCACATTAATATTAAAATAACACTGCTTGAGAAAAAAGCCCACACAGTCTTTCTGAATGCAGGTGACATTTTATTATATTGACAGATTCAGAATGCTCCATACAACCCCCCGTGACAAAAACACAGCACTCTGTGGGAAAACCTGGAAGAAACACCAAAAACAAGACAGAAAGTTTCCTTCTTTCTAGATTCAGCAGCTCTTCAATATTTAAGGACTGGAAATATAAAATGATAAAGAAAGGTATGCAATACTCCTGGGTTTTCCTGCTCTGGAAAACCTGACCAAAGAAAATGGAGAATTCTAAATAAGAGTGTTAGAGCTGGAAAATGGGTTCTGTGAAAAAGGATACTCCGGCCTCACAACAGGCTGTATATATATATATATGTGAAAGATACAAACCCTCAACTCAGTTGGAGTCCCTTAAATTGGACTGCTGAGGCCCCAATCACTGTATGCAACCAGGCACTGAAGTAGGGTTTGCCTTTCCTGGGTATGGTATATACATTAAAAAATTCAATTTGAAGACTTTGCTTTCTAGACATGGCATCATCTTGAAGTAGGCGTGGTAAGTTTTGATCAAACTGCACACAGTGGATGCAGACTGTTGGGTGAAAAATCAATTATGGGGTTTTTTTTTCAACTGGATTTTTCTTATTTAAAAAGAAATGTGTTTATGTACTTCATATATTAAATTGCCAAACTTACTGTTAGTTTATCAAAGTAGGCATTGGCCTTTTACTTACAACAGTCTAGGTTGTTGATAAAACAAATGTCCATGTGTATGGTCTGGGATGAAAAGAAGAGGCACACCTTCAATGAAGAGAGCAAAAATTATTGGATCATGGAGTAATTTTGGTTGCTTAGCCCATCTGAGGAGAAAATGGTTCTGTTTATGAATTATGTTTGGTAAAAAACATAAATCAAATGAAGACAGGAAGTGAGGCAGTACAGCCTGCTATCTGTAAAAGAGCAGCATTAGAGGGTTGCAGACATGGAAGAAAAACCTCTTGGAAAGATTTGTTTTGTTGTAACTGTACATATCAGAAGTAAATTAGACATTAAAAATTCCTCTAAAAGAATCTGCAGAAAGTAGTATTGAAAGTCAGCCAAGTGCCACTGCAAGACATAACAAACCAGGTAAGGAATTGCCCATGATGAAAAGAAACCTATTTATGTTTATATGTTATGTAAAGATACAGGTAAGTCTTGTAAAAGGGTAGGGACTTGTTCACTGCCATGTTGCTCTGATTTTGCTCTGGGATAATTTCAGACTGAAATAACATGAGAGTGTCAATAGCTTGTTCAGTCCGCAATTCCCCATGGACAAGAAATGTAACTGGATAAATCCTTTAGAAAAGCTTTCAGAATGAGCTATGGTAAAATGAACATCAGAGTCAAAAAGCATAGTCCGTTAGGATGTGAAGTGAGTCATAATAGAAGTAGCTCTATTACAGCACTGTTTTGGTACTCTTCAATATATACATGTGCATTAATTTATTTGTGTGCAGGGATGATCCTACGTATCCTGATTTTCATTTGTATTTTTATGCATAACTACCCTAATAGCCACACTGAGAGTGTGAAATGTGCATGGTTATTCTGATGCAGAGATCAGGCCGGTGGTGATTTTTGAGGAGTATTTGTCTGACTTTAAGCACCCCACTGAGATGCCAGAGTTAATTGCCTCTTTTCTTACACAGCAGTGGGAATGTTTGGCACCTCCAGGGGTGATTTAGCACAGGAATCACTTCCTTTGGGTGCCTGTGCACTACAAAGGAAGTCAGAGCAAGCAGATCACCAAATTGTGCATTTGACTTAGAGGCCTGGATTTAGATCAAGTAAATCGACCTTTCAAGCTAGAGAGAATTGAAGGAATTACAAGCTGAGCAAATAGCGTTTAGAAAATAGAGGAGCATGGGGGAAATGAAGCACCTTCCATTTCTGAGACATTAAATTTGCCTGCAAAACTGAAGTAAACATGTATTAACACAGAAACTGCTATTACAAGAATGAATGGTTGAGTATTAGGTTAGAAAAGTCAGCGTTAATTATCTAGACAGAATTTCATTGCCTGTCAAGTCTGTGTAAAACCACAAAGTCGAAGTCTGTGCTACCGGTAGGTGCTTTTTACAGACGTGGAGGAGGACAGCTTCCCACCCTGAAGAGCATATGATCAAAGAAGTGGTAAGGGATGCAACATGGTGTTTCTCAATATATTTTTTCCTGTTCTTTCTTTCCACCTGCTCTCTCCCAAAAGGTTTTGGTGCCTTGCTGGTTTGTTGCCTGCTAATTCTGTAGTAGCAAATATTGTTTCTATCTCAGATACTGGTCTATTAAGTTTCATTTTGCACTTAACCACTATTCAGTAACAGTCACTGTACTTCCATTTCTAAAATAGGTTATTGAAAAAATATTAGCAGTTAATTTTTTGACTTACAGGATCATCATGTAAGCACTGGATTGGACTCACATGCAAAAAGTTCAAAAGATTTCTCTCAGCTGTGGGGGATTCAAAATAATTGAAGGTTGATATGCCTGTGCTGGAAAACTCACTGCTGCTTTTACTGCAACTTTGTTCACTGCTGAATATAGATTAAAATTCTGAACTGACCTAGAAGGAAAGAAAGTATTAGTGACATGTTGTGAAATCAGACATGACAGTTGAAAAGTAGGGCTTAGAAGAGGATACTCTTATCCAGCGCATTATAAATAAAGGACCCCTGCCCACCATTAGTCCCTCCTCCCCACAGCCAGATTGCCAGGGCCAGCAGAGATCTTTTCCTCCAGGTACTTTGAGCATACTGTGGTTTTAATACAGGCACATCACAGTAAGAGCCACTCATTCCTACTCCCTAGAGTTCAAGCAGTGATGAAAGGAGAGGGGTCGGGTAGGGAAACTGCTGTGTGCTTTGGATTGTCAAAAAAAATTTTGTCTTTCTGTTAGCTAAAAACAAATAAAAAGCTTCCTTGGATGTCACAAGACAAGCGCCCAGTTCTCCACTATGGCACCAAAAATGGAGAAAACAGGGCAGCCTGGGATGCTACCAGTGAGACAGGGTTTACAGCCCAGCACAGCAGGGATGGACATTTGTTGAGGTGCCCGTGCCCATCTGTTCTAGGGCCAGCGATAAACTGTGGACTGGTTCTGAGGTGTGTCTGGTGATTAAAAATGTATTTGATTCCCTTAGAATATTGACATGTATAACTGTTTTTAAGTACATTTCATCTGTCTCAATTACTTCAAAGGTTTAAGGCTGTATTTTGTGGGAGAAAAAAGGAAGTTTGAATGTATTAATTGTAAAAAGAGCCCTTCAAGTCCATTCAGCAAGCTTACCTATTCTTTCCTCCCCACTTAAAAATCACATCCATGCATGAAACCTGGCTTGACTAACTGGAAGGTACTTGAGGTTGTGCAGTGCATGTTTCAACAAAGCAAAGCTCTGTTGTCAAATAAATACCTTACAATATGCATTTACAGGTTTTCCCAGGCTGTATCACCTGATTCCTGATGGGGAAATTACCTGCATTAAGATCAGCCGTACCAATCCCCACGAAAATCTGGCCATTAGGATTGTGGGAGGCAGTGAGACCCCTTTGGTTCACATTATTATACAGCATATTTATCGAGATGGGGTAATTGCCAGAGATGGAAGATTGCTGCCTGGAGACATGATACTAAAGGTACAGTACTGTGGAGGTACGACATAAAAATATCCTGACAAAAAATCATGATGAGATTTGCAATGTTGCATGCAGAAAGACATTCTAAATTTCAGAGCACCACCTGTAAGGCACTGTGATTTCCTAGCTTTTGCCAACCCCAGTGGTAGCTGAGGACACTTGAGGCACACCAAGGTTGTGCCATGCCTTGTGCTTTGTGTCAGACAGACTTGGCCAAAGGGGTTTCCCAGGATTGCGATGTGGGCATACTTCACCCTAGCAGTGTATAAAAATGTCTCTTGATGGTGGTTCCAGGCAGCAGCTGGATAAGCATCCACCACCCAGCTGTGGGTTTCAGGGAGGGTTTTTGTTCTTGTGCCAGCACAGAGCAACAGATCTAATGGCACCACTAAGAAAAAGCTATTCCTGCAGGGCACATCCAAACCATACTATGAAGCTGTGACTGTAGCACGGATGGGCCTAGCCTAGCTCTTCCCAGCCACGGCTGACTGCCCAGGGATTTACCAAGGATTTCCATGAATTTCAGCCCCATCCCGGTGCAGCTCATGCTGTTTGTGGTGCCCAAGGTAGCAACTTAGTTGAGCAGTGTGTCACTGGGTGCAATCCTCCCCACCAGACTGCAGCAGGAACTGCCCTGTTGTGCCCACATAGGCAATCTGCAAAAGCCAACACCAGCCAAATGCTTCTGTCCATGCTGGGGAGTATTTCTGTTGCATTTTGGAGATGTTTCTTAATATTTAAATGGTTCAACCTGTGCAACGTAAAGCTACAGGGAAATAACTTGTCTGGTTCAGGTTTTCCAGCCAGTGATGAAATACAATCTTGCAACTGGTTTTCATTTAGCAATGTCTAGTCACTCTTATACATACGAACATGACAGGATTGACTGGAAGCTCTTTTTTTTCTCTTTCTTTTCCCCAGAAAAATTTAAAAAGTAGTAGTTATGCAGTTTTACTGTCATCTGAATTAAATCTTACATGGAAAACACTGAGGAAAAAAGTCTGATTCTCTGGTGTGGTAAATCAGCATAATTGCTAGTAAATATCCAGGACATTTAAACTTCTGCTTGAGGCTCTTTCCTGCTTTTGAATTAGAGGTTCATTAATGAGGAACATGGTTTTTTTGCTGTACCTAGAACAGCTGGGAGATAATGAAGAAGAGAAACAGCAGGAAAGCAGTGGGAGTGAAAGAAAAGGCTGGCAAAGCTGCTTGAAATCAGAAGCCAGTGGAATAAAACTAAGATATATGAAAGGATATTGAAGCTTGGGAAAGAGCAATAAGGAAGATGAAAACTAACATGTATGTCTGGGGACTATCAGGGAGAAAAGGGAAGAAAAAGGGCAGATATTCTCTGTGCAGTGCATCCTTTCCTTGGGGGGAAGATTGTTCTGTGCTGCAAACTTGGCTCCTGTGTGATGCCATTTGAAATAGCACATGTCACTTCATATGAAGACATCTGTGTAAATAGATCTGCCCTCCCCAGTGCCAACTCAGAATAGACTATCTTTCTGCTGCTGATTTACACGTCTCTCTTCCAGGTAAATGGCATGGACATCAAAAATGTGCCACATAACTATGCCCTGTCAATCCTGAAGCAGCCCTGCCACGTGCTCCGACTGACAGTGCTCCGAGAGCAGAGGTACCGATGCCGAAACAGCGGACTTTCCCTTGACGCTCACTGCAATAGGGATGACAGCTTCCATGTTGTGCTAAACAAAAGCAGTCCAGATGAGCAGCTGGGAATAAAGCTGGTCCGCAAGGCTGATGAGCCAGGGGTATTTATTTTCAACTTGCTGGAAGGTGGCATGGCTGCCCGCGATGGACAGCTGCAGGAGAATGACCGGGTGCTGGCCATCAATGGGCACGACCATCGCTACGGCAGTCCAGAAAGCGCAGCCCAGCTGATACAGGTTTGTTGTTGCTGCTCTGACCACGGGGTTTGGGCTGTGCAAAAACCAAGCACATTGCAAAGCCATCCATTGCAAAGCAGGGGCCAAACACTGATTTTGTGTATTCGGAAGAGGGAAGGAGTCAAGGTTGGATGGGAATTTATTCCTCTAAAAGCTCCTTGGTTTCACTGTGGGTACAAGTGTGAACATGGGCATGGGCTCTCTCAGAGGTGCCTGCCACCATCAGGTTTTCGAATGTATAGATCAGTGTAAACACCTGTATTCTCTGAGCAGACCCAGAGAGTGATGCCAGCTGCCAAAAGGCATGCCAGCCTGGACCCTGGGAGCACTGGTTCCAGAAGGATGCTGACTCCTCCAGCTCAGAAGGAGTCACAGTGCTCTCTGGTCAGCCCTGGAGCAAACCAGAGTAGCCTAAGGCAGTGGATGGCATGTTTCAGGATGAACATAATTCGCCCAGACTCAGTGACTGTTTCCCATGGATGTGCTTTACAACTGAAGGTAGTCCACACCTTACCAATATTTATTACCTAAATCCAGTATATGGAAATCCAGATGTATGGAAAAATGCATCTGTAGGTGTAGTTTTTATAAATTTCTGTTTAGACTCTTGTGGAGTACTAAATGGGTCCTTCTGCCATGTACTAACCAGTCTTAACACGAAACTGTCATACAAAAAAACCCCTTCTGCCATTCTCAGCTACAAAATTGGTCAGCTTCTGCCTAATTTCCCCTCCAGAACCATTTTAATTTTTTTCTTTGTTTACTGACTATGTTTTTAGAAAACTTCAACACAAAAAGCAAAGCAAAGAATCTTTTGTTGCTTTTATCTCATATTTATAGCCATTATTATACTTGTGCAACTTTGAATTTCATTTGGAGGCATGTGGAGTGGTCACATATTGAAGAATTTCGTGGGCTTCAATAACAAGATATCAAATCAGGCCAGCTGCTTCCCCTTTCTGGCAGGTATAATCAGGGTCATATAAGTTGAACTGAAACAAACAGCCAAATCCATGCATTTTGTGGAAAGGATTCCTCTGTTTGCATAAATTCACAGTTGGTGGTAGCCAACTTTTGTTGTGAAGTTTATAGCATAGGTGAAGAAAAAGTCGTTCCCTTACATAATGCCAGTTGTTGAAATTCTGGTCCAGCATCTTTCTGGATTACCTTATGTAGCTCACTAACTGGGAACAGAATACAGAAGGGGGAAGGTTTAAATTCTCTGAGGGCAACAAGAATGGAATGAAAAACTTTCTAAAAACTAGTATTCTTGGAACAGTTCTTTATGACTACAAAACAAGGTATCAGTGCTCCATAAGCAAAAAACACACGCAGCCGAGAGATGAAATGGAAAAAATTACTAATGAGACTATCCATATACTAGTGTTTAAAAATGCAACTAAAGCCCTTATTGGCCTCCAAAGAGTAGATGTTATTTATAATAATGCTTAAAATGCACACCACTCCCTGGGAATTTAAACAGCAAGCCCATCAAAGGGGAGACTCGCGTTTCCAAACAGCCAGGATTACACTGCATTGATGTGAGCTCCATGAATCACATTTGTCTAATGCAAAATTCCCGGAACCTGTGTCTTTTTTGCTATGTTTATTCATCAATTCTCATTTGCCTTTCCTGTTTCCATGTTATGCCAGAGAAAACCGTTATACTGAAGCCACAAGTGTTTTGCATTTGCTTCTTACACGAAGGGATATTTCATTGTGTCCTCTGATTTCTCAATAGCATCCCGCCTGTTGAGACCTCAGCATGTCACTTGCAGTGCTTTGAGGGCTTCTAATTTATGGTGGTGGAAGCTACAAATACACCATTGGTTTCTTTAAAAAAAGAACTAACATTCAGTAAAAGGTGTGGTGGCTTGTGAAAACAAGCACAGCTGGAAGACTGTCAGATTTCTGTGGAATCTGATTATTTTTGACTTTTAAATCGTGAATAATTGAGACAAATCTAATTCTTGAGGCCTACAGGAATTATACACTAGCATATGTGAAGCAGTTGTTAAATAGTAGATTAGATGTCTGTTTATAAGCTCTAAGTTCTGTCACAAGAACTGAAATGAAGAAAACGTGTAAGTGCTAATAAGGAACGTGCACACATCATAACACTTGGGAGTTTGCTGCCTCCTGTTTGTCACATCATCTTTAGCTATGGCCTTGTGTCAGAAGTGACACTTTTAATCTAAATGATGAGACATTCCACATCTGTTTTCCATGAAAGTGACAAGAAAAGGAGCAAGGTAACAGATCAGGGCTGCTCATGTGAGTGCATCAAGGCAAGCTGTATGGGCTGAGTCAGACTTTAGTGACCCCAGATGTTCACCCTTCTCTTCAGCACCTTCCCCCACCGCAGTTCAGAGCAGCTGCTAGGGACAGATGAGCCCCTCTTCTTCCAAAAACTGCCTCTGACAAGCAGATTGTGACGTGGAGCATATCCCTGCTCCATCATCCCTGTGAGAGATGGGGCAGCTTCTGCCAAGAGCAGTGCTGCTGCCTCTTTCTGAGAGGCAATTACCTACTATATGCTCACAAGTTGCCACTGTGTCTCTGCCTTCCTGCTTGATTTGCCTTGGCTGTAACAGATTTTAATTCTAGTAGATTGTCTCAGCTGTTACTTGCACTCAGTATCAAAGCTAACCTCCTTCCTTTAATTTTCACTTCAGCATAAAATACAGAGAAAGAATTGTGGTTAAAGCAATTGGTTAGAGGGAGGGAGAGATCAGAATGAATCAGCAATGAATATTCTGATCAGTAGAAACATTAATGGGTTTTTATACACATGTAAATACAAAAGCTGTTCTTGTTGTTTGGATAACTTTCTAAACCACTCTGAGTTCTGAGAAACTACTCAACTTGACTGGCCTGTAGACAAATGCAACATTGCAATAGAGACTCTTGTTGAACTTTTGCTAGTTGTTCTATGAGAATTAATCATGTTTACAACCTTTCTCTAAATAACAAGCTTTGAGGCTTACCATGTGGCAACATATAAGTTTTAAAAAGAAGTTGTGTTAAATTGAAATTATTCATTTCAGAGAAAACTGTATTTTCATGGGGGCAAATGCCCTTGGGAGCTTTAATCTTGTACTGTTCAGTTCCACCTCAGTCATATTAAAAACTAGGGACCAGGATGGTTTCCTTTCTCCCAATATACAGAATTCTGCTTATGGGTACCAGTTGAGTCCAGAGTCCATGAATTAATATAATTCATGTTAATATAATTAACATAAAACCAGATCTGTTAAAAATGCCTAGAAAATTATTTTGAAACATGTATGTATGAACAAAGGATATATTATGAAGCTGTGCAGATATCAGTTTCTAATCAAAAAAAGGCATCCCCGAAGATACTGGGAAAGCAACAAACAAATTTTTTACTTCATTGAAAATAGCGCAGCTTGAACATATCTATTTCAGGCTTTAAGTTGGAGGTTTAGGAGAGGTAAGTTGCTTTTTCATAACTAAAATGACGTTTTTCCAAAGTTTTTTTTAACTCTCAGCTACTGCTAGTGAATTCAGCTCCAGAAAGGGCAAACCAAGCTATAAAAACAAAAATCCCAGAAGCTTCCTCTGGCTTCTGTTAATTGTCTGTGGGAGATTTGATTTCAACAGCGCAACTGGATCTGGGTTTGGTTTTCAGCTGCTTGTTCAGCGCCAGCTTTCCTTGGAGCTTCTCCCCAGTGAGCAGGGCATGTCACCATGCCAGCAATCAAGCCAGGAGGTCTGATGGCCTCGGGGCTGCGGTACCAACAAGCATTGCAACTGCAGCCCCGGGGGCATCAGGCCTCTAGATGTGTTTGTGGGGGGCTTCGCGCTAGATAATGAGCAGTTCCTTGGGTATAACCTGAGAGTAAGCAGGGAGGAGTCCCTCTGCAGATTGGTCCTCCTGCCTGGCACAACAGGAAGGTCTTTAGCCTAGAGAGAAAGGGATTAGAGGATTAATTTTTACATCTTCTGCATACATGTCTATAGTATTGAGGTTATTTCTACACTGTTCATCATTTTAGTTCAGTATGTTGGTTTGGCCTTATGGCAGACATTTATGATTTATCCAGGAGCACCCGACTTGATCTCAGCTTTATCTTTGTGTAGTACTGTTGTCTTGAACAGATTCACATAAGCTTTCCTGAGGAGCAACTGAAGCCATTTGCGTCTAGGGAAAGAGTGCTGATTCAATAGGACAGAAAAAAAAAATCACCTGTACACAGAATAAACACTAATATCAGGTACAGGCAGAGCTTAAAAACAACGAGCAAACATTAACTCAGTAGAAGCATTGCAGCATTTCACAGACACAGAAGTATTTTGACTTCATTGTGCAAAAAGGCCTAGAAGTGCTTTGAGCTTGGATTAATTGCTTTTGAAGCTACTCTTCCTAGAGTGAGAGTTTGAGCTGCTTTCCATCCTAAACCCCATTGCTCTGAGTGCTTGCTTATGCCCACCCTCTTTCTCTGTGCTCTGCTGCAGTAGGATTTTATTTCTCAAAATAAAATCCTTTTTCTCCCTTTCTTTAAGATTCCTTACGTTTGTCATGCTCATTGCATGCAGGTGGACTTAATTATATTGTTTATTCCCCACTTTCACCAGACAAGGCGTAAGCACATACCTTGTTTCAGGGTTAATTGTATCTTTTTCAGCTTTCCCATCCATTGGGCAGCAACAGCTCTGGTTTTCTGTCTGTGTCTCTACTGTGGCAGGCAAATTGCTGCTTTGCAGTGGTATACACAGGTGTAGGTGAAAGCTGATCAGCACTCACTGTGATGGAACACTGCTTCCAGCCAAATTTGGGGCAGGTAGAAAGGATTTTTTAGAGTTAACACCAAATTTTCAAGAGAAGTATTAAGTAGCTGGCAGCAAACTTGTATGAACTTTATTAACCTGAACTGATGCTAGCACTTTATGTCATTGTAAACACATTAATGGGAAATCCAAACAATGTTGAAGTGTTACCCACATTTCGCAAACACTCTGGGGCTGAGGTGCAGGGGTTTATTGCACTGGGGCAGTGGGATTCACGCTCTACCTCCTCCCACAGGCCAGCGAGAAGCAGGTTCACTTCGTGGTGTCACGGCAGACCAGGCAGCAGACCCCCGACCTCTTGCAGGAGACGGGCTGGAGTTACAGCGCTGGCAGCTCCCAGCCTTGTCCTGCCGAGAGAAACAACCCCAGCAAGGTGAGGGCAATTGGGTGGTTTCTGTGCCATCCATGGGACAGGGGAATGGGAGGGCAGCTAGTGTTTTCCAGGGTGTTATCTCTGGTTTCTGTCACCAGGAAAAGCATGTGTTACTTGGCAGTGGAAACACAAAAGCTGTGTTACTCATTATTTATCCACTGGCTCTGCCCTGCCTCTGCCTGGGGTGGGGAGGGAAAGAGGAGGCAGTGGGCAGCGATGGGGCAGATGCTGACATGCACACAGTACCCTGGCCATGGCCAGCATGGGGCCATCTGACCAGCAGTGTGAGCCAGCAGAGGGCCATTCGCTCCAACAAAAAGAAAAGGTTTATCTAAAATTTCTCCCTCTGTAGCAAAGTCTTCAGACAAAAAACTTTCACATAGTGGCCTGAAAGATTCCCATAAGCTACTTGAGAATTATGGTAATTACTAGGCTGTTGCTCATTTATTAAGATGCCCATGCCCTGACCCAGCTGGCAGTTTGTCATCAGGCAGCAGCTCTGGTCTGCCTGGCTTCTGTGAGCATGAGGATTGTGTGGAGCTTTGGACCTAAAGCATGTTAGTTCAGCTCTGGCAGCACCCAGAACTTGCATGGTGTGGGGTCTGCAAGGGCTGGCACTATGCAGCACGGCTGGACCCAACCTAGGGACACAGCACAGAGCAGCCATCTCACCCTGAGAAGGCTGTGGTTGCCAAACTGTCCCCCAGCTCCCCCTGTTCACCTGGTCACAGCATGTATTTAGTGCATTTAGACCTGCGATATGCTCTTTGCATAAGGCAGAGAGGTGCTGGTGCTCAAACATATGGCATTAAGGTAGGAACCAATACAGCTAGAGTTTTGAAAATATGTTTTCTGAGTTTAATCAGTGTTATTCTTTGCACTCTAGACAGAGAAAGGCATGACCTTGCAGGAACTGAATTTATTTCACTAAATTTGAAATCACATGCCTGGCTAATTTGCATTAATGACCGTGAGTGTCACCACCGTGTAAGCTTGACCCTGGCCACCAGTACCAGGGGTGCACTGGGGAGGTGTACAGGCAGGGCTTCATCCTGCTTGATGGATAACCACTTGTGTCCTTAAGGGGACCTCTGGGTCAAATATCAGGTGCACAGCTGTTAGCCAGGAGGTAAGTCTAGCTCTGGATTTTAGAAATGTTAAAATATACCCACTTTTGCAGGTGTTTTAAAACTGCATTATTCAGTGGTTTTATGTATTAGAAGATACTAGCATATATTTATTTATTTTTCGTTTTCCACAAAGTCATAATCACAGCTCCTCTTAGGTGGGATCAGATCAGCAGGAGTTAAAGCAGAATGTAGAGTCAATGTTCAGTAGCTACTACCAAGTAGCAAGTAATGCCCAGCTAATCATGCATCTGCAAGGCATTACTTTTTAATGAAGGAATTATTTCCTTAGGAAGATATGTGTAGGACAGCAATTAGCTTTTGTTGCTACTGTATGCTTCCTAGGGAAGATCCAAGCACCTGCTAACTCTATCATGTTGATCTGATTAATTGATACCACATGGGATTATTTGGGAACATGACTTGTCTCCTTCTGGCCTGAGATCCCTAACTTCTCTTCCTGTATCCAGAGGTGTTAGATGGGAGTTCTTGTTAAGTCCAGCAATATTTTGGGTAGCTGTGAGATTGAAGGCACAGTGTTGGCTTTGTAACAGTCCTTGAAAGACTAATGACTAAGTGCTGTAAAGACTAATGAATCATCTTTTGTTGGATAGGCCACAGCTTTAGGGGGATTTACAGTTTGCCACAAGAGATGAGTACTACATAAGCACATGAGTGGGTGTGCTGCTGTGGGCTTCTATCCAGTGCCAACATTTGGGCACTTTCCAGGAAAGATCACAGCCAAAATACGAAAATTATGAACTGTTCCTACCTCCCTTTAGCTTTAAGTGTACATAGTGGAGGGCTTCTATCAGAGAAAATGTTTTGGCAATAGATCAGCAGATCGGTACAGCTGGTAGACATAGTGAGCTTCAGGCACCGTGGAATTTTGGTCTGATACAAACATTACTGGGGTGTTAGTTGCCCTTTTATAGGGCATGACTGTGTCAGTTTAAATTTTGCATGCTATTTTGCTGAAGGTTTAGCTGAACATCATTTGCAATTCGAGATCTTTAAACTGGCTTTGGAAGACTTAAAAAATGTTATTTATTTTAAATAGACATTAGTGCAGGAGTAATGCTTGCAAGCCTAGGGCCTGTACAGCATCCTAACGCAGCACATGCTCCTACCCAAAACCAAGGTAATGCTTGTTGGCTGGACTTCACTGTCAGGGGAGCTTCCTACGTGTGTGTGGTTTGATGAGTGTGCTACTTACTGCCATCAGTGGGATTGCTTTATTATGTGTGATCAATAGAGGATTGCTAGCTGCCTTGAAGTCTGGTTAATTTTAAGGCATTGTTTGTCCTCTGGGTTTACTGTAGGAGGTGATATTAGAAGGTCAGGAATGCTCTCTTTGAGGGAGACTGCTCTCACGGTAGAGCATGCACAGATACATGAGCTGAAATCTGCTCTCAACCCTTGGCTGTGTTCAGCACCAAGAATGAACTCCAGCTTCCAGCAGCCGTCTGGCTCCAGCGGTGGCTCAGGACCGCTTTGTGCCAAGCTGTTGGCCTCAAGACAGCCAACCTCCATCTGTATGGTGTGAGGAGGCAGCTTTCTTTCAGCTCAGAGGCGACCAGGCTTGTGGCCCACAAGGCTCTGCATAAAAGGAGAATGATCTCTTCTGACCATGTCCTTCTCTGGTGACAGGGATGCCAGGTGTATGGTGTGCCAAGAGACTGGTCCTGCACAGGGTCTCGTGGATCTGTTTTCCTCTGTACAGGGATATGGGAAGCACAGTCCAAATGGTTCTGGCAGCTGCCAGGATTAAGAAAAGAGGAGATGTCAGAAACACTTTCTTGTGCAGCTGAGGTTGCAAAGCCAGGCTGTAACACATAAACAGGCCAGATTCAACTCCTTTGAAGTCAGTGGGAGCTTTGCCATTAATTAAATAAGACTTGTTTGTAATTGTAACTGTTTTCTTACTTCTTTCAAATGAATTGTCTAGTACTTAAAGAAAATATTGCTGGAGCAGGTAAAGTTTCCTGACCATATGAGCAGGTTAACCTTCAGGTGAAGTACATTTTCCAAACAGACATAGCCATGGTTTTTGCCTGCAAGACACGTGTCATGGCTTTGATGTTATGATAATCTGCTGTAAATATTTATTTTTCAGTAAATATACAGAAAAAGAATAAAAATAAAAAGAGGAGGAGATTAACTGTTATGTTTTTCTTCTCCTGACCTCCAAGGTCACTTCAAAATGACAGAGAAGGACAATTGTTTAGAAGAGAATGCACTGAAATGCAGTCACTGATAAACACTGCCTTTTAACTGGTTTACTTGCTATCGATTATACCTCCAAGCAAGTTCTACGTGTGTTTATAAAAAAGGCTTTACTTTCCTTTCATCACTGCCTTTGTCTCAGTCAAGTCACCCCAAATCCTTTCTGTCTGCAGCCATGTAAAAAACGACATGGGAAAGAGTAGCTTCAAAGGAAAATTGGTCCTTTATGGTTGAGCATACAAGTACTGGTACGTTAAAATTCTTCGTTGAAACGTAGCAGGACAATTTGTTCCTGAGCACTACTTTGAAATCTTTCTCTCTGTGCTGATTCCTCAAAAAAATGATAAACCAGCTAATGCTCTAGTGTTTTTGTTGTCTGACACATGATGTACGCTGCATAAATAACAGGGCTGCTTTGTCACTCAGAGCCACAAATGGAATCCCAGTTTCATGTTTTGTTACAAATGTTCAGACTGCCGTTTTGTGAAAACTAGTAGTGCCCATATCCCACATGTTTCAGGAAGTGGCCTTTTCCCGATAGAAAGCCATTCCTTGCCAAGAGAAAAAGGACATTTTTGCAAAACATGGATGAAACACTAAGTTTAACTTGCATAAAGATAGAACTGCTATGTTTAAAATATTTAGACCTTAAAAACAAAGGTAAAAGGTTAAAATTATCTGAATCAGAACATAAAATTTATCTGGATCAGGACATTTTCTGAAGGTTTTAAAACGTTCAGAAATTTTTAGGTTTGTTTGCGAGCCCTAAGCCCCATTACTCTTGACAGGAAGCCTGTGTTCTGCATGGACCAGGTCTAAGATGTCCAAACAACTGTGTTAGTTTGGTTTTTCTCCCAGAGACTGAGAGAATTCCTCTTTCCACTGAGCTCTTTGCTTTTTTATTACTGGAGCTTTGTGGCAGCCACTCTTCATCAGCTCAAGCATGTAGAAATCCTTTGCTAAATTGCTAGAAGGTCCTGTATTTTGTGGTTAATGTTGCATTACAGAAATCTTGACATGGAGTTAGCTCCACCAAACATACCTTTAAAAAAACCACAAATCAAAGACATGGTCTGTCCTACTTCCATAAAAAAATTCTTGCTGTAATCCCTCTTTGTCCATCATCGTCACTAAGGGAGGCGTTGTGGACTCATCTGCTCCACTTTCTGTGCCACTGGCCCAGGAATCAAGGTGAAATGTCTTTGTGAGATGCCAGATTTCTGAGAAGAGATTAATGTGGCTTTAGATGAGTTTTATAGATTAGTTTTGCATATCATGAATGTGAGGTCACATTTGTGAATGAGAAGTGGTTTTTTTAATATACATTTGAAATGTATTTAGAAGCATGCTATTATATATGAGCCTGGAATGGATGATGCTGTTACTGCAAGAGGGGCTGGGATTGCCAGGACTTAATGACAGGAGCTCTGCTTCTGAAATACTTAAGGAAAGCAAAGCAATTAATATTTAAATCCAGATTTTATTTGCCTTTCAAACTCTCCTTTAAGAACTGAAGGCATGGTAAACATGACATTCAGTTCGCAGGTTTTGTTGGAGCTTGCATTGCAGTGGTTTTCCATCTTGAGGGCACCTGTGGGTTTGTTTCACCCTCATTTATACACTAGTTTTTGCATGACCAGCTCTGTGTATTTTACTTTTCCTATTCAGGGGCAGAAATATAGGGATGACTGTCCCGAAGTGATCCTTCAAACACAAGCACTAAGAGCACCCTGAAAATTGCTGGGTCTTCACTGTAAATTTCCTTCTCTTTTCCTGAACAGAAACACTTATTCTTCAAGTGTATTTCCTCCCACAACTTACACAGAAACGCAGATATCTGGAAGATCAAATAAATGTCTCTTCTAATACGTCCCCAATAGTTTTATTCCTTAAACCCAAGAGGACTGCTTCTCACTAGCTGTACAGATAATGCTCAGACTGCAAGCAACAATGTAAGATGTACAACCTGATAGTCAAAGATATGAGTACCACTAGTGATACTAGTACCAAGGGCTTTTTTTTATTTTTTAATCAAATTCCTTATTTACATTTCAAAGACCTGATTCTATTAGCCCTAGCACTAAAACAACTCTGATTTTGGTGGGAGCAGTGCCTGATTTTAACTACTAAAGCACAGTTATCTTGGTGGTAGCTCTGACTGCAGATGCCTAAACCCCAGGGGGAGTCCTGCTGCCATCAGGCCAAATGTGGCAAGTGGCTGGGAAGTGCCTTGATATTCCCTCCACGAAGATTTGTTTTGATAGAAAAGGCCAAAGCTGTCAGGGAGGTCGCCACGCCCACAAACTCTGTTTGTTGTTGCTATTTTGTCCATCACAGAGCACCCTTCACACCGTCACCTGTCATGAGAAGGTGGTGGCTGTCCGGAAAGATCACACAGAATCGCTGGGAATGACTGTGGCAGGCGGAGCATCTAATCGGGAATGGGATTTGCCTATTTATGTGATAAGTGTGGAACCCGGAGGAGTTATCAGCAGAGACAGCAGGATAAAAACAGGTAAAAAAGAGGGATTTTGAAAGCCTGCTTTAAATCAAGGGCTTCTTTTTAAAACTGAGGGGTAGTGAAAAGCTTCACGCTCTGACATCTTCAGCAATCCTAGAGATTTTGGGATGTGTCAGATTAGACAGTCTCAAGTCAGCTACCAGAAAAGGCACAATGTGCAGCAGTAATCATCTCTGTGAAGTAGGATGTAGGAATATTCTGGTTGGAAAAAAAGATAAATAGCTTTTCACAGGAAAATTAGCTTGCACTACCACCTCCTAATGCCTGATACATTCATTGTGCAACCTTCATGTGTTTTTAAAGTAATTTTTTTATGCTTATTTTTCATTGCATTAATGAATTTGAATGAAATATACAGGACCCGAATTCTCATCATATACAAAGCCACATTAGTGCTTAGTGGCTCAACATCATGTCTGGAAACTCTGGCTTCCTAACTCCATTTGGCTCCTGATGTAACAGAGTGATAGAGCAAATAGTTTCTCTGCTTCTGCGTGAATTAGCCTTTAGAGCAAAATGAAGAACATATTTTGTCAGTTGGTTTTGTGTGAGTAGGTGGACAGCAGAAGAAAGATGAAACACTCAGGTTTTAGGATGTTGCATCTTCAAGAGGCAAGTCCCTTAGTAGCCTGCAGGCAGCAATGACACAGCTCACTTGCCCTTCGTCCCCTGTGTTCTCCTTCAGTCCAGTCACTGCCTGGAAGCTAGAGGGAAATCCTAAGTTTAAGGGAAGTGGAGACATCCAAAAAGGGGACAGGATAACTGCAGCCAAGCCAGGCCCCACAAGCCTGGGTCTCAGCACCCAGCATTGGCACACACAGAAACCTCCCCTTTGTGTCTGCTCAACAAAATCCATGTGAGAACACGACAACAGGAGCAAAACAGCAGGTTTCCCCTTTCCTCATGCTGGGAAATTACTGCCTCTCAGTGGGATACACTTTACAAAAACTATTCATCATGAAGCAGCATGGAAAATTCAGCCTAGTTAATTTGATAAAATTAGAAACAAATGAATATGTGATGTTATAACAGTGCCATAGGCCTCTGATTTAGAGCAGCTCTTAGGCTGTTGCCCTTGTCATTGGGGGCAGACCACAAGAAGAGGTTAATGTTCATATTGCAGTACCTGGACTGCCAATGATACATCTCTGTCTGGAGAAGCATCCAGACCAAGCACAGAGGGCACCCAGGGAAGCCCTGGAGGGGGAGCCTGCTCTGAAGGGTAGCAGAGCATTTGGCACTGTGGCTGCTTGCATGACATTAGTGATGTCTTTATTGTTCTCCCTGTAGTGATTGAGGTCATCTTTGCATTTTTCTCTGAAGCTGCTCTGCCTACATTCTAAATAAGGCATACAGAAAGATGGTTTGGCTTGGGGCCATTCAAAAAGGCATTAATATGAAAATAATAGCATGTTATTCCACAAAGCATACTAGGAAGAGCCAGTTGGAGTGGCAGTCTGCAGCTTAGGGGGAGCTGGGAGAAGAACATCTTTCTGCTGTCAGGTTTCAAGCTCAGGCTGAGTACCAAAGTTGTTAGGTGGAAGTGGACCAGTACTAGGCACCCATACCAAAGCCTGTAGGTACAGCAGGACCCCAGCTGTTTGTCCAGCTCCAGATGCAGGACATGAAGTGGAAAGAAACCAGGACCAAATCCTCTGTCCAACCCCGCAATGGTTCTGTGTACAGGAATCTAGACCCTTCCCTCATGCCTGTGGCATGTTTCCTAGCATATGCTTCACATCCAAGTTAAACGATAGGATTAACAAAAAGCCTCATCAGGAAGCCAGTTCTTGGCCATGGCTTTGACCCGTTTGTTTGTGGAGGTGGGGAGGGGATCCTGGAAACACTTGCAGGGTTTTTATCATCTGTTTTATTGGTCTCAGGTGACATTCTCCTGAATGTGAATGGGATTGATCTGACAGGAGTCAGCCGCAGTGAGGCCGTTGCCCTGCTGAAGAACACCAACTCCTCAGTGGTGCTTAAAGCCCTGGAGATGAGAGCATGCGAATCCCAGGAGGAACGGGGTGGCCTGCCACCCCCTGAGGACACACAGGCCACCTCCGAGAGCAGCGAGTGGTCACCGTCCTGGGTTATGTGGCTGGGGCTGCCACGGTAAGTCCACAGATTGCAACCTCTTGCTGAGGGCGAGTGGGAGGAAAGATTTGTATTTTTTGGCAATTCTTTATTTTGGCTTGATTCATTGCACTGACATCTTAATTAAATCCAGGCTCTGTCACTGACTTGACGCTAAATACCTCCCTTTCGTAAATGGGTACGTGTACATGGCAAAATAGACATGAAGCTACCCTTGCAAGGGAGGATAGGATACTGAATTGTTTCAATCTTGAAAATGTATCTGGCACTTAGGGAGTGAAAGGAAAACCTTTCAGCAATACAGGAGCTTGCTAACCTGGAGTCTAGTCTTGACCACCCTGCAGAACGCAGAGATACCCCTCCTGCAACACTCAAGCTGCACAGCCCTTCTCCTTAGCCAAATCCAGCTGAGTTGTTTGACTTTACCCAGATGTTGCAAAATTCATGCAGTTGGCCAGTATCTCCAAATCACCTCTTTTAACCTCACCCCCGAGTTGAAAGAAGTCCATTTGTCATACACAGGAAACAGCTGTGTTGTCATTTCAGCAAGGATAATAACAGCCACATCGCATGTCGCTAAGCTCTCAGTGTGCGCGGTCTAATACCTGCAGCTTCTGCGACATTCCATAAAGTATGAAATGAGGACACATCGTGAATCTGTGAATATGCAAAGACGGGATCACAGAGCTGAAACTGATATTCAGTTTTAAGGAATGAAGAATTTAGCTTATAAGTTCCTTTTGACGGTACTCCTAACTCTGGCAGCAGTTCAGCGTCTCTCTTTTATGGGAGGTCATGGAAAGAGAGTCTGCAGAACAGGTGGGCTTTTCTCTAGGCACAGTTTCAGGCCTCCATTTCCGACTCTTGCATAACAGGTTTCCCTGTTTCTAGCTGGAGCCATTTTGAGCTCATTCACCTTGCAGCACGGTCTGCTGTGGGCGCCAGATGTTTTTCGGGGCTTGGTCTGATGCTAATGACTGTATAACGTGCTGAAGCACTGCAAGAGCAGAAGGCAGGCTGTGTGTCTATCACCCACAGGCAAAAGGCTCCTCCTCCAGTGGAGAGGACTATGTCTTCATATTTGTGAAAGAAAAGCAGTAAAAAGAAAAAGCAGTAAATGGATGACCCTTAACTTGCTACCCTAGGCAATGATAAACTTTCCTCACCCAATCTCTATGAAGACAGGCAGGCCCAGGGAGATCCTCACTGCTGCTGACTTCTACACTCCTGAACTTGACCTGCAGCATGGTGAAGTCACTAGAGATGGGTAATGCTCTCAGTAAAGAGACAACAACAGACTAGAGGCCTTATAGATACTACAATCTGCAGTGCTGAGCCTTGCCTTGTATCACCATCCATTAGACTGAAACAATTGCACCCTGTCTATGCCACCTTCATTGGGCTCTGTAGAAAACCTGAGCTGCCTGGTCATCATCTACTACTCACAGCTGCCTGAAGTTTCCACTACCTTAGCATGACAGGGCAGATAAAGGACAGAGCTCCACAGTACTGCAGGCTTGCATCCAGAGTTCACATCAGTGAGTTCCACTTTGCAGTTTGGGAAAAAAAAAATAAGGGTTTTTCCATTTTAGAAACAGTTTCTGAGCTCACTCTATCCTTCCTCCTCTGAAGGCTGCATGTGTGAAGGCATTCCAACCCTTTTGGTCTGAAGGAAAATCAACCCCAGTGTCAGCAAGGCTGAAGACAGGAGCTCATTGTAACTCTATCCCCAGCTGCGAGGTGGTGCACAGAGCACAGCATGGCCCTTCTCCTTCAAAGAGACATGGGGAGATTGGTATGCTGAGCAGGGACACTGCTCCCAACATCAGACTAGTGCCTGGGACAGGGACCAGCATGCATTGGATGTGACAATAACAAAGGTGCACTGTGTTCCTCTTAGCAGCTGGTTGGCTGAATAGGGGCACAAGAGGATCAGGTTTGGGATTGCTCACTAGGTATTAGCAGACCCTTCAGTCTTCCCCAGCATGATTGCTCACCCATTTAATGTTCTGATTCTCCAGGGCCCACATCAGACATCCGGAAGTCCTTCAACAAGTTCTCTCACTAGGATGTGTATCATGTTAACTCATTGTGCTCCAGGTTGAACATTTAACATTTCTCTATCTGACTTTCAGTTTGCTTTTGGCAAGGATCACATCTCACTAGATCCCAAGATACTGTCAGCAGTCTCATGACATTTTCCAGGCTGTTAGAGAAAATCATATTCTGTCTAAATAGATGTCTGACAGGTCCATCCTGCAAAAAATGCCTCATGTGCAGTTATGGGGCAAAATGTTGAAGAATCATCTACTTTAAATAAAACTATTTTCTAGAGGGACTGCTCCAAGACAAGCGAGTCTAAGAATGTTTGGTACAGCTAATGGAAAAGTAGAAATGTCAAAATCATGATTATGCAGGACCACGCAAAGTACTTGGGAAGATGGGCAGGAAGGGGCACACCTGTGTAAGTCAAATTGAACAGAGAGAAAAGGTGATAAAACTGGTAGGCCAGGAACAGGTATGGTTTTAAAAAGAGGAGGCTGGATAGTAGATTATTTAAATTCTTTTGAGAAGGTAAAGATGTGGCTCTAGACAAGTCCTGGAAGTGCAGTGTGTGTGTCTGCTCACAGCAAGCAAGCTGGGGTGCTCAGTGGCAGCTTGACCTCATGACTCAGAGTGGGGTGTTCAGGCTCAGGAAACTGAGGGAACAGGAGAGCCTTTTCTTCTGTCTTCCAAATCCGTGAAATTTTGAGGAAAATCATGTGAATGGTCCCATAAAATGTGCTGAGTTGAACTAAATACTAGAGCATGTCTACAGACCTCTGTCCATGACCAATGAAGCAGAAAACAGGCTAACATTAATAATAATGATTAATAATGATTAATAACATTAATAATAGTGACTAAAAGTAGTTTAGTGTAAGCCCCTGATTTTCCATACTAGAACAGAACTCTCCCCTTTCCGAGGGACTGCATGCATGTTACAGAGATGGGTACAGACAAGAGACGCAAATATTGAGAGTTAGGGAATTATACCATTTTTCTGGATGTTGTTGGTAGCAGCAGAATCAGACAAGTTATCTGATCCCTCGCACTGAAGCTCAAAGTCTTGGAAAAGCCATCTTGCTAATTTAACATTTGTGGATCTTACTTAAATTTTGGTGATTTCCTTGATCTTAGAATTGTTTTTTTTCAGTTTTGTATGGCTTAATAATACATAAACAGCTCCTCTGTTCTTTTTGTAGTACGATTCAATATGTGGTGGTTATAAAATACGTGCACATGTGCATCTGACATCTGTCAAAACTTGGCCTGCATGCGAGCGGAGGGGCTGCGGGCTGGGCGGCGGGAGGAAACAGTGATGCAGGACCTTAAGCATTCTTGCCTGAAGACTTATTTCAGGGTAGCTAATTTAATTGTTTGTTGTTTAGGAAGACAGATCTCCTTTATTGGTAGAGGGACATGTTGTTGTGAAGCATGCACAAAGGAAGTAACAGGGAACAGCTGGAAAAAAGCATTTCCCTGGCTCCGTGATGCCGCTTCTCTTGCTTGTTTTCCTGCTTTCTTTTCTTCGCTCTTCTCACATTTCCTTCCCTCAGCTAGTACTTAAATTACTTTTTAGATCATTCTGTCAGAACATTTACAAATATTAGTACTTCACACAAGTGCTTTTCTTTATCTGAAAAGTGAGATGAGAAAGACAGGAGGTGGCCAAAATCATTCTGCAAACCTGGGGCAGAACAAGACATAAAACATTAAATTAGGACAGAAACACCCCCAAAGTAACTTAATCCAGGCTGTAGGACTCTGATGGAAGCAATTCTCAAGTATTACTTACTCAGCTGCCATTTGTGTACTGTAATGGGATGGGAGGAGGGAGTTACCCTTTTCATAGCTGTTGTTCAGCTATTGCTGAAGTCCTCCTGTAGTTGGGCTGGTTTTCATTCCTAGAGCATAAGGCTACTTGTGTTTCATTAAAATCAGCTGGGAATTGTACATTTAACTACTTGAAAACAGGCACTTTTAAACTCCTCATGCATCAGTAACTGATGCTCAGTTGTAGTATTTCTTAGGATAGGACCCTGTGGCTACACACTCTATATCCCCCAATCTTGTATGAGAGGCAGCTTCACACATCAATTATTCCTTATCCTCATCTTCTGGAGTATTTACAGAGGTAGAAGGCTGTGAGCTGCTCTCTTCTAAGGCAGGAGATGGTTCTCCTTAGACCAGTTCCAGTTTAGTGGGTTATGGCAGTTTGACTGGGTCAAAGTGGGGCTTTCATTAACACAGAAATATAATCTATTCAAACACACTAAGCCTCTTTGCATTATTTTGTTTTCTCTCTGTGGTACTTTCTAGCTGTCTTTATGATTAAACAGACCTACATGAATGGACTCCCTTTGGGCTGCTCTTTGCTTAGGCAGAGCAGGATCTCTGTTTAGGCACTGAACTGTTCATGGCAGGCAGTACCTGTGTTACAGCTCAGCTTTGCCTGCCAGCATCCTTTTCACATTTCTGACAGCGCTGACAAGCAGCTGATGGATGATGCACCGCCGTGCTTGTATCTCTATCCCATAGGTCGGAGATAAGAAAACATCAAGTTAAGGGCATAACACATCCTAGACATTCCTATTCTGTCAGGAGTCAGTCTCTAGCTATGGCTGTTGTGATGGGTTGGACCTGCATACACCAACACCCACAGCAGGATGAGAGAAAAGAGGAAGAGCAGGTAAACTCATGGGTCAAAAGATGGGAATCACTCACTCATTACAGTTGTGGCCAAAACAGACTTGGCTTGCAGAACTTAAAATATTTAATTACCAATTTCGGTATTGGGAACCAAAGAAGACAAACTTGAAAACATTTTGGAAACTCCCTTTTCACAAACAGAGTATCACACCAGCACCTCTTCTCCCAACTTCCATGTCTCCACTGCCTTACTGTCACAGCAGGTTACACCCAGTCGCTTTGGTAAGGCAAAAGGCAACACAGGGGCTGGAGCCAGGACAGAGTGTTTGCTCTCTGCTGTTCCTTGGTTCCCATTTGTTTTCTCTGCTCTGGCAGAGAGAACAATCCTAATGTTATTATGTGGTGTCTATTTTACTAAACTCATCATACACTTACACAGCAAATATGTATTTATGTTTTCTGGACTGATGGAGACCATGCAACTACTAACCTTATTGACTGCATGTAGAGAATGCACATAAGCCATGTTTGGCTTCACTGCCTTTTCTCCTCCTGTCTCTACCTGCTTGTCTGCTACTTTTCTATAGCATTAGGATTTAGCTGATTACCTTTCAGTTTCAGGAATGTGCTCCTTAAGGCAGTGAGTGTAGCACTGGGCAGCTGAGACCCCTGCCCCAAAATCAACACTGAATTATGGCACTAATGGCTGAATTCTGGCATTGCTTGGTCATGACCTTGATAAATACCATTAAACACAGAGGGTTTAAGTGATTTTGCACATTGAAGAAGTCCATAGATGGTAAAGTAATAATGCCTGGCTGCTGAGGAAAGAAGCAAATGTCAGCTGTTTCTTACATTAGCAACCAGTGAATTCTTGTGCAAGTATTGCATACCTACCGTCCTGGCAGCAGGTGAATATTTGTAGGCCCTGGGGGACTAATCTGGTATAGCTGTTGTGAAAGACAGCGAACGCTCTATTTGACAAACACAATTTTTAAAACACTAGGCATATCAGTCTTTAAGATAAAGGCTATTTATCCTCCTATGGAAGTGTCAGGTGCTTCTTAGAAACCTAAAAAGTCTCTGAATAGAGCTTGTAACAGTTGCCTACTGTAGGTCAGCCTATATTTTAAGATTTGGAGTAGCAAATGTATTTTCAGTCATTCAGTAATTTCAGGCACACCTGGGTATACCACGAATGAGTGGGTTAAGTATTATGGACAGGAATTTCTATCACACACTCTGTAACTAATGGAATTAATTTGGTTTTTAAAAATAGGAAACAGAAATTAATGTGCTTGGAGCAATAGGCAACATTTAAGAGTCTAATAACACTGTTCTTGTTTTCCCCTATTCCTAGCTTTGTAACCTAAGCTTTGAGCATAACATATATATAAAATACATTCAGAAGACAAATGGAGGGAGAAGCAGATTTCACCTCTCTTACCATAAAATCTTGTGTTAATCATTACAGTGAGGACAAGCTATCTTCTTGAGAGCAGACTCAGTACTCCAAAGCACTGACTCACGTGGACAAGATTCTCACATCTTCCATACTGTGACTTATCACATTACTCAACAAGCTCAGAATCCCTAATTCCACCAATATCTGTCTTTGTGTCTTCTGTCATTTTTGTAATTCATTCTATTTGCCTTAAAATTCTTTCACTTTACATGCATCACAGTAACAAATGCCTGACCACTCTGACATAATTAATTACAGACAGGCTTGTGTCTGGAAGACAAACAAGTCATTGGGCTGTAAAATAGAGTGCTTTGAATTGCTGATTTACAAACGCTAAATCGAGTCTTAGGTGCTTTTCTCCATCACACCAATTAGATCATTTGCATAGATTTCTACCCTATAAAAAAAACTTACTTAAGCCCTAGATTACCTACTAATTTTACTTTTGGGAAAACTAGTTGTGGAAAGCAGTACTACAGAAACAGAAGAGAAGTGTAGGTGCTTAATACAGGGGAATGATGGTGCTATTTTGACTCTTAAAAATAGAGACCCACTCTATGAGTGCATGAAAAGGCAGATTCATTATTAATGATTCATCAGAATCTGGAGTTAACTGTAAGACATTTAATTAAACTGGTTTATTTCAGGTATTTGTACAGCTGCAAAGAAATTGTATTACGAAGAAATACATCTGGAAGTCTTGGCTTCAGCATCGTAGGAGGTTATGAAGAACATACTGGGAACAAACCATTCTTTATCAAATCCATTGTTGGGGGAACACCAGCATATAATGATGGCAGAATTAGGTAATGATAACTATCTAAAAAAAGTAGCATTTAAGTAAGTTTTTCTTCTAGTTCACTTGCGGGGTTTTTAAAAAAGCATGTTTTCATTAAGACAGTGACAGGGAGCAGGGAAGGACTCATTGATGCAAACTAACTCTGGGAGATCTGAAAACAGGACATTAAATATCCTGAAGTTTAACATATCTGCCCTCATAGCAGAACGTTTTCAGATGTCTAGCAATTCACTAGCTTGTGAATAAGTTAAAAGATGAGTCAATTTGATCTCTGGGGTGGTACAAAGCATACCAGCACAGAGATTTCCCACATACCCACTTCTAAACACCCCAACCAAAAGCCTTCCCTGCAAACACCAGTACAATCGAAGAGAGTAAATGCACAGTCATGGCACAAGCTTACATAATTAACAAGGCTTAAAACGTAAATTTGTTCAGGACACAGATCATTCTTGTATCTAAAGAGGGCCTACAAGAAAGCTGGAAAATGACTTGTTTACAAGGGCAGGTAGTGCTAGGACAAGGGGGCATGACTTTAGACATGGATAGGTTTAGACAAGATATTAAAAAGAAATTACTTAATGTGAGGGTGGTGAGGCACTGGAAAAGGTTGCCCAGAAAAGTTGTGGATGCCTCCTCCTTATTTGAGGACAGGCTGATTGGGGCTTTGAGCAACCTGGTCTAGTAGAAGGTGTCCCTGCCCACGGCAAGGGTGTTGGAACTGGATAATCTTTGAAGTCCCTTCAACTGAAGCCCTTTTATTTGTTGTATTTATTTATTATGCTGTGATGATGATTCCCACCTGAAAGAACTATATCATGTTTTCTTTCAAACAGGTCTAATTAATTATAAATTTGTAAGAAATCCAAACAAGTGAAGTATTTTCACATGTTTTATTCCCTTATTCATGAAAGGTAGTTAGCCAGAGAAGGAACCATAATACTCATTTCTAACCCTTCCCCCCAGCTTAAGGATGTGCTTTGGCATTTGCAAACATTTAAGATAAGAAGTCACCTTGTTTAACTGTTGTCTTGCAACTTTTTTTTCAGATGTGGTGACATCCTCCTTGCTGTCAATGGCAGGAACACATCAGGAATGATGCATGCCTGCTTGGCAAGGATGCTCAAAGAACTAAAAGGAAAAATAACGCTCACAATCGTGTCCTGGCCTGGCACTTTTTTATAAAACAAGTCTTCATGGAGAGTATGACAAGTAACTTAACATGGGGAAAAATTTTAAAAAAAGGAACATCAGTCTTGGCTTTTTGGGGGGGTCAAGTATGTATTTATAAAGAAAAGGTTTGTGAAATTTCTACCTGCATGTCAAGAAAAGTCAAGTTTAGGCAAAGCAGTGACACCCATCAGAAAATCACTTCAGAGTGATCCAAGGTACAGACTTAAGTCCTTCCTTCCCTGTGTTCTTAAGGGTTTTTTGTTGTTTTTTTATACATATCTATATATCTATTTAATGCATTATAATAATAATGAAATTTAAGAAGCAACAGCTTCTAATCACCCACTTTATTTTGATTTACAAAAAGAAAACCTTGAATAACTTATGGAAATATTTCTTGCAATTTTTCTAGTTGCAATAATCAGGTGAAGGTTTTTATCCAACACATTAATAGCACTTTGATTATGTGTACCTTTTCATGGTCAGCATGAAGCTGGTATTTTCAAGACTCTCAAGTACTGTTTGTTAGTCTGTAAAACTGTGAATGAAATTTCTAAAATAATTAAAAATAATTGTAACTGTGTACTTGTACAGACATTATTTTCATCCAAAAGCAAATTACCTCGTTTCCCTGGTTCGTTTTGATTAATTCTATTAAATCTGGGATTTTATATAGAATATTACTTTTAAGGAAGTACACTGCACCCTACTAATGCCAAGTCTTCTGAATAGCAGTACAATTTTTGTAGGACTGCCTTATCAATCACACTTGATACTGTTCTGCATGAAGTAAATCTGAAAGTGATGATGGTCTTATATGTCTCTTAAAATAGTCCTTTGTCTTTCTCTGCAAATTACTTGTGTTCCACAGTCTTGTTTTTATCTCACAAGCTCACAGTGGGAAGAGGATATGTTTGTTAATCTTTATCATGTTAAGGACAGCTGTTCCCCTAGAACAAAGACTAAAATGAACTCTCTCTTAAGCCACTGAAAAGCAGTAGGGACGATTATCCAGCTTAATTCATCCTTATGCACCCACACAAACCAGACACAATTACCAAGTGTATCATCACCACATTCAGTGTTCCATCCAACTAACAATCGGCACCTTTCCCACTTTCCCTAATTTTTTTTGCCTCACATTATTACAAGGTTTTTGAAGAGTCTGCAGTTCCTGTCTGTCCCTGTAGTAAAGGATGACCTTTCCAAATATGACTCCAAAAGCTAAACCCACAGTGTTCCAGATGTTCGTATATAATAAAATGAATGCACACTGTTTCTAAAGTCAGTAGAAGAATGACCTTCCCGTTGGCTTATGAAAAAAGGAGACAATTTAATACAAAGAATTTAAGCCCTACTTATATTGTAAGAGCATAAGCCTCTAGCTGTAAGATGTTTTTTCACTGTTTCTTAAAAGACAAAGTCAGTCCAAGAATCTTAACATGAAAAATTCGTCCTTTTATTTTCAAAAAAAAACCAAAGTAACCTTTGATTTCAAACTAAGAGAACAAGATTAAGAGCAAATTATTATAATTCCCAGAAAAATAACAAGATTTATAGTAATCTATTCTGGCACTAATATATATGCAAGTAGGCAAAAATCACACAAGCCTATTCCACAGGGGCAGCTTCAGTGTTTTCCTGTTCAGGAGCAGGTTCACCACTGGCTTCTTTTCCTTCTTTGCTTCTTTTGGACTTCTTGTGTTTGTGCCTTCTGTGGCTATCCCCTTCTTCACTGTCATGACGACGTCTGCTGTTACTAAATAGAGAGAAAACATGCCTCAAACACTTGACACTTCAGGCCCTATTTAATTACCAAGTAACAAAAACCAGCTTCTGCATTCCTATTTGAAAACTGGCACCTGCTCCCATTCAAACTCAAGAGTATTTGGATGTCAGCACACAACCGAATTTTTCCTGGAATGGAACACACATCTACCCATCCTGTACTTTTTGTGAGGAAAATGGAATGATTTTTCACATTTGCAACCCATATTCTAATAGCAATACTTTTAATAATGGCACGTACCTATTGGCATTCCTTAATAATTTGACATTCTTGTCGACCCCTTTTTCTGGACTTAACTTTTATTTCTAACTTAAAATGGATCATGTAGAACAACTTCTATTGAGTGACCATGGGGGTTATTTTACTTACTGAGAATGACTGTTGACTACTTCTGTTCGTGCTGCTGAATGTCAGCTTCATTCCCCCTTTCTCTGACTTACCATTTTTACCCATCTTTCCCCAAAGTCCTAATTTCTGTTCACATACTGACTGTCACATATATCATTCAGTACTAGATTACCCAGGGTCAGTATTGCTTTTTGTCTGTCCATGTTCTATAAGGCAGACTTGTTCCAAGTAGCACATTTAAGTGTTTACAGTCTTTCCACAAAACTCCTGTTTGTTTGGGGTTCTTTTAAAAGTTTACTCTTTTTTTTTTTTTTTAAACTGGGCAAGTTTTTCGTATCCTATTAAAAAAAAAAAAAAAAAAAAAAAATCAAACCTTCGAGATGACTTGTGTCGAGTCTCTTCTTTCTCTCTGTGTCTCCTGTCTCTGTGTCTGTCTTCTTTCTCTCTACTTGTCCTATGGCGGTCGTAGCCCCTTTCTGCATAGTCTCTGTATCTGTAGCGTTCTTCATCACTGATTCAGAAAGAAGATATTTTCAGGACAGCATGACCAAGGAGTATAACAATAACAAACTAAATGACAGGAAAATCTTAATATTGCTTCTGAGTGTCTAAAGGAGTTCCAAAGCTCAAAGTACAATAAAGTTCTTCCTGTTATACACTAGACTTCTGCAGTTAATGCAATTTTGAAAGGAAATTGTTAATTAAAAATGAAAGAAAAAAGAATACAACAATGTCCCTTTCAGTTTATACAGGAGTTATCAAGCTGTTAGCTTGAACCTCTGTCTAAATGTGAAGGAAGTACTATCCTACATAAACTTCAGTAACATTTTTAAGATCAGTGTTTGAAACATTCAACACTTATCAGCACACTTTTTGACTATTATACAATTTGGGTAAATTAAAATTAGATTTTGGTACCGTTATCTACTTCCTTACACATGCTTCAAGAAAAGGAAAAGCTAAGTACAAAGAGTAAAACATACTAAGTGTTTTGGGTTGCTTTTGAAATCAATTTTTCTTGAGTGCTTAGTGCTGTCTCTACTTCCACTTCTCTCTTGGATTACCATGAAATGCTGGCCTGACACAATATTGGCAAAACCCCCTAAATATCATAGGTTAGACAAGAATTCAAAGGCTTTACTTAAAAACGTATTTTTATATTTTGACTTGATGAAAAGGGCAGTTCTAAGAGTTTACTGACATCTAAAAAAAAAAAAAGAGAACACTATCCATTGTTAACCAACACCACTCAAATACTACATTAACATAGCTTAAAAGGAATAATCCTTTCATCATTTCTCTACTAAGAAAATCCTACCCAGTATCATTTAACAGTGTGACTTCAATATAAATTAACTCAGTGTAATTATTTATCACGTGAAGTCTTCTGTAACCGTAGTTTAGGAGATCCTCACCAAGTCCTAAAGAAAGGCACAATGTGTAACCAGGCTTTCACAATGTAACCAGGTTTCTAATGATGTAATTAAATCAGTAACAATGTAGATACTGTTGACCTAACAAAAGGCAATGTTTCTGTCTTTGCCAACATTCACCATGAAAGAAAGTATCTTCCTGAGGTCCCTGGCAGCAATAGAACAAATCAGACAGATCACACAAGGAGAACAGCTTCCGCCTGAAGAGATTTCCCATGTCCTGGAGCAGTGAGAACTGAGATCAAACCCATTTCATCTGACACAATTTGGATCCTCTGGCCATTTCCCAAGTGAGGACATTACATTAATGATTATTACAGCTATGCATGAAGACTCAGAGTGAGAAGGGGGAACACCTGAACCAACAGCACTAGTGTATGATTACATCATGATGCAAAAGTCAGAAATCAGTAATTTAAGACATTGTAGAGAAGCATTAACCACCCCATGGAAAATTCTGCTTTTCTAAGGGACATGAAAAATATTCACACATCAAAAATAAGAAGACTACAGCTACAACTACAGAACTCAAAATTATGATTTGCCACTGAGGAATACAACTTCATTGATTTTATAATGCACTTAAAACCACAGATTTGAGAGTACAAATCCTGCAAAGCATATTTGTGATCAAATGGCACAAAAACTAACTGAGGTTGGAAGGCAGGAGTGAAGGTCATCGGGACCAAACCCCAGCTAAAGCAGGGCCATTAGGACCACCAGCTGACCAGTACCATGTCCAGACAGCTCTAGGATACCTCCAACGATGGAGACTCCCCAGTCCCTCTGTGCAACTATAGTTTCCTCCCATATCTTACAGTGCTCCCCAAAACTAGTATTTTGATGACCACTATCTAATTAAAAGGTTAAAATTTGAATGTCTAACACTACCTTCTAATAACCTTGCCATAAGAAATTAAATGGCTACTTTTAGACTTATGGCTTGGTTTCAAAGATGAGATCCAAAGCCCTCAAAAATTACGCACATTCTGCATTTGTTCTGTTACCCAGCTATTTTAAAACATTCTAGAAAAGGTTAAAAATATTACTGATACTCCTTTTTAAACTTTATTTTGGCAAACTACTAAAGAACCATGACAGCTTGTAAGTGTGTCCGATGAAAATCAACAACTTCTCTAAGTAAAGCAAAAAATCAGTTTGCCAAGATCAGTGTGTTGGGAGCTTTCAGGAACACTAATGCTGCTCAATGTTTTTGACCTTTATCGCACATTGATTGTGGAGTCTCGTTCAGTTTGTTGACCACCAGGACACCAAGTCCTGTAAAGCTGCAATCCAGCCAACCAGACCCTCATCTGCTCTTCTGTATGAGATTATTAAATTCCAGAACCTCAGAAACACGGTTGCTGGGGTTTGTTTCTTGGGTTTTTTAGAAATTTTTGCAAATTGCTGAGGAAGAACCACAAAACAGTAACATATCAATCAAATTACAAAGTCTACATTTTTAGTGGTAACTAATTGACTTGAAATTATCAAAATAAAACAAAACGAAATATAGCCCCAGCTCTTGCAGAAGGGAAACAGTCCAAAAATAATGGCATCTTCTCAAGGGGGCAAGTGAGATTGTAAAAATGCACACTTTTCCCTGAAGATAGCTGGGTAAAAGCAGAACAGAATACAAAGACAGCTGAAAGTTCATTTTTAAACCACATTTTGGTTATAATAGAATAAATATAATAATATTTTCTTATAATTTCAAGCAATGCTGTAGCAAAAACACAGGCTATTTGTCTGGAAAACAACTGCTAAAAACATTGAAAGCTGTAATTTCTGAGCAGTAAAAAGCTAAACCTGATGCTTACTACAAACCCCACAAAAGTACCACTTGATCAAAGTTTAAACAAAGAGAATATAAATAAAAGCTATAAATCTGTGGAGTCTCTAAAATAGTTCACATTCTCTTCCTCACAGCTCGATTCATTTTATTTTCATAAGTGCATAGAATTGAAAATAAACTTTCTTAAGAAATATTATGTCTGCATGTTCTTCCTTAAGCCTCTCCCACCTCTTCTGTGATTCCCAAACCAACTTGTCCTAGTTAAGGGCCTCCCATTTTCTTACACAGCCATGTGGCAACAGCTTTGCTACAGATGGTGGATAATTTAGTCACATAAAAAAGTCAAGGCCTGCTCTTCCCCCTTCTTTACAGATAACTCTGGCAGCAGCACAGAGATTTCTTGAGGCCTGGAAGCTATTAAGGTTCATTTCAAGCACCCTTGAATGACCAGGGTTCTTTCTGGCCTTCAATCAAGCTGTCTGAGAAACAGATGTTCAGATAGCTCTTGAGTTCTCAGAAACTGACCCCGGAACAAAGCACATGCACACAGGAGAGGACATCACCACACTGGCATACATGGAAAACCCCCACCTTGCACCCAGTTTGGGTCTTCAGCTAACAATCGTCATGCAAAAAATGTCATCTCTCAAACACAGTAATGTTGACTCTCATTCCCCTCAGTGTGAATCCATTAGCAAAAACAATCTGCCTAATGGATAACATATATATTGTGCAAAAATTGAAACTTAGCAACGAACACTGAGAAAAGCATCAGGTATTTACCCCAAAATGCTTAGTAAATACTGAGCAGAGGAAATTTTAAAAGATCTGGCAAAGCAATAGACCTCTGCTCTGTGGAGCCAACATTAAATACTCTGTACTTGAGCACATGAACCGCAGAACAGTTGCAGCTTTTTTTAAAAAAAATCAATTAGAGAAGAAAGCTGAATAAAATTATCTGACATGATTTCCATCATCTACACGAAAATGATGAAAAGTTCAACCTTGAAATAATAGTTTTAAAAATGACAGGAGAGATTATTATCCAGCCTGTTTTAACAACCATATTAACCATTTTAGCAGGTAGTAACACCATTAATTACAGTCGAATGTTGCAACACATTGCTCTTAGTACCAAACTGGCAACTAAAACTCATTTGGTACTTCTACAGGTTTTTCTGTAGATTTTTTTCTAGACCTACTGATGTCAAAAACTATGGATATTTCAGTCATTCTCAAGAATCACCTTTAACCTGTAAAACACTATGACCAGTTTGGATGTATACTGTCCTTCCTTTCCAGTTCTCTTTTACATGCAGAAATTTAGAATGATGGTTTCCAAGAGAAAAGGGCGAAGGTGAGGAAGCCCCACTGCCCAGCTCTTTGGAATATATAGCAGAACAGTATATTCGAATGTTGAAGTACACTGTTTAACAGAGACAAGGGTTACAGCACATTTAAGACATTTCACTGACCTGTTGAATGCACTCGAAGACGGACTGTGGTCTCGGTCCCTTTCCCTATCTCTGGTGCGGTCTCGATCTCTGTCTCGGTCCCGGTCGCGATCCCGATCTCGGGATCTCTCTCTCTCACGTTCCCTATCCTTCTCTCTTCGTGCATAGTAATCCCACTGTTTGCTGGTGTCCAGAAGGCTAGACCATGAGGGTGCAGAACCTGCAGGGTGTGGAAAAGTGACTGAAGAAAGAGATGTAGGTATTAGAAAGAACAAAATCAAGTATCATATGGAAACTTATGCATGAAAACACAGACAATTGTCTATTTCCTCCAATAACATTTTTCAATCTTCCCCTTTCACATTAAAGTTAATTCTAAGCAAACACTGTATTTTTTTCCATGATGATTACAAAAGCCTCTGGCACTCATTGAAATACTTCTTATGAGGATGTACAGAACCAGGATATATACCCCAAATATATGTTTGCCTAAACACTTCTGGGGAAAAAAAAATTGTGCAAATATTTGCTCAAAGAATCTGATTTTATGTGGTAAAATGGCTTTATTTTGGGGGAACAAGAAAACAAACAACCAGAAAACAAAACTGCCTTTGAAACTCAGGTGCTCCAAAAGCTCAGTTCAGAAAAAGAAAAAAAAGGCCACTTCTAACCTTATATTTAAATGCTATTATTTTTATCTCTTCTACTTTTAAATCATTGTAGTTAAAATACAATGTTAGTTATGAAATGCTCATTCACTAATTTATAGTCTATACTGTGCTTTGTCATGCTTTTCTGATTACAGATGTAAAAGGAGCTTTGGAAATAAACTCAGTCTGGGGAGAAGAAAACGCTCCCACTTGTGCTTTGTAAGATAACATTTATGAATACTTGGCACAACCATTAATACCACTGAAATATAACAGTTTAAGAAAATTAAGCATAGTCTTAATCTAGAAGTGATATGTTAAAATGTTAAGAAGGAAGTCCCACACTGTCTCACAATCTTTCTTAGATAGCTAGCAACGGAGAGAAGGAACTTCTCCACTGCTTTTTGACAACTTCGATGTAATACAGAACTACTGCTCTTAATGCCCCAATTGTTCTGTCCTGCCCTCCCTCACCAGAAGTCCCGTGAATGCATCCTGTAAAGGAAAAACAAGGCTGAGCATTTAGCTGGAAACAGCACTCTCTAGCGGACTTACAGTACTGAGGACTTCTCCCTTTCTGCTTATCTGCCTTGCTAGCTTTCCTAACTTTCAATAAATCGTTTGTTTTGAGCTCCACTTCATCATCTATAATACGAGAACAATATTTACTTAACTTCATGGTGTGACAAAGAGATTAACAGTACAATTAACATAAATATCCACTGAACAATGTAAAGGGTGTTACTGGTGCTGTATTTAATACTGTTGACTTATAAAACCAGTGGCTTCTGCTGACAGCTATGTTCAGACTGCCTTGCCTGTAACGTCTGGGTATGCCTGCCCCAGAAAGCTTTGGCAGAAGCTTAAGAGAGCAGTTTGCCAAGCATCCAGAGGAGGAATACAAAAGACCTTTAGAGCAGGCAGTGGAGCAGGAAGAAACATTTCATTGTTAAAATACATTTGCAATGAAAAGTATTATAATTCCTTAAAAAAGCATTTATACAAGGTTTTGCCTCTAATAAAATGCTTGGCACTGTTTAACTTCAGGTCTACAGGCAAAACAAAGGGTTAACAGAAAAAAATGCCCTAATACAGTATTATGCTGCTCATTATGCTGCCAAAACCTGAAATTCTTCAAAGGAAAGCAGCCAGAAATAGCAAAAAAACCAGCTGGACTTAAAAGACTGCTAATTTCCTTGACTTGCCACTATGTCAACAACACACGTATGGTCTATGAGACGCTGGCCGCCAGCGTGTTCCGATCTAAAGTTTGAACTTAAGTTTAACTTTAAATGTATACTACAAAACAATTATTAATGGTAGCACAAACATTTACAATGAATTTTGGATACTCCATCACATCTAGGGTAATTCTCACCAGACAGAAGTATTTTTACCCCAGTAAAAAAAAAGATAAAACAGTAATTTGACACACTGCACATTTTTATATCTAGATTTTCACCAGGAATTATTCACAACACACAAGAAGCTTACTTTCTAGTATGAACTGCTGTTCTGCTTTTACTATGTTGAATGAAGTAATTTGTCACTCCTATTATTTCTACATGGACTATTCCAATAACTTCTACAAAGAAGAAAGACACTTCAAAAATTTATGATTATTTTTAATTGATAAATTTTTATTGATAAGATCTATTGCTAAAAATAAAAACGTTTAAAATAAATTATTTTATTTTTAAAACAGGAAGGGAGCTTTGAATAATTACTAGTTTTGGAGACATGAGCCCTGTTTTGGAGATGGTTTAAAAACTTAAAGCTTCATGGCATAAGGCAAACTATTTAATACATCTTCTTTGTGCCTCAAAATATACTGACTCTCAAACTGTTTCTGCAATGTTTAATGTCTCTCAAGTTCCTAAGATATAAAGAACATTTAGAGCATGGACCAGAGAAAAAAGCAAACATGCATTCAATACAAAGCACTTCCATGGCAGATCAAATGCAGCTCAAGCAAAGCCAAAGATCTGATGCAAAGGCAGCACGGAATTGTGAAAGCATTTAAGAACAAAATGATGAAACCACATTGATGTGATGGAAGAGCACAAAAACAAAACAGACATTCTTGAAGCTATGACTTAAGAACATTATTTTACTGTGTAACCTTCCTAAAGGGCTTGCAATGGGAAACCTGACTCACCACAAGGGAAGAGACACCGAAGCATGAGCTGAGGAATTTGAATAGGAAAAAGACAGGCTAGAACCTTAATCAAGACTGGTATTTTTTTGCAATGTGTTCCATTTGCACATCTTCCCCTCCAATTTTGACAAAGCTAGGAAATGCACAGACTGTCAAAGAAGACAACAGGTTGGAGATTCAGTGCTATCATCCAAAGCAGCTATTAAATATACTTAGTGGTTGTAAATCACAGTGATCATCTGTACCCTACTGTGCTGTGGAGCTCTCAATGTCCCCAAGTTCTGATTCACAGACAGCACTGCTAAAACACTGACCAGCGATCGCATTGCACAACAGGGACGGGGAGAGTATGATACTGACCAGGAAAACATCTTTCACTAAGAGATGAGCAACACTGATAAAATGCCACTGGGTCTCTACAGATTCAAAAGTCCATATGACAGCGGCAGCTTAGAGAGAGACAACTGCTTTGTGCAGCAATTGTGAAAGCTTTTGCTGCAACAGGGATACCAGATACACAGGGAGCGGACTGGCAAGACAGGAGCAGACTATGCTCCTTGGTCTCCATAACTGTATAAAAGCAAACAATTTTTTAATCCTGCTGAAGAAGTTGAAATTAAATGTTGGCATGATCGTGGTAACTGTCATCCTTTAAAACTGGTGCTGCAACAACACAAGCATGCCATCATCTCTAAAGGTCAACATAAAACTTGGAAATATTCTATGTCCCTGACGGTACTTGGCAGAATAGAAAATTCGAACAAAAGAGACACCAAAGCGAAAAACACTGGACACTATGTAATAGATGCCAGATACATACATTGGTATGCATTAGTAAGACTGCTTTCCTTATGATACTCCGCATGGCTTTAGTCGTATGCCTCAGATTTTACTTTTTGCTAGAACTTCAGAAAACACAATTCAATTACTGATAAAAAAGAAGTCTGTGTAGAGCAGCTGTTTATGCACATCAAGCATTCTTGAAAACATAACAAGCTTCCAACACATAAAAGCAAACATTTGATAACTGATGAGGATCCCTACAACATCAACAAAGTACTGCTTGTTATTCCATGAACTGCTACAACTTCAAGAAATTGCAAGCCATTACAAAATGTCATTTTGTATATCCATGCTTAAGACTTCAGAACATTTGGGAAATAGATTTGCTGACCATTTGATTTCTGCTGGACATCACACATCCTCGGAAATGGACAAAACTTTCCCTACAATTTCTCCTCTTACTAGCTAGGGTTGAAAGGAACAAGGAGCAAGGCAACAGAATTTAGCTGAAAGAAAAGGCACTGGGCATGGGGCTGGATGGTAGATGTAGTGACTGGCAACATGCAAGGTCCTGCATCTGGGTGGGGCAGTCCTCAACATCAGTATAAACTGGGTGATGAACAGATTCAAAGCAACCCTGCAGAGAAGGGCTTGGGGATAGTGGTGGGCAAAAACTAAACACAAGCCAGCAATGTGAGCCTGCAGCCCAGGAAGCCACCTGTGTCCTGGCTGCATTAAAAGGAAGAAAGGCCAGCAGGCTGAGGCAGGTGATTCTTCGTGTGCCCTCATGAGACTCCACCTGGAGTATTGCATCCAGCTCTTAGGACCCAAGTAAAAGGTATGTTAGAGCAGGTCCAGAGGAGGACCATGAAAAATTATCAGAGCTGGAACATCTCTCCTAGGTGGTTTAGATTGTTTAACCTGGAGAAAAGAAGGAACACTTTATTGCAGCCTTTCAATACTGCACGGGGGCACATAAGAAAGAGAGATGGAGAGAGACCCTTTGCCAGAGCCTGTAGTGACAGGACAAGGGCCCATAATTCTCCTCTGAGAAATGGTACATTCAGATTGGATATAAAGGAGAAATTCTTTATGATGGTGGTGGGCCACAGGTTGCCCAGAGAAGTTGTGGATGCCCCACTATTAGAAGTGTTCAAGGCCAGGTTGGACAGGACTTTGAGCAAACTCATCTAGTGACAGGTGTTCTTGCCCATGGCAGGGAGGCTGGAAACAGACAAGCTTTGATGGTTCCTTCCAACCCAAATCATTCTATCATTCTATCTACTTTATCTTCCCATTTTCTCCTTTCAATCAAGAAGCAAAGCTGTGCTAAGTAATAGTTCTAAACTCAGCATACATTCTGTGGATGCCCATTTGGTGACACATGATGAAGCTTTTATTTTAGTCCACTCTTATTTCACTTTAACCGAAAAAACCACTAAGTCAAGTTTTCCAACATCAGGTTTTTTTCCAAAACAGTAATTAAAAAAAAAAAAAAAAGAGACAAAAAAGACTGACTTTGCAATAGAATAGCTGAAGGTTATACTGTCTTAGAAAAACAGTTTTTCAAAGGAGAGGTACATCACTCAGGATTTCTGAATGATTGGTCTTGCTGGTTAAAATTCTGATGATATCTCAACAGTACTTGTTCTCCTGCTTCTAAATCCTTGAAAAATTCTCCCTGACTTACAGTCCATATTATGGTATATAATGATTCAAAATCACAGTTCTGCAAAAGCAGCAGAAAAAAATATCTAGTATATAAATTAATAAGCGAAATAATAGTATTTACCAAGGGTGGTTAAATTTGCAACAGCATGTACCTATTTACAATGGTCAGCAATGAACTTTCATAATGAAATACTGATGGGACCTGTTCAGTCTTCTAGCTAAAATCCCCACAAGTGTATCAAACAATTTGATATCACACTAGTCAAAATTTCCAAAGCCAGCAAGCTTGCTTACTTACCACTGCCATATGGAAATGCACGAACAGAACGACCATCATAGCCGGAAGAATGTCCACTGTGGAAAACATGCAAAACCAGTCTTAGCATTTTAAAGACACTTGTAAAAACTCAGCTTTACGAACAAAGTTACATCCTTCAATAATACACTTACATATAATATATGTGTTATACATAATATATACAAGAGATTTCTACCATCTTAAAGGGGTATTATATATCACCTGGTTTTGGCCTCCAGCAAAAAGCAGATATTTTTCAAGGACTGTGTTTCTTCCTTCTAAATATTTATATCTATCTCTGCAAATATATGTATGCATATACATATAAATGCATATTAAAAAATCGTATTAAAAAAGTACTTTTAGGCCTATTACAGCTGAACACTTAAACAAAACATAAATACTTTGCATTCTGTGGAACTGTGGCACTTCCTATAGTTTATGAGAGCTTGAATCTGTGCTCAAATTTTTGCATACATCTATAAAAAAGGATATGATCGCTGAAAAGTTCACGTAAATAAGCGTTCAGACTACTAAAGAATACTTAAACAATCATTACCTTAGGTCTTGGCATTGATATACCATCAAAACCATAACTACTTAGTTATTTCGATATTGTCTCATAACTAAACAAAGAAGTGGCCAAGTAACTTACTCAAATAATACGATGATAGGTGAGACTAGTAACGTTTCTGTAAAATTACTATAAAAATCTGAAGATGCCTCCTTTCTCCCAGATGGAAATCCATAAAACACTGGACCACACAAGAGCACTTATTCATTTATTTCAGTTACAGAATACTGACAGATTGCTTAGTAAGATTCCAAACAGATAATCACCTTTCTATTGTGGGTATGAGGGAAGGTGGAGGACCGCCAGGTGGTGGTGGAAAACCTGTAACAATAAATTAGGTAAGGAGGGGACGAAGAAAAAAACTACCACCCACAAACAGAACTAAGCTAAGTATACAACAGAAAACAAATCCCAGAGAGAACAAAGTAAAAATTGTTTCTGCGTAAATGGGTTTTACTTTGTCAGACTAAGAACTACTTTCCAGCTTTACAAAGGCAAAACATTAAACATGTATTATCAGTGCTTCAAATTAAAAACTCTAACATTCTTAAAAATATGATAATTTAGAAGCACGGCCAAATTCCTGAGTATCTAACAATATTTAATAAACAACAGTCAAAACTATTTACTGCATAGTTGAGAAAAAAGATTTTAAAGAAGGAAATATACATCCAGAAAACTTGCTAACTAGGTCCACTAGTGAACAGCATTTTCATACAATTTCTCTTGTGCCTGGTATCAAAACAACAGAGCCTACATATACACATATGGTTTAGTATATATGACCTTTCAGCTATAAAATTGAAAGAAAGTTGGTAAGTTGCATGTCAGTTAAGTTTTCATCTCTTAACCAAATTGGAAAAAAATCTAAGCAAATTTACCTGGTGGTGGCACTGTTATTGGTATACCTAAAAAGACAACAAATATCAGATATAGTAATAGTTTATTATCTGTAGATCTAAAACCAGACTGAGCTTTCACTACATACATGATTAAGAAGAATGATAACTTATTTTCTGTGTCCTGAGATCAAGATCTCACATTAATATTGAACGTTAAAATTTTATACAAGCCTTGTGAAATCTAGCTTTTAATTTAAATTCTTATTCTTTAAGATCTTATTTATTTAGAGGCAAGAATAGCGAAGAATGACTCTGGGTTCTCTGGAATATGCAAGCTGAGGAAGAGTGATCAATATCAAAGTTCACTAATTGTTGGTGATTTCACTGACATGAATTCATAACAGCATTAATCCTATAGGATTAAACAAACTGTGAAATATAATTGAGGTTTCTGTCCAATCCTGAAGATTTAAAATCTCATCTCTTAGCCAAAGTGTAAATCAAGAGACCGTGAATTCCAACAACCAAACTTCTAAACTGCATGAGCCATTTTCTCTTCAGCAGCACACAAGCTTTCCAATGCACACTACCATTGTTAACAACACTGGGTATCACACCATAAAATGTTTGACAGCATAACATTTAAAAAACCAAACACTCCTGATGAAAATTCCTGAAAGAAAATCAAGACTAAGAACTCAGACTGTTGCACAGCCGAAGTGTTTACCATTAATCTTTTTTGGTTAATTGTTCTAATTAATAGATTCTTCACGAGCCTAAAATATAAAAAAATATAGATAATATATAAATGTTAAGCATGTATATAATATATAATGTTAAGAACATAAGCTAGAAAAACACCAGAAGTTCTTCCAAAGTGCTTTATTAGCTGCACCTTATACTTTAAAAGATTTCAATTGCTGCACTAAAACCAGTATATTGCTGGCACTGCACATGTGCAACTGCCTGGAAATCCATTAGCTAATTACTCTTTACAAAAAGGAAAAATTTCATATTAAACAATATATTCCTCATTCTCAAGAATTTTATCTTGTGCAGAATTAAAAGTAAAAATATCCCCAAAATACTAAAAGTCAAATGAAAAATTTCACTTGAGAGCCATTCAAGCAAAATAAAGACACACTGAATACGACTAATACGCAGAGACCAAATGTCCAAATAATTTTAATGAATAGGTTAATGCAGGGTATTACACTAAAAAAAAAACAACACATAGGCATTTTTTCCCATGAAAACCTTTAAGAACTTTTAAAGAGTCATGATTAATGCTTGTATAATTTTAAAACAGAAGCTAGTTTACTTGATGGTATCACAAAGGAAGAAAGATTCTATGTGCCAAGTTGACAAAAACATCTTAAAGATCTAAAAAGATCTAAACAAAGGTTTCTCCTCACCTTCTTCACTAACACACGAATATGACACAAAGCAAGAAAGAGAAATCATAAGCTTCAGTTAATGGAAAATAAATAATTTCTTAACTCTTCACTCCTTGGCCTTCTAAGTACATGAAAATATACTTGTAGCATCACCAGGCAATTACTACTTCTGAGAAAAACCACTCTATTTTGTCATTTATTACAATGTAGGGATTACATTGTACAAGTGCAAGAAGGTGGCTTAGTATAGACCTTGTCATGTCTCTACAACATTGTTGTGCTGCCACAAAGATGCAATCAGTCTAAACCTAAATACTCAGACTCGTGTGCCAAAAGCAACCCAAATGTCATTAGTGCACCATTTTACCTAACACGCTCAAAATTGCTCGCAGGACATTGTATGCCATCCTGCTAACTCAAGGGCACTAAATATTTACAGAAAATCAAATATGTTTTACTAAAGGAAAGCAATGCCACATGTGCTCTGCTTGTGGAGTAAAGAATCAAACATGAACAACACTGCCAGAGCTTAACAACATACTGCAAATTAGCTGAACTGTGTAGCAGCCCTCAGAAAAGGAATATAACTCAACTTGGTTCTCTTACCACAGGCTAAATTAGGTCAAATTCTCTGTATCACAAGATAAAAATGACACACTTCGGATGCTGAGGCTGAGCAGTCACTCACCCTGGTATATATTGCAAAGTTATGCAACCGAAGTTCAATATTTCAGAGAAATTTCTTTTTCCTTAAATCACAAATACATGTCACATTTTAACTACACACTTAAACCAAAGCACACAAACCAACTTTTAAAGCCTGGTTAACAAGCACCAATGTTTTGCTTTAGATGAAAATTACTCCAACCTAGCAATAAACCTAGCAAACAGAAACTAGCACACTTTTTGCCACAGCCAGTCATCTCCTAGGACTATTTGAGAATTTTCTACATTTGGCATTTTGAATTATTCCAGGACTTGTTCCTCAAAAAAGATTTGAATCACAAGAGTGAATGAATACAGAACAAGAGACCTAACTTCAAAGTAAGATCCTTTTTCAAAGGCGCTTTTGGAGGATGTTTTATATTTGGAATACTTAAATTTTCTGGCAAGTAGTCCCAGTTTAATATTGGGTAAGTGTAGTTTTTTTACTCCTCCTCCAGTGAACCTAGGAGGGATGGCAGAATCTATTTTAGGAATAGCTTTGATGATAAAGAGCTGGCAACAGCACAATTAAAACACAGGCCTGAGGAAACCAAATCCACAGCTCTTAATCGTTATTTTCAAATCTACTTGAAGCACGGAAGGATGTTCCAGAAGACCTTCTGAACAGCCTGTGTCATAAACCTGCCTGTAAACCATGAGACTAAAGCCAAACCTGCTGGCTTGATCTGCAACATATGTGGATTTCTTTCACCTTTAAAAACTCAACAGGTGAGGGGTTTCATAAGAACAGTCCAGTACCTGTATGTGACATCCCTGCACCAAGTGCATCCGGGGTGTCTTTGGTGCTGGGTCTAATGTTTTTAATAACACACGACTTAGAACACCTTTTCTGAACCCAATTACAATTAAAATAACTACTTTCTAAAACCTTGCAATGCATTACAGATATTGTTTTATCAAAAAAGTTTAAATGAAGCTTAAAATTGCAGCAAGCATTCTTTCCCCTTCTGTCCCCCCTGGTGCAGTGAGGAAACTCGACAAAATTGCCAGAGCACTAGCATATTCTCACTTCAGAGATCCTATTTTTTATATTTATGAAAAAAAAATTTAAAAAAAGGAAAGAGGCAGAGAATTATTTCATCTTTAGGTCTCTTCTCTGTTTTCTAGGTGTTGTGATTTTTGTGTACGACCATCACTGAGGAAAGCCAGAGCTTGCCAGGCAGAATGAGTTAAATTTTAAAATTAGGAAGGGCAGCTGAAGAAGCAACTTCTTCCACACGGGTTAAAACCCTATAAAGGCTCTCATTAGTTGCACACTAACAGAGAAACTTTTAAAAGATCCCCCGTGCAAGCAGAATAGCAAAGAAACTGCTCAGCATGATTTTCAGAGCAAGTCAAGCAAAAGAATCCAAGGAACAGTAGAAATAAAGAAAGAGGCTCCACCTTAAATCAATCTCTTCTGTAGACAAATGCTTCACTTTCCTAATCAAATACACAACAAAGATTCTCCATCTATTTTAATTTCTCACTGACCATTCTTCTTAGTTTCCTGCCAAATCCTTTTGAACTTAATGCCTTAAAGTGACACGTACAGGTAACTGTACTACTTGTGCAAATGCCCATGGCACTTCTCCCAGTAAATTTCCGTATGTATCAAATTTCGATAAATATTCAGTAAATATCAGTAAATTTCAAAACAGATTAAAAATGGGAAGAGTTCTCAAAGAGCTTTGATTCCTCTCAGATTCATAGACACATGACACCAGAAAAAAACATCAGGAACTAATAAGACTTCTGACTGAAAGAGAGGATACAGAGCAAATGCAATACTTATCAGACTTTCGGGAATTTATACATGCTGTGAGAGAAAAGGGGAATTAAAACTTCCCTCGCTGCTCTGACCTTCGACATCAGAGAATCCAACTTGTGACACAAATTCATGGCATGCCATACTTTTAGTTCAAAAGTTTGTAGAACAATGTGTTAACGTACCTCTCAATTTACTGAACTACAGAAAACAGCTGCTCACTTCAAACATTTTCAAGAACACAAGAACCAGCAGTTAGTCTTCAGGTAATTATTTACTATGTGGGATTATGCTTACTGAGAAAGTAAAAATAAAAGTTTCTGGTTTTGCCTTACAGATCTATTTTAAAAAAGAGCAGAACACAAAATTCTGAAATTCTGCACAATGCACTTCAACCATTTGAAGTTAACAAACCTCTCATTATTCACATTCTACATAGTGCAGGTATTTACCTGGTGGGGGAATCAGAGGTGGAGCAGTACTGACAGTTGGAGGGGGTGGGAGGAAAGGAGGTGGTGGAAGGTGGGTAGGTGGAGCTCCTGGAGGGAAAAATGGAGGTGGCTTGGTAAAACTGTCTACTTCAGGATTAGAGCGTTCTGAAAGAACCTGTAAAATATCAAACGCTAGTTACAATTGCTATGTGAAAAGAGTAGAAGATAGGTTTTCTTTCTTTCCAGTTACTAAAATAGGAAAGTATCATTTCACACCTAAAGACCCCTATTCGGATGGTTTAAGTTCTACCTGCATACCTATGTTCAGTGTCCCATATTTGCCAAGTGCCTTTAAAGGTCTAAGAGCAGCCAAGAGGGGACAACAAACGTAAGACCTAAGAGGGAATGTAAGTCCTCTTAACGTAAGCCCTCCATAAGAATATGGTCCAAAACACCACCTTAAAATTATACAACGGAAAATATTTAAAAATCAATACGAAAAGCATGAAAACAACCCAAGACTGTAAATTACTTAAATAGTCTGAGAACAGATGAAAAACACATGGCAATATTTTCAATATCAGCACTACAATTCATTATTATTTTCAGTTTAACCTCAACATAAGTCAGCATGGAAATGCAACTAGGGCACCAAGCAACCTTGATCCTTCTCTCATCTCTGATTCTTCAGGATAGAAGTTTATTCCATCTTAACAGATTTAGTTGCTTTCTTAGGATAATAAAAGTCTAAAGACTAAAACCGTAAAGACTAATCTTGCAATTTATGGTAAAATACAATATAATTAAAAATAACCTACTATCAACTATTTATGCCTTCACACCTTATTTTTAAAAGACCTCATTTCTTGAACTGCATTAAAAGTGAGTTTTCACTTCCAGCATTAGTGTCTGGCAGGAACAGGGGACAAATGGGCAGTTTAAATATTTATTTTCATCACTCCATAAACAAAACATAATACCACACAGATCTAGCAGAGCCAATGCTGTCTCCTGGATTGTAAGTCTGCAACATGCTCATTTGTTTTCAGTAAGAGGTATATACCAAAACATATCTCTTTTGAAATTTATCAAATATTTCATCTTAATATGTTTTGGTAACTGACAAAACTTTATTCCTGAACTTAAATCTACTTATGTATTTTCCATTCATATAGACTGATGCTTTAATCAGAAGCTACAGGCAAAGCAAAAATGTCTTTTAGTCAAAATTAGAACACCAAACTGCAGTGTAAAACCTGTATGTTGCTGTTTTCATTAGCACGACGTCGTCCTTCCACCCTGCTGATAGTGATGGTCTGTCCAATCACATCTATTGTGCCAGATAGTCGCCTGCAACACAGGACAAACCAGAATCAACAAGCAGAATGAGAAAAGGGGAAGCAAAGAAAAAAGAGAAAGAAAGCCTCACGGACTTGTCTCATTCTACATGGCAAAAGCTCTTTCTCCTGTAGAAAATATAAAAGACTATTTCTGAAGAGCATTAAAGCTGATGCATTTCATGAACTATGCAAGTGTAAAGAACTAAATAATGTAGCAAAAAAGACTCCTTTAATAAACAAACACAAAGGCTGACTCCTTCCACCCCATAAAAAAATAACACTTCTACTCTTCCATTACAAAAAACCCACAAAAACACAAAAAAACCCCAACAAACCAAAACAAAAAAAAAGAAACTTTAGTAAGAAAAGAATATATTAAACAGAACTTTCGCAAAATTATAATGTAAAATAGCTATAAACTACTAGAAATAATTTCTAGATTGCATAACACCATAATGAAGGATTCCATGGAAGATCAAACAAAGGTAAGATAGGAGAAAAAACATAAGCTTAAAACATAAGTACTAAAATTCAAAGTATAATCAATCTCTCAAAATCTTCAGTAAATTAACACAAAAGACGTGCTCCAGGCACCAGACCAGAAAATATGACAAGTATTTGAATGTCACCTAGTAAAACTAAAACCTGGTACTTGCAACAATGGAAATATTTATGACAATATTTTGAAGAGAGAAATAATCTAAAGTATAGTGAATTTTCCTTTTTGCAGCCCTAAAACACCAGAAACCAAGGTTTATAGAAAATGTTTGACTCTTACACAGTTAAAAAAACCTATCTGCCTAAGACTTAAAAAGAACAGGTGGGATTAAGGCCTTGAGCAACCCGGTCTAGGGGCACAGGTCCCTGCACGTGGCAGGGGAGGTTGGGGTAGATGATTTTTAAGGTCCATTCCACCCCCTTAGCATTCTATCATTCTACCTGCTCTGTAGCCCATTGTTGATTCCTAAAAGAGGTTAAAAGCTAGAATTTACCTAGGTCAACTCTGTTAGAAAATGATGTACTAAACTACAGTGCTAATGGTTAAGGCATTTCTGCGTCTCACCTATAAGGGAAACCACAGCAGATAAAACTGGTAATATTTACCAAGAGCATGATATATAACAGTAAAAGAACCACTGGAAAAGAAGTTTCCTGAAATTTCCTTAGAAACAAGTCCATAGAAAGAAAAAAAACACTTCTAGTTTTAAAAGACAAGTTCTTGTATTTTTTACATCTAGTGTACTACTAACCACATGAATACAAATATTAGGCAGAACAACTGGAAGTTGGAATTACAGGCTCAAAGTACTGCCAGACTGAAAGCTTGGACTCCAACTGCTCAGATACTTAAGATTCCAATGCAACTGAAAAAGACAGAGCAGACACTAGAGCATGAAGGAACAGATCTCCCAGAGACAATCTGAAGCTCCTTAGCAGACTGCATATTGGAGATGATCCAAATGCCTGTCCTCTGATCTTTTCACTATCTGGGTTTAGACCTTCCTCTTGGATTTTAAAGCAAGCTTATTAAGCACAACAGTTTAGAGTAAAAAAAACCCAGTGCAATAGTACAGGAGTCTGAGAAAATACCTGCAAAATAGAACAGTATATACTATACAGCAATATACACTCTACAACAACACATATTTAAGGAATTCTCTGATCTAATACCACATCCTAGAGGTTAGGTTGTTCGAATAATCAACATCTGCTTTTCTAAACTTCACCAGTGGTCTTGCGTGGCCTTCCAGCACCGCTACACTGGATTATTATTTTGCTTTCAGTAACTAAATTGAGAACATAGATATTATAAAACAGTTATTAAAACAACAACTGTTTTCACCATCTGAGTTTTCACTGACAGTTCATTTGCTTTTAGAGTTCTACGACACTTGTTCTCCTCCATCACTAGTATCTTCTCTTAATTATCTAAACCATATCCTAGAAAACTCATTTTACCCAGCTTTAGTCTTTGTGCATAACAGATGACACTATTCTACAGCAAAAAGTCCCTGTCTGGCTTGCTCCACCGATTTATAGGGCTTCCACTTGGGAGTGATGGACACAGCAGAATTAAGACTCTTCCTTTCTTGTACTGTTTGCACACTGCCAGCAACTCTTGGAATCAGCACTGAAAACATGCACAGTGACACTAATGCAAGAGTACCGGGCATTAAAGCAATATATGCCTCAACCATATTACAGTAATATTAATTTACGCTTGGGAAGCAGCCCAAATACACCACTGCAACATCAAATGAAGCAAACCTAGACTATAAATTAGTTGGTTCCTAGACATCAATTTCACTGAAACGAACAGAGTTTTCACTTAATTTTTTTAAGATTCTGAAGAGTACACCTGTGCTTACTCAATCTCACTGAGATGGTGCTTTATTATTTAAATAATGCTGTATAGTGTTATGTCCACTGTTCTTCCCAACAACTGCCAAGAGATTTAATTTTCATAATGATGGATGAGTTTGGGAATTTGCCATCGTACCTTGAACTTGACAAATTCTTTATTTCCAAGACTGCAATAATGATTTCATTAAGCATTTAGCTAAAAGAGCTTGAACTTGAACAAGAGGAAGTATAGATCCAGTTGCAAATGGAGCAGCAGATGACACCTTGAATCACAGGTTAAGTCACACACACATTAACTCACAGCAAGCCGGCACAAGGAGAAATCTCCAAGACTCCCTAGACATTATCTAGAGTAGTGATAAGATGTTAAGCAGGCACCACACGGTTTCTGTCTCAGTGCCGTAAGCAATGAAAAGGAAGGGCTTGGTTTGTCCCTTACGCAAGCAAGGCACCTGGGATACAGATGCATTCCCAGTGGATCCACTGAAACATAAAAAGGCAATCCACACGTGTGGGATGCACATGAACCCACAGCAAAGTTCACACAAAGTGTAGCTTGAAAGGAACATTCCAGCAACTCTGAGTTATTTCACTCTAATTAGAGAATGGTTATTTATGAGCTATTTGCACTAAGAATACCTCTCCATGGAGATTTAATTCAAAAAGATAACTCAATCTTATTTGGCAAGCTGAGTTTAGATTCAAAAGAGCAAAGAGAAACAGGAAAAAAGAAGAAGAAGAAAAAAGGAAGGCAGACACAATTATTTTCCAAGTTCATAGCTTCAGAAATCCTTATCCTTACCACAGATAAAATAAATAATCTGCTTTTTGGAACACCCCTGTATGACTTTTCAGAATTCAGAAACAGAATAACTACTGGATGCCACATTTATTTAGTAGACTTACAGTATAATCTAATACACATGGAATTACAATATTCTTCAATATGCTCTTCTTTCTTGTTTTGCTTATGTGTTTTATGTTTTATTGTCCTCGTCTTGAGGACAGCCTCAACTTTGCTGAGCTCACCACTAATTGATATAAATAAGAACCAAATAGATTTACTACAAAACTATTTGTATAGAAAATAGACTTTCTTTTCAAAGTAATATCTGTGTTTCCACCACTTAGTCTTGCAAGGCTAGTTAATGGAACAAGAGAAACTGCTATGTTTTCAGAGTAATGGAAGATCAGAAATCCATTTTCTATAAAAAAATCGGTTTACAGAAAGACTTAAGCACCGATAAAGCTGACAAACAACCCACTGCATTGATGGGCTAATTTCTCTGAAAGTAAAACCCATTTAAATGCAACGTACACTTTAGTAACTGTAAAAGCATAAATGGATGTCTAAAACCAAAAAACAGGCAAAAAAAGTTTAGTGATGGAGAGCTGTTAAAGGTATTACTTGAATGAGAAAATACAAGCTTTTGCAGCCAGCTTATAAATGAAACACATGTTTATTTCTCTACTACTAAAGCAAAACTATCTCACAGTCCTTGAAAAATTACCTAAGGAAAAGCATTGGTCTGAAAATAAGTTATTTCTATGATGTAGTTGGCTAGAACACATTTGAAATATGTCAAATCCTCTTCACGGTCTAGAAAGCGCTATAGTCAAAAGCGGTTCCTTCAGGTTTTTACCATAATTGTGACAATGCACACAATAAATCCTTAATTAATCTCCTCTAGAGAACAAAGCTTTTATTTTATACGATACTGTTCATACACAATGTTCATTTACTAAACTATTTCCATTATGATCTAATTCCTCCTTCAGGGTTATGCAACACTCTATGCTACTCAATAGCCCTAAGTATCATAGAATCAAGGCAAGAAACTCAGGTGTCATTTCTTAACAACCAATACCTCAGCTATGGTTAAGACAGCCACTGTTCAAGCAATATTTCCCAGAGACACATTGTATGAATAAGCACTGAATTTTTCTTTAAATTACATATTTAGGATGTAATTCTAGTGAATTAGCAACATTTATTTGCTGGTGAGCAATACTACTGTTTCTATTTTGTCAACTACAACTTCCATATTGGTAAGTAGTAATATTATTGCTCAGAGGTTTTGGGGGGGTTTGTGAGACAATTTACAATCACATGCAAACATCTATTGTACTCAAATCAAAAAGGTAAAAACATAAGCACAAAACTATTTTAATGGTTTTTTACAAACCAATGAAGAATAAGTAAACACAACTATCTGTCCCCAGACTTGCAACTGAAGAGCAATATGTAACACAGTGTCCATGTGCAAAATCACCCATGAAGCAATATTACAGCCCTGACTAGTAAGTGATGAACTAAAATGTTAAATGAACATCATGCCCTAAATTGGTTTTCCCCTTTACTTTAATTCCCATGATTGGTCTCTCCTGTACTGCTCCTACCACTTTCTGATGCTTGAACTGGCTTTTCTGGAGGCAGTATTTGTCTGTGACTGAGAAGAGCTGCTGCTTCTTCTGGTGAGGTAAATTGCCTAGGTCCTTCTGTTTTCTTACCAATCCCCACACCAATGCTGCTATACCAAATAATACCAATTTTCCCTCCCTTTCACAAAATATATCAACAATGGCTAGAAGCCGAGGGAAGTTTTACTGCTACATGGGAAATACTTCCAGCAATTTCTCAACGAGGCTATTGCAAATGCCACATGGCATAAAGGCAATTATTTTAAATTATCAAAGAGCTGTATTGCTGAAAATTTTCTGCCTACCTAAAATAAACTTTTTAACTAAAGAAAGAAATTAGTCCAAACCTATGAGACACTGATCGGTTAGTAATAAAGGTTCTTATAAACAGAAAATAGTAAATGCATTATGGAAAAGTCATTGAAGTAGAAGTATATATAATCCACACAGCTAATACATATTCCCTCACTGAGCTACTCTTAGAGTTCTGAGCATACACTTTTCTTTCAAAATCTCTTTAGACCACTTGGAAGAAATGCCTTTCTTTATAGAAGAATCTATTTTAAGCAAGTGTATCTATAGAAGCAGGCATTCAATAAGGGCAGAATTCAGCTTTGTCATTGTAACAACTTATAATTACAGTATTCACACTGAATGTACACAAAAGAACCTATTCCAAGCACTGGAGTGCACAAGTGATACAACTGTCAAAGTGATATGTCACAAAGTGATATGTCAAAGTAAGCGTCACAAAGTGACACAGTTGTCACAACAACAGCAAATTTCTTACAACCACAGAATCTAAGCAATGCTTTTTTCTACAACTTTAAACTTGACTACATTTCAATATCCTGGTCATTAATTCCTGAAGTAGTTTAGAGGTTGTCTGTCCACCAATGAGGTGAAAAAAGAAATGAAATCTTGTAACAAAACCTATGCTAGATACAGATTTGGAATCCTTACTCTGTGAACAATACATTCCAATCTGAGAACTCTGTTACAAAAATATCATACATTAAAAGCAATTCAGAAAGGAAATTTAAAAAATAGTTACAGGGTTGGCACAAAGTTTGGAAGACTCCTCTTGTTTCTTTGAGAAAGAAAAATAGAAAAACAAAGAACTAAAATCTACTAAACACAGAGCAGCATAACCTGATAGCTCAGAGAAAAAATTAGGCTACCAGAAAGAATATTCTAGGACTGAAAGAAAAGTGCAGGCAAGGGTATGATTGACTTTTTTTCCCACACAAGAAAAAAACATTTGGGTGTTGGACTCCTACAGGACAGAATAATTGAACACAAGAGCCTCTAAATTAGTCAAGGAACTTATGGATACAATGCTAAAGACAGGTCATAGCTCCTAACATTTAAGGAGAGTGTACAACCTCTTCTACCTTCCTTACCATCATTTGTAATATGATGGTAATATAATGGCTTTTAAGTCACACAGAACCAAAACTTCTAAACAGTTTTGCTAAATAACTAAAGCAGAAGCATAGATTCATCCTAAGCCAAGTGCCAGATATCAAACAGCAGTGGCGTAGATATAAAGGACACAACTTATTAAAGTCTGGGGCTGGGATAAGGACCCTAGTAAGGAAATAATTTACCTAATTTCAAACAAAGTGTAATAAAATATTTAAATATGGGGAAGCTAAAGCTACCTTGCAGGAAAGAGACTAGGTTCCAGGAATTCTTCTGCTTGTTAAAATCACGGCTGTCAGATTCCATCTTGTTTAACTGAAAAAATGAGTTCACTAATACTCATAATGACCCTCACTAGAAATATTATGATGGTAAATCTAATTATATACAGAAAACACAGTGTCATGAATCAACAACTGGATTTTTATAACTGTCTTGTTATTTGGTCCTGCTGTTTTTTCTCCCTTTTTCTTCTACTTTCTCTTTCCCAAATAGCCAAGGTAGCACAGTATTCATGTGTGATTATGCCAAATGCCATTAGGACACCTCTTACCCTCATTTCTACCTGTTACAGAAACATATTTTCCTTCTTTTTCCTACAAAAATTGTAAACTTCAAAGACATAGAGGCAACAGTAGAAGGAGTTTTTTTGTCTTAAGTTACAGCTAACTGACCTGTTTGTTGGAATTCCTGATTTGAATAAGGCAGGAGGAGATGTGAAATCAGGTTTGGTCGACTGCACTGCCAACTCTTTCTCCAAATTTCCAGTTCTGCCCTGCTGTACCTTCAAAATAATGTTTCATCATTAGTTTACCCTCACAAGTATAGTAGCTCCAACACCCAACAGCCAACACAAAAAGAAAGTAAGTCCAACTTTAACCAGAATTTCCAAAACTGTCACCTCTGCACAGCAAGCAAAATTATATATTTTGTATTGATATATTACTTAAGTACCGCATTTTATATACATAAGAATCAATATGCCAATTGTTACAGAAGATTAGACAGTTTAAATATTTATATTTATTATTAGACAGTTTAAATATATTAATATTTAAATACTTCCAACCATTTGATTCGTACATGAATAGACCAAATTGATTTTCTTGAAGAATTTCCTGTATGAACAAAATTACATCGTAATTTTTGTAAGAAGCAAACTTATTTTAAAAAAAAGTCTTCATAAGCTTAACAGAAATATCTAAAAAGCCTTCTATCCACCACCAATAAACCATGAGACAAGAAACTTGAACAAATTCTCCATCTGCCTCACTGATCATGAGATCTAGTAACCACTTAATTTCTGAGTCATACCAGTAAGTCACCTCATACACTGGGCTATGCAAACTGTAAAAGATTTTTCATTAGTGCAGACTGAATACTTCAGAAACACCCTGCTGTTTCTGAAGTACTGCAAAATTCCAGACACTTTTTATATTAAAGCTATGCAAAACCTTTGGTGCAAATACTTCAAGTATTGTTTTACGTCAGCAGCAGCTACATGTGAAAGAGAAACCTACATGAATTAGCATTAAAAACAAATCTATACTGATTCAATTTTTAAAGTCACACCCACAGTATCAACCACATAGTTACATCACTCTACCACTCATGCTATAACATCATACAAGCGGTGATCTCACGGCTTGCAGACAAGTGAACTACTATGTTTCTGCAGAATCTCATTTCTAAACATGGGCACATCTTTCCCAACCCCACAAAAACACACACAAATTGTTAAAATTCATTAAAAATTGAATAATGTTTCCTATCCAGAAATATGAGGGGGAAAAGGTGTAAGTATTTATCTGAAAAATCTGTAGGACTTCTACAAACTAATGAGTAACTTGAAAATGTAGGACACTTTCTTGCCAGTTACAGGATATCAATCTAAATTACATGTAAATATCATGTACATTACATAAGACTGTTTCAGAAGAGAAGAAAAGAAAAGTTAATGAAATTAATAATTGTATGTAAACTCATTGTAAAAACCGGACAAACTCTTACAGCACAATTACTACCTGTACTGTTTGATCACCAGAGTCAATATTGAGCTAGAAATAGGGGAGGTTTTGGGTTGGACTGACTACTTATCCTTCCTCCTTCAGAACATTTCAGAGAAGTTTGAGATTATTGTCAATTGCAAATTGTAACTCCTATTGCCCGCTATTTCTACTGATCCACAGCACTATTATAATGATAACTGAAGCAGGTATGAAGCCCCAGAGAAGTTCTGATCTATTCTTGCTAAAATAAAATCAAAATAACTGAATATCCTCAAGTAGCATATAAGAGAGAACAAAAACACCCATCCACAATTGATGTGTGTACTCCTGTGTTCCATCACAGGAGTACACAGCAGAAAGAAATAGTTCCAAGTCACTTCAAAGACAGTTCAAGAACAAAAATGACTACATACTGAGAAAAGGTAAAACAGATAACCTTTGTATTATAATTTTAACTTTAGTATCAAACAAAAGAGTAAATGAGAAAGTGAGAAGATTAAAAAAAAGTTCAATCCTTAAGATAAATATTGTCATGTAGATCTTTCTATTCTCTGAAAATCAGCATTTCTGAATGGAAAAATTATTATACGTAACTTGATTTATTGTCAGCTAACCCCAAAAGGACAACACAAAAATATGGAAGATTGATTTTCACATCAGAGTTGTCAAGGATAACTGTTACAAAACACAGTAAGAGCTACAACACCAAAGGAAAAATAAACATGCTATAATCTAGAAAAGCTTTCCCACAAGAAGATTAAATTCTTTAATCTACACAAATGAACACACTACAACTACAAATAAACCATCACATCAAGAAAAATTAATTTCACTGGGAAATTTGTTAGTTCACCAGGCCACTAACTCACATGCTTGCAGAAGAGTGACGAACAAAGCAACACTTTTTAATCCACATTTTGTGACATATACAGAAAGTCACTGATGTAAGATGAGAGTATGAAATAATGGCTGTGTCCATATCAGTTGTTCTTCTATCAGTCTGGGCTGGCATGGGAAGCAATACTCAAGAAAAATGAGAGCAACCAACAAAATTTTACTAAAATTCACCTTAAAAAGATGGTATCTGCCATCGAGAATCTCTGCACTTGGTCTTACTTCCATAGCTTTGTCTTCAGCCTAAGTTAAATAACACATTGCCCATTAAGATACCATACAACTCTTAAATGATGGGCCACAATCTCAATAAAGGTACAGATGCAATCTAGCTGTAGCTGTCTGTCACACTATCCACACAATTGCCAGTGAAGCAACACAGTAACACTCGAGGCTCAGGGAGGGGAGTCAGGTGCAAACTCTAACAGAAGTACTGAACTAGGCAGAACAAGCTTACAACACACGAGCAGCTTTACAGGGAGAAAAAACATATAGGACACAAAAAAGCACTATTTACCGTAATTTTATTTGTGGTTGAGGTAACTGGCAAAATTTCAAGGCCCATTCGTATTCTTTTCTGCTTTTCACAGTAAGCTTTCCAAGTATCTTCATTGAAGCCATAGTTAAAATAATCAGAGAGATCAGCCCCTTTAAGTAAAGAAGCATAGGTTTTTTAGGACATCACAAAATTTAGTTTTTCTCCACTAAACATATATACACCTCTATTTAGAGCATCAAAACTGATTAGGTATTGATCGAAAAAAGCAGAACTGAAATGTACAATTCATCAGTAGACACAGGGTATTCATGGCTAAGATCATAAAACCATTAAAATTTAGTCAGAAACAATAGCTTGCCTAGTATCATGAAGTGGGGATCAAGAGTAGAGAATATCATAGGATGTTACAATTCCCCCATATCTTTACAATAAGATAAATATCTATAGGTTTACTGTACATTCGGTGAAGAACCACTCCCTTTTGTTTGGCTGGTTCTGTATTTGACTTCTCATTTTGTTTTGGCTTCTAGCTTCATTTGATGCCATGAAGTATTTTTATCATAAGAGAGAGAACAGGTGTAACTCAAATGCACAGAATATATTTAATATAGCTAACAGCTCAAACGCTAGATAATCATCAAAGGCTTCTTTTTTTTCCATTTTGTAGACTATTTGTATTACCAAAGCAATACATAAACACTAAAAAAAAACTATGCAGCAGCAAGATGTACTGCTAACAAAAAAAACCAATCAATGCTGGTATTATTAGTACTGCTACTTAAAAAACCAATCAATGCTGGTATTATTAGGAAGGTCTGGACAAATCACTTGAGCCAACAAGACAACACAGAGCAGACTCATGGAAAGTCTGTGTGGAAAGTCCCAGTTTCTTATTCAAAGCTCATAGATGTCTACGTGTGAACACAACCTAGCACAGGCAGCTCCATTTCACCATTCTTCCAGCTAAAACCTGCTAGAACTATTTTCCACTTTGCTTTATCTTGTGTTCCATGGTACAGAGCAATGGCAGTAATCTCCACAAAAATGCAGACTTACAAGAAGAGTTCAAAACACACATGCATTAAAAAAATGGCCTGTTTCTTTCTCCTGATATATGATTGGGATGTATGCTAAGAAACACGGCACACCCAAACACTCTGTGGCACAGCAAGAAGGCAACAAGTAATGTAGCTGCTTTTTCCAAGTTACACTGTACAGTACCTCCTAGGGATAGGTGAGATGCCACCTACATGCAGTCAACAGGAATCGCTACCAAACACCTACATATCAGTTAACATAAACCAGACATTACCTGGCTTTCTCCAAGGTTTATCTTCAAAAGAATCTAAATCTACTTCCAGAAGTGGCACACCATTAATACTCCCTGGTGCATCTAGATCCAGTCCTTTAACTTTTGCACCTGTGAAGAAAAGTTAGAAAGTTAGAGCCTTCTGTCTCTACCAAATGGAATTCTATCAGTAGCAATACACTTAAAATAGAAATTAAAAGCCAGACAAATATATCAGAAAGTTTTAAGAGTAAAAATTATTTCCTCAATCCAAAACAATCCAATTTGTTTTTCATTTTTCACTAATATTACTATGTACATTTTCTTACCAGAAGATCCATAAGCTCGTCCTCCTGCCTTAATATTGAGATTGACAGGTGCTGCTCCATAACTTAAAGAAATTAACAAAAAAATTAATTAGACAAAGAAGACTTCTAAATCAGAAGAAAACACAAAACAAGAGATAGCTAGATCCAGAAAAATATTGGACCCAGGCTCAATCACCATCCTGAATCTCTAGCTTTCCAAGCTGGTAACTGTAAAAGTAAAGAGATCAGCCTAGGAGGAAGAGAGAGTACCTTTCTATGCTCAGTAGCAACTTCTCCAACTAATAAACAGTAGTGAAGCAAGTCCCAGCCACTCTTCCTGAGTTGAAAGGATAAAGACCTTGATAGAAACAAGAATGGACAGAACCAGAAGAAGAGAGAGAAAGGAAAAATGCAGTTCATTTAGGGATACAGATGACAGTCTGGGGATTAGAGTAAAAACAAAATAAATTTTAAAAAAAGGAAGGGTTTAGATGGATCATTTTCTCTTTTCATAATAATTCGATTTAATCCGTACAGAAGTGGAAAATACAAACATTTTTCTAAAATGACTGAAATGCTGTTTCAATGTACTTTTGGCAAACATCTATCATTGTGATCAACAGAAAAGTATGTAATTTTTCACTTTCTAAAACACTTGAGAGCTATCTTCATAAAAATGCATTCAGAATTCTAACGACTGAATAGATTTACCTATTTAAGGAATTACAGTATTGTTAATTCGTAATATTAAGAGCTTGCTCTCCCTACCATGTGTGCAATGTAACTTATCCACACAGGTGACCCATAAACATAATGAGATTAGCATATAATTAGAAACCAAGGCTATAGTTTACAGAATCCACTTCCATGCCATTTTAGTTTTCATTTAAGTGCTACAACAGCACGAAACTGACACAAAACATTTAACCTTCTGATCTGCCATGCTGTATTTGTGCATGACTTTTTCAAACAAATCAAATAGGTTTTTTTAAACCACAGTTGACTGCTATAGGAAAAATTGTTTAATCCTATAAAACAAACTTGTTCTACTGCAGTTAAAATGAACAGCAATGTTCAGTTTGTTTTAGATCACTGCCCTTCCATGAACTTTCTCTCCAATTTGCCCAGAAAAAAAGGTTTTTCAGAAAATAGACATTTCTATATAAAGCTTTCTGCTCTAATTAGATTTAGGATCATCTGCTCTTTGTTTCCTGCATACATGGAAGGACCATCAGCAAATCCATTGAGAATATAAATCTAGTTTTGCTTTAGTACCACAAAATTTGAAGTCACTGCCTAGACCACAAGAATACTGCAATTTATTGAAAGCAGAAAAACAAAGAACTGAAAGAATTGGGTTTTTATTGTATTACATTGATTTGCACAGTACTTTAGGATATGAAACTGAAAGTTTAAAAATACTGTGTTTCAAACAGGAGTAAATCGTCTGCATTTTAAAGTCAAAACCACCATAATATATGTAAGTCAGACCTGCCTGCAGACGCATAATTCTATTAAGAAATGGCACCCTAGTAAATCTGGTTTTAATAAGCATAAAAATATTAGGATTGCCAAGAAAAACAAGCGAACCACTTCCCTCAGAAGATTTCCATACAATGGAAATATTATTTCATAATTTTGGGTAAAATTAACATGAAAGTGTTCAGGGAAAAACAAGCCCTTTTTCTAGACCAGAAGGATATGCGGTAATAAAAGTAGCAAGAACAGTGCAAATGCCTAAACCACGATCTTGAGAAATAATCTCCAGAGGCTTGCAGCTCCATCCTTAAGTACATTAAAATCTTATTTGAGAACATCAATAGGAATTGAAACTACAGAGGTCTAACTAGAACTGTATCCACTACAAACAGGATGAGGGACAAACACTTCTCATATTCTTGCCACTCTGTCCTTTGCAACAAAAATGTCACTGTCACAGTAACGGCCCTAAAAACACTACAAAACATAGCTGTTCCTTATAAAAACCAACTTGCTCCTTTACAAACTGAATACAGTTTATTCTCAAAATCTGAAAAGACAATTTAAATTCATACGAAACTCTTCCTTGTGCTCCACTGATTACATTTCACTTGTTTTCAAGCCACTGTATCATTAAAAACATTGTTAAAGAGCTGAAAAAAAATTCTTAATTGACAGTAATTGTGCATACAATTTGACATTTTGGCAAATTTGACATAAATGACAAATATGCAGCAAATACAAAGATAAAAATATAAAAAATATATTAAAAATATAAATATAAGAAAATAGCAAATAAATGGCAAGTATTAAAGAGACTGTGTTAATAATTAAATATAATCTTAAAAGTTTCCTCAGATTATGTTTGCAAATAACTTACCTAAACTGTGGAGCTCCTGTCTTAATATCCCCTATGGTGACTTGAACATCATCTTCATCATCATCACTATCACTATCACTGTCATCCTCAGCCTCTGCCACCTTCTACAAAAGAAGAAGTCATTGTTTAGACAAAAAGCAGTCACTTACCTTCACAATGGAAAAACAATCCAGACAAAGCTATCCATTCTAGAAATCTTTGAAAGAAGAAAATTCTTCTCTTCCTAGACATTAGAACTGAGTAGCATTAACAGTAAATTTAAGAGGTTACAAGTATCTGAAACATCTGGATCAAAACACAGAAGTGTCTTTAATACTAAGTTCAGTTTCTCAAGCAAAAAAAAGTTTCGAAGATAGTGGAAACTCTATCCACTATCTTCCCAGGAAGAGTTTCCACCCTTCTTCCCCCTATCTAGCTCATACACACTGGTTCTACTCTTACCTTGTCATTCAGGAAAGAACTAAAAGACATGCAAGACTAGCTTCTTGCCATCATCAATTATATATCCAGAGTAACTCAAGTAAATGTTTCACCAGTTGATGCTGAACACTGCACTTCAGAGAAATCTATTTAGTTCCTAACACCAGTAAACTACATAAAAGACTTCAGGCGTTTCAGCAAACAGACTGAAAAATCAGATACAAGAGCACGCTGTATGCTGTCCCATAGCCTTCAAGCTTGCTGGTAAAATAGTTGTGCCAGTGTATACCAAAAGTTCATCTATTTCACTGTTTCAGGTTTGTTTGGTGTTTTGTTTTGGTTTTTCCCTTACAGAGACCACAGTGGAGACAAAAAAAGCACATATGATGCTCCTCCCTAACTCATTCAGCTGCTAATTATTACCAGTTCAGGACATTTCCTAAGCCAGTTATGGTTTGTGTTTTTAGCAACCTCCAATGGATCTTACTCTCAAGTACTAGCCCAGACTTCCTCTGGACTCATGCAACTCTCAGCAGTGGCATTCTCAGGAGAGGAGCTCCAAAGCACTGTTTACTGCATGAAGATCCAATCTCTTTTGTTTTCATCCTGACTCCTACGATCTTCATTTAAAAGTCCCCATCCTCTAAAGGAAGAAACTATGAGGAATCAATCCTTATTTATATTCTCCATACATGATTTTGTTAGCCTCCATCATTTCCTACATATGCCTGTCTTTCCAGTTGAGTTCTTGGCCACTCAAGACATTCTGTGTATGAAAACCACCTCGATTACTCTTGCTGCTCTTCTCTCAACCTTTCCAGTTGTCATAAAGCCTTTACGAAATGAAGGGAAAGAAAAGGAGTCAGAATTCAGGGTGCAACTGAACCATAAATTTCTGGTATATCTTCCATTTTGTTCTGTATTCACTTTCTGCTACATTGCAACGTTTAACTGATTTTTAGACTCCAGACTAGCACATAACGTGTCCCTCCTAAGTGGTAATGATCAGTTCAGACCATTTTATTTGTAAATCTGTTTCTTCCCCCCAATGAACATCACTCTTCTTTCTTGACACAGAATTCAATAACCATGTATTAACCAGTCAGTTCTTCACAGTCCTTGCTCTTACTATCTTGATTAACTTTGTATCATCAGAAAACTTCCGATTTCACAACTTAGCTCTTTTCCAAGTAAATACACTAAACAGCACAGGTTACGCACAAAATGCCAGAGAATCCCCGCTGGAGGTGACCTTCCTCCACTGTGAAAACAGAACCTTGACTTCTACCCTGTGTTTTCTATCTTTTACAAATCAATTATCCATGTGGGACTCATTCTGAACTGCATAGGTTTTTTTAATCCTTTGGTGAGGAACTTCTTCAAAAACTTTGTGGAATCCAAGCGAACTTTTCCAACCAAGTCACCCTCATTCACATACTGGAATCCTTCAGCAAGAGGCTGAACACATCGAACCCAAGCTGATTCTGCCCCGGCAGCCTGCAGTTATCCATGCACAGCTGAGTTCTAGCCCTTATCTATTATACCATCTATTAAGTTGCCTGGTACATAAATTAGACAAAAATAAGCATCTCCTTAGAAGATAGGATGTCAGAGTGCAGTTCATCCTTGCTACACAACATTAATATAATTTACATAACAATTAAGAGTCCATTCTTGGGGTGCAGGGGAGGTGGCAAGTCTAGATCAGTCTGTAAATAACATCTGAAGACAGTCTTTCAATGCCATATGGCTGAAAAGTGCAAATTCATCACTCACCAGGCAACCCACACAGTAGAGGAGACATCAAAAGGGCATCAAACAGGAAATATAATTTTGTCTGGACCATGCACCTTTTCCACCAAAACCCATTTCACTTATAATGAATGTTTTCTTAATTCCCTCCGCACAAAAATATTCACCTGTTCCTATTCAACCAACTTGTACAACACCCATTTTTCTAAGATGCTGCTGAAACTTCATGGACACCATTTACCACGAAGTTCTCAATTTTATAGAAATACTCTGATGATAGCCTAACAATGCCAGGCTCTATATAGATAAAAAATACAAAATTTTGCAAGTACAAGAAAACTGAGCCTGTAAGGATTTTCAGAAATACTTTTAAGATCAGCAAGTCCAAAAAATTATGACTGTTGCCTTGTACCTGAGAAATTTACCACCCACTCACAAGATTAACATTACACAAAACACCCTTGATGCACTTTAAGTAGCTTTTTAGTTTAAACAACTGAAATAAGTTTTAAAGTTTTAATACCTTTTTTCCCAATTTTAAATATGTTGTAATGTCTTTCATAAATAAAGCCTTAATAGTTACTGGAAGAAAAGTACTTCACTAAGAGGCCAGTCCTTGAAACTTGCACAAATATCTCAATAATGGTTTCTGCATCACTTAAAGATATTTCTTGCAAGATATAAGCTAAAAAATTCTAGTGAAGTAAAACTACAATTTTCTCATAAAACATACTTAAATTGTTCCCATTCACAGTAATCTGAATCCTTTAATCAACACTGCAACTGTAAATTTAATTTCCTGGTCATTTCCTTCATCATACTAACACTGGAGTTATCAGACATACTAAACATTGAAGACTACTACAAAACAAGTGTTACGTTGCCTCTGAAAGGCATGTCCAACTCATCTCTTGATTCATACTTTTGCATGGTTCTGCAAATGCTGCTTGTTTATCACATTCAAAAAGGAAAAATGATCAGAGGACTTAATTTTCTTTTCAGTGAGAAAAAATAGACCACCATTTTGAAAAGCATGTCTTTGAGAAAAGAGAGCTGTCTTCAAGCACCATCTTTCCACCCCCCCACCCAAAAACTGCAAGTACTATTAAGTCAAAGAATCAACACATATTAAAGCAGTATTTCAAAAACACATTTAAAACTACCGTTTTCACAACGCCGTTTTCTGCAGCTTCCTCTTCACTTCCAGGTGGGGGTGGAGCACTTAAACAAAAACAAACAGGAAAAGATGAAACTAAGTATTTATGCAGGTATTATTTCACAGGTATCAGATAATGATGAAAAAATGCTTTGCTACATTATTCCAGGTGAAAAGCGACAGCTCCAGTTGTCTTCTGAATTAATTTTTAAAAAGCCAACTTATTTTAAAAAATCTAGATGAATAAAACTTTATATTAGCAAGATTTAGCTATCATAAATCATACTAACTGGATGTTTGTGGAGTAGTTGGAAGTAATGAGGCATTACACCTGGATCTTCTTTTGAAATCAAACTGAAATACTTTGCAACATATAAAGGGAGAATAAGTTTGAGTTATTTTTCCTGCAGACTGACACTTTTCAAAGACATAATGGAAAAAAAACCTTTTAAACACCCATAGAAAATGTTTCACTGATACAGAATTCCCACATAGGCATTGTGAAATTTTCTTCTACCATATGGAATAGTTAAAATTCAATGACTAATTCAGCTATATTTTAACTGCAGACTGAAAACTGTAAAAATTTTAAAACTACTGGTCCATCTAAAAGGACCAATACTGTGACATCCACGCAAATGAGCTGTCTCACCGGGCCTACCTACTGCTGTTTCTTACACAACAGTATTTTAACTTCAACAGTCCCATTAGCTGTTAGGATGCTATACCACAAATAGCAGAGTAAGCAGGGAGCCATTTAGAAACAATATTCCTTCATGGAAAAGGTATTTCTGAAACAGTGAGCAATTGTCAATTTTTATTGAATAGAATAATTCTAACCCCTTACTCTGTTGGCAACGCACTTGTGAGTGTTGCGCCCAATACAGCCCAGGTATTGCCTCAGGATTCAAGCTTGAGCAAGTCACTTCATCGCCTGGTAAAATGACACACAAGCTACAGAGCCTGAATAACACCTCACCATTTTTGTATATACAAACAATGCCAAAACGGAGAGGCAGAGATCAATACTTTGAACAGGTGAACTGTCTCCATACTTCCACAGTTTGAAACAGCTCCTAATATGTGTAAGTTAATATTTGTTATGCTTTACTGTCCAGAACTATGAATTGAGGCAGCCAAATGCCAAACTAGACACTACTGACTAAAAACTGGAGCACACTGTTCCTACAGATCATTTTGGCCTCCATGCAAGTCATTTTCTTAAATAACAATAATACGTACACAGATGCCAAGTCAAAAGGTAACTGAATATAAGGAATCAACTGATATGGAATAGCTTCTAAACAAAGGGCAAATAAGTAACTAGAATTCTTTGGAAGAGATGTGATTCAAGATGAACTCAACAGAAGTCTAAAAATGTATTAAGTGACACGGAAAAAGTGACAGAAAACAATTTTTTTTCTTATAATACAGAAATAATGGGAATCAAATAATTACACCTAGCAGCTGCCTCACTATGATATCGTATGTAGTCATGTGGTAGAGGTCATTACTGCTTTATCATTCCGTGCTTGTCAAAAGTTGATATGAGTTCGAAAAAGCAACTGAGCAAGCTTACGAACAAGCAGTCCACCAAGGTTAACTAAATGCAAGACCTCTCATTGAAAAAATTGAGACATATATAGAAAATGTATGTTTTCATGTATTGAATTTCCATTTATTTAATATACCTTGACAATCAACAATTTCCATATTTTACCAATTATGAGAATTTCCTTCATTCAGCACAAGGGACTGATTCCCATTTCTAGTCAGTCCTTGTTACTAATCTCCATTAACTTTGCAGGATTTTCAAGAGAGCATCTTTGTGCTCTCGTACAGCTCTTTGTAACTCAAGCACGTTCCCCCCAAACACTTCCAAAGCTTTCCTAACTTTCAAATATTGTCTTACTGGTAAAAAAAAACAACCAACCAACCAAAAAAACCCATTTAAAAAAAAAAAAAAAGCCTAAGTAGATGTGGTCTGTACACTAAACTACCTGGTAATCTTCCACAGCTTCCTGATATTCCTGTTTTTATAACTACACTGCAAATTCTTTGGGAGACAGGATGTTCTTCAGTTTCTAAATTATATCAAACAAATCAAGTCCTGATCCTTTATTAAAACCACAAAGCACAATGAATACAGAAATACCTGTTAGCATTTTGTGAGGGGTTATTGCTGTCCATACAGTTAAACTAACTTTCATACTTAAGTCACCCAATTTAATAGGTAAAACCATTTCACAGAAAAGCAAAGTCCAAACATACTATTTTAAGGACATTTTCAAAGACACCAGAGCATGTTCAGGTGCTACCAAATTTCAAGCAGCTGGGAAGAAGAATGTAGTGAATACAATTTTTGTGCAGCCACACTACAGGGCTTCCAGTTGTCAGGATACTCACCTAGATTTTTCTTCTTCTGGTCTCTCTGCTTCATTTTCATCTACCATAAGAGAAAAGAAACACATTATTTAAGAATAAAATCCCCAGGGTATCAACTGTGACAGATATCTTGGCATGTAGAATATTAGGCAACACTTCAGATTACTATTATGATATGTTCTCAACATTTCGGTTTTGAAATCAGTCGAGCAGACCCGTGCGTGCGCACAGTGCTCTGCACTGACAGGTCCACCACATGGGCAAGGTTTAGTTCATATGTTTCATTTCCATATGAACGAAAAGATAGTCCTTAAAGTTGTAAGAAAAGTTAACGCATAAAAGGTTAAGGCTGTTTCAGTACTTCAGCTCCGGGAACCCGGGCAGGAGGGCACCACGGAGAGGCTCTGCCCCGCAGGGGTGCTTGTGGGGCAGGGACACCACGCGGGGCTCTCGCCGCCGAGGCCCAGCACGCCTCGGCCTGCGCGGCCCGGGTGAGGGGCCGCGGCACCGGCGGCGGAGACCGGGGAGGGGAAGAGGCCGGAAGCCGCCGCCACCGGGAGGCTGGCCGGGAGGAGAGAGGGGGCTGCGCAGCCACGGGGGCGGCGGGACGGGGGGACCTCGTTCAGCGGCCCGGAGAGGCGGCGCACGCCGCGGCCTGC
>VZRL01004616.1:189023-256087 GCA_013397895.1 Origma solitaria | reverse complement strand
CCCGCCGCTCCTGGCGCCCGTGTCGGCGGAGCTGTGCCTGCTGCCCGCTGTGGCAGCGCTCCTCCCGCCGCTGCCCGGCCCCGGCGGCCCCGGCCCCGCAGAGGTCGTGCTGGGTGCGCTGCCTGCCGAGCTGCGGGCGGCGGTGCGGGCCCTGGTGGGCGACCTTGACTCTCTCTTCACCGCCCTGGGCCTGCGGGAGGAGAGCTTCGCTGTGGGGGCCCTCAGCAGGGTCGTCGCCGCTGAGCTGGCAAGCTACACCCCAGCCAGAAACAGGAGGAGGACAGCCACCAACAAGGCCTCTGTCATCTTTGTGGACAGAACGTTGGACCTCGCTGGTAAGTAATCCACAGCTAGTATGGGCTGTTGTTCTAGTGGGCTCATACCCACCCCATCGGGAGGGTGTCAGATAGTTGTGGGAGCCCTGGTGACCTGGTGTTACCAAAAATCCATATTCCAGTGTGTACCATGCTCCTCCCATAGGTATATCGCTCCAGTTCCGGGTCCTGGATGGGATTGCTCTTGAGATCTGCTCTGCTAGAATACACTTGTAAAATGGTTACCAGGCAGTAATGGTAGGTCTCCGGGCATCTTTTGAAGCTTGGAGAAATATGGCTGGGTTCAAAGCAGCAGTTACCATAAGTTCGACATTGCCCTGCTCCAGTAGGAAAACTTGGTCTTTCAGCATTCTGCTAGTAATATCCAATGTCCTCTTTTCAGTTGGAAAGCAGCTATTACCATGTGGGATATGTACACTGTAGTCTTTTCTCCCAGTGTCAGTTTTTTTGCTTCCTGGATTAAAAGCACTGCAGTTACCGTTGCTCTCAAGCATCCGGATCATCCTTTACTTGTATTGTCCAGTTGTTTCGAAAAGTACATTACAGGCTGCTTCCATGACCCCCTAATGCTGTGCCAATACCCCTAGTGCAAGGTGCATCCTTTCATGCACAAATAGCCCAAATGATTTGGTTAAGTGGTGGTCCCTGGTGGTCAGAGACCCTAAAGTCATACTTTACTGCCTGATGAACTGGCACTGCTTTCCAAATTAGGAGAAAACTTGGCATAACAGAGCTGTTTACTCTCTCATTCTTCTTGGTTCATGTGTAACATGCTCCTACAAAGTAAGCATTGTGCAGTTCCATTCCATAGGCTAGTGGTTTGAAGAGTAATCATTGTATTTACCCACCAGGAGTACAAACAGTTCTTAATCTGGCAACACTGAGAGCATGTTTAATGCCATGGCCATGATAGTTGCTTGCACATCCTTGTGTCCCAGTAAGTCACAGAAATGAAGAGTAAAGCAGAAGGCTCTGCTAGAAATCCAAAGGTTTGTTTCTAGCACTTCCATTTTGCTGCAAACTAGAGACCTTAACTGTGCCTGTGTGCTACCCTTAGGTGTTAAGGAAATGGTCTGCATGTTTCAGACTCAGCTTTATGGATTGCTGTGAAGCATCCTGTGTATCTACTTGTCACTCTTTATATCTGTCTCAGCAGATACACATCTCTGTATAACCCTTAGCTATATCTGTATAGGTAAAAATGTTTCTGTATGTGTATATATTGATATAGAAGTGGCTGCATTTGCTGTCCACATTGTATGTACCTCCTACTGGCATACAGAGTGTGGGCCTGGTTCTGTTTGTAATCAGAAATTCAGGTCATAATTTTTTGCCGGCACATGTCATGTAGCAAGTACTTGGCACAGTGTTGCACTCATCTGTTTCTGAATTTTCCTCTGTAGTTTTTTTCTACAGTAATTTTGCCACTGTGTATCCTCGCACTGCTGTAGGGTTCATAGCTGTCAACAATGTGCTAAAGAGCATCTATAGATCTGGGCAGTTAGTGTTGTGCTGAGATTGGGAAGATTGATTGGAGAAAGACTGTAGGAGAGTGGACTTGGATAAGGAGCCTTAAAATAAAATTGTAAGGAGAGTGTTGGTTGGGGGTGGGAACTAGGCAAGGATTTATTCACTCAGATGGTGAGAAGAAATAAAAACAAGAAAAAGAACCAGATGTGGGATGACAGGGGGCTGCCTGACAAGGAGACTCTTGAGGTATGAAGAGACGTAATTGGTACCAGCTTAAACCTGGGAAGGGAAATGTGGAATCTTGTACTTCCGGAGGAGGAGGTTTTTGGAGATAACATCAGGGCTGTAGTGACACAGTGTTGGAAAGAAACATCAAAGCTCTTTTAGTAAGGATGAGAAGTTACAGGATTTGTTTTTTTAAGATTCTCTTCTCAGTACCCATTATTGAAATTAAGATCACTTCATGCAACCATTCTTTTGTTACCAACAAATATGTTCGAAATTTGTTGGTAATTTCATTGAAGTATTCCTATGTCTTGGACATGATACTGTTGCTATCAACTACAAAGCAGACTGAAGGAAGAAACACCCAGTGCATTTCAGAGGTAAAGCTCTATATAGAACTGAATTTAGTGCCACGCAATGAGATTTGTTTCATTGGTTTGCCAAAAACTATACAGTAAAAAATACACAACCCCCCAGCATTTCAATTGTGAAATCAGTTTTAAAGAAAATGGAAATGACAGAATTAAGTGGTACCTAAGACCTTAATTTTCTTAGGCATGTTCAGCTTTTTATATTCTTTCTTCCTGGCCCCGTACGTCTGACTCCAGTTCTCTGCCTTCAGGTGAATGAGTCTGTTGAGTTTCATTCAGCCTTACACTTTGTAAAAGCTGAGGCTTCCTATCTGCAAATTTTCAGCTTGGTATTGGCAGCTGGGCCACTGGATCTTTTTTCAAGCTGTGATATGTATTTGCAGCCAGCAGTGTAACAATAAGTAATTTTTCTTTTCAAATGGCAGCTCGGTGCAGCTGAAACCTTTGAGGTAGACTTTCTCATTTGGAGCTCATTTCAAACTTTTTAAATCTTCCCTCTCTACAAATGCAAGATTTTGGGTTTGATTTGTGTTGTATTGATATCTGAATCTTTTCCAGAGTGGGCTGCAGAAATGAGTGTTGGTTTTGTGTCCATGAATTATGAGAATACTTTCATATCCCAAGCACTTCCACAACAACCTGGAAGTTCATTAAGAGTAGATGCAGTGTAGGATCTTATGGATAATCCAGTTCCCCAGAAGGTGGAACACATATTTTAATACCCTGAGAGGCTTGCAGGTTTAGTACTTTGTGCTCACATCTTGAATTCTGATTGTATAAAACTTTGTTACTGGTGTCCCTTATCTGTTTGCATATTTAGTGTTGCTTTTGTTTGCCTACCTATTGTTTTAATACCCCCTACTCTGCTTAAAAAAGCAGAATAAATCCTCCCAGCTAGAGCAGTACCCTAAGTGATACTGGTAAAAAGTCAGAGCTAACGCTGTCATCTTAATTCCTCTTAATTTTCTTCCTCTAATAGTTGCACTCCTAAATATTTGTGTTTTAGTACCATATTGTAACTTCATGCTCCTTCCATGTGTTTCTTGGTTACCACCTTGCCAGCATTCACACCTTTTATGAAGTAGTATTTTGCAGTTTCCCAGGTTTCCGTTCTCATTTGTCGAGCTTACCTCGACAAATGAGAGCTCTGAACACCAGTACCTTTCAGATACTGGTGTTCAGAGCAGCTTGACATGATTCTCTTCCCATTCTTCCAAGCTTTGCAGCATTTGGGATCTGGGCTATTGTAAGCACAGGGTCTCGCCCACTGATATGCATGGGTAATTTTGAAATTCAATACAGTGAGCAAGAGACGGAGAAGAGTGAATAGCAGGGGATGCCTGTGCAGTTACTCTATGGTTTTGAATAATAACCCTTGTACAGGTGTTCTTGAAGTTGGATATTTCAATGCTGTCAACAGCAGCACTTTAGCACTGTTGCATTTGTCTGTCAAAATCATAGGAATTCTTCCCAACAGCCAAGGCTGCAAACTTGGGTTTAAATTTCTGTATCACTTCCCTCACTGTCAGCTAGGCATCATCATTGCATTAGACCTTTGTGCTGGTTGTAGTGTTTTCAGCATTTGAGCAGGTACAAAAGGCACAGTTCACGTGCTCCTCAGTGACATGCAGGTACTATTTCCCTTTCAGTGCCTGGGAGCACCCACAGTGATGAGAAAGTCATAGTGTGTCTTAATTGTTTTGCATAATCCAATTCATAATGGAGGATGAGAGTGAAGCCTAACATAGCTTTCTGGTAAAGTCTGGTTCTAACTAATCTCTTTGATTATTTTTGTTCTGTAGTGTTTGTTTGTAGTTGTCTATTTTTTTCATTATATTTATCATGTTTCTAATTTGGAGTGCTTTACTTATGCTCTTTTTGTTTGCAGCATCTTCCAAGTTGATGTGTTGGTGGATTGACACGAATGTCTTTTTAGAGGAAACAAACCCATGTTTTTTTTCTTCTTTACCATCTAAGCTGCTGAGGCCTTGAAAACATAAATACCGAGGCCTGTAGAGCACAATAGTCCATTTTTTGTGAACTAGACTGGGCAACTGTTGAGGAGGCAACTGATGCTCAAATTATTATGGTTACTTGAGGTTGAGACTGCACTGTGAGGCGTGATGGCTGTTGAAAATTCAAGTGTGGACACTCAGTAGTGCAGGTCAGAGTGCAGCTTCTGCTATGGCATGGCATCTTTTGTAAAGATCTGGCTTTCATGGAATAGGCACACAACTTTTTATAATAGGTGTCTAAATGCTTCAGATGTTAAATTTGTTATAGAGGCTTTACAGAGAGGAGAAAATAAATTGAATCAGTTTTTCCTGTTAAAAGAAAAATGCAGGTGACTAGGTCAGTGCAAAGGATTTAGAAATTACATGAGCCTTGAACAGGTAACGTGTTCCTTATTTCCAAATTTGCTGCTCTTTGCATACGTTTCAATAGCAGACTGTGAGAGATGGGGAACCTGTCATTTTTTGTGTCAGTATGCTGATGCTGCTGGGCTTGGTTGTGGACTTCTGTTCTCCTTCTGCTGGACTCCAGATTGTTTTTTGATTTTTGGAGGAGGGACAAGTTGTGTTTTTTTTGTTGGTTAAGATTCAGTAGTCAGCATAGTGGGATAGGCAACAGGCTACTTTGATATTCTTTCATCTGTCTTTTGGCAAGGTAGAAGAATGCTCTAGTTTCCTTTAATGCTGTACAGTGGTTCCTGGGAACATACAGGCTGCTTTTCAACACATTTTAACAAAGTCATCTTAAACTAACACTGAGTTAAAGAGTATGTCAAAACATTGATAAGGAGCTGAAGCTCTACGGTAAGTATTTATCTTTTTTCAAGGGAATGGTTGTAAACATTTCTGCCTTCTGACATTTTAAAACCCTGTTCTCACAGTGGTGACATATTCCCTAAGAAAAGTGCCTCATAGGAATTGTCCCACTAGAGTTCTATAGTGTGAAGTCTTTCTGGTGGTGGTATTATTCAGAAAAGCATTGCGTGAGTGTGCAATGTTGAAATATCATGAAAACTGGGATGGGTTTGTCCATGTATCTTTCGAAATCACCTGTCCTGAACTGTTCTGTCTGTAAAGTAGGTAAAACAGCAGATGTTAAGAAAGCTTGATATTGAGGTGAGGGTATGCCTTGCATACTGTTTTGGTGCACACCGACTTACATTTAAACACTCATTTAAACACTTACATTTAAAGCCCCCAGCAGAAATTAAAATATAGGGAATTTGGAGAACAAGATAGCTTGGGAGTCACAAAGGCAGTCCAGCTCATTCGGTCTGTACTTCACTGGTCTAACTCTGGCTGGGAATGGTAGAAAAGAAGGTTGCTGTCATTTTGTAACTGTCGTAGTCTTTGGTGAAACAAAGAGGTAGGAAACCAGCTGAGTGGTCAGGTGTCCATACTGCAGTACCACCCTGTGCTGGACACATGTACCTTCTTTGCTTTCTGTGGTTGAAGGCATTGCCAGCATAGAGTTTGACTTCACTTTTCCTTCTTCATCCTTGCTTCTCTTTTCAACTTCTTCTGCAATACAGAATAGTGGATAAACCATGGAAAACCATGGTTTACAGCCTGGATACCTGGCTCCTGTAGAATTGCTGGAGACAGTCTTCTGCTTATCCAAGAGCACATAATAATCCGACCTCAGCAATGTTCTTGATGTAAGGGTCTTGTTTGGATTTATGGAGCATGTGAAGCTGATTCAACAGTTGAAACAGAGCTTCTCTATCTTTGGAAATGATGAGAAGAAAGAGTAGATAGCTGCCACACAGACAGAATTGGATGGAGTGGGACCATAGCCTGAGAGAACCTTTTCCTGCCTCTCAGTGGTGCTTCAAAAGTTCCCGTTTTTCTGTGATTAAAGCCAGGACAGCAATACTAAGCTCAGCACTGCTGTCCAGCACTGTGTTGATTGCTGAACGATAGCTTTAGTGGCAGAATACAAATACCTTCAACTTGTTCCTGACCTAAAGGCAATAAGGTTTCTGCTCCCTTTCTCTTGACCTTTTTATCTGTAGTATATGTCATGTTTTTCTGCTTTGACTTGGCTCACGGCCCTGATATTTTCTAAGTTGGTTGTAGAGCCTGTGTTGAGAGTTCATGAATGGAAAGAAAAGCATGTGTGTTTGAAATCAGGAAAATTGAAGAAAACATGCCAGCTGGAGTTCAGAGTTTCTCTTGGAATATGGTCAGATTGACATTTTATACTCTGTAACTTGGTTTGGTTTAGTTATTTCATGTTTGTTTCACCTGATCTGCCCTCAGTTCATATAAAAGTTATGATCTTTTGGCATCATGCCATTGGTAATTGTGTCTTTTCATATTAGGCTAGCCTGTTTGGGTAGCTATTTATGCAACTTGTATACAGTCCTTTTAAGCACAGCCATATTCGTTTATGTAGGAAAGTATAGTGTGCATATGAGTGTATATATAAATATTTGCCTGCTTTTTTTAATAACCACTGAAAATACTATTTAACAACTCCTTTAGGAAAAGAAAAATGTTTTTCATGTCTAAGTGTAAAATCAGTGAATATCTAACAGCTGTAAAACTAAGTCTAATTTGTGCTTTTTAAATGAATCTTCCTGAAATGTTGTGCTTTTAAGTTCACACATTCGAGAAATTAGTTTTATTTTTATAGCAAAATGTTTTTTTAAAGTATGGTCTCGATGTTATTAGTACCAGTGTCCTTCCGAAAACATGTAGTTATTATTTTCTTTTCAATTCCTTGTGTTCATTTGTTTTTCTAGTTATGCCTAGATAGTTTTTGCATCTTCTTTTTTTTTTCCTTTTTCCTCAGGAGCAGTTGGTCATCATGGTGACAATCTTGCAGAAAAGATTCTTTCTGTGCTTCCGAAACTTCCTGGCCACAAGACTGATGTGATGGTTAACATGGTGGAACTTACAGCACTGCAGACGACAGATGAAACTTGCAGTATTATAGCACCTGGCTGCTTAGCACAACCAAAGTAAACATTCTTTTCTCTTTTTTTTTTTTTTTTTTTTTTTTTTTTTTTTTTTTTTTTTATTTTGATGCTAGACATGTTTGGTAGCTCTCTGTGCAAAAATGAACAGCGAACAAATTTTTAAAAAAACAAAAGAAAACCGTCAAGCTTACAACAAAACTGCATCTGGTAGTAATTCTGCTGGAATGTAATAGTCTATATGTGTGCATTAAGTGAGCAAGCCAGATAAGACTTCCAAAAGCGAGAGAATCTCAAGACCTTTTAGATTTTGGTTGTTTAAATTGCTGTAGATTACTGTAGGAGAAATCAGTACAGATTAAACACCAAGAATTCTCCTTGTGACATTTCTTTTTCTGCCTAAGAAACAGGTCATGCAAACAGGTGGGTCTTAACTGTGACAACCTTTTCCCATAAACCTCTTTATAATTATAAAGTTAGCTGCATGCTGAATTGTTGTTAGAATACCTGTTAATTTAAGGTTTTATCCCTGATTTTAAACACAGTACCTGTGGAGATGGATAATAAGGTACAAATTTAGGTATACAAACAGCTTCATGAGGGATCTTTGCTTGAACAAGAGCAACCTAAAAGCAGTAACTTCAAACAATTGTATTTAGTTATGTATAATGTGTAGCTAAGACTTTAGGAGCAAAGTGCATCAGACTGATGTTTCACTTTCTAAATTTAGTTGTCCAAACCAAAACTTCCCTGCAGTTTCTGTTACTATGCAAAACCAAGGAAACCTACCAGGTGCTGGTTTCACTTCACAGAAAAAAAATTTTCTCAGTAGTGCTCTAGAAATTAATGCAGTGCAAAGGAGATTAAATGTTCTTTCTCTTTTACTGTAATGCTCTCCTCATATATTATAAAATGTTTTTTTTGAGATGGGCTGTCTAATATAGTTTCTGTTCTTCTCTTTTGACTCATTTTGTGATTTCACACCTGCACTGTATCCTTCTTCTTCTTTTCCCCCTAACAAAGATTTCACAGATTTCCATGGTTACCAACATATGGTCTTTGTTTTCTGAGACCCTCCAGATGCTTTGTCACCTTCCATCTCCCACACGTGCTGTAACTGGGTCCAGTTCCTAGGTTTTGCATTGCATACCTCCCTTCTTCCATAGAAGCTGGACAGGAAACATTTCCTCCTAGAGGTGGACTCAGTTGTAACTTGCTGCTGGGGTGACTAGCTTAAATAAAATTTCTTCTGGTTTTCTTCTCACTGTCTGCTTTCCAACTGATTCCTGAAGTAGAAAGTGAGATGTCCTTAAAGGTCTGTCTACACAGCAAAATGAAAGAGGTCATTGTCCATGGTAGAGCTCTGTGGTGTTTGTGTTAACTTTGCGTGGCTACCAGAAATAAAGAAAATTCTGGCAGTGTAGACCAGGAAAAAAAATTGATATTTACTGCCCTGAGATTGTTGATCTGTGCTACCACTCCATTGTTTCTCACATAATTTGCATTGAGGAGAATAAAGGTAGTGCTGTTATGCCTTCCCATGGTTAAATTATGGCTTCAGTCATGTATTCATGTTTTTAGGAATGGTGGACAGAATTTTACTATGTTCTAAGGTGGCTAGTAGTATAAATATACATCAAGGTTTGTTTGCCTATTTGCTGGCTGATTGGGAGGGTGCCCTCTGTTAACAGTAGTTAGTTTTCATATATTTTGCAAAGTCTCACGTGGACACAGCTGGTTAAAGAACAGCAGGATTTGGCTACAAGAATCAACTGTGGCAAAGTTGCGTGATAGCAGCTGAGACCTGGTACCAAAGCAATGATGCCTTTAATGCAGTCTGTAAGAGCTTCTCCAAAATACCCTGTCTCTGCAAAGTCATGGTACAGAATCTGTTACACTGGGAAGTTTTAGGAACAGATTAGGCAAATATTTTAAACAGTCTTAATCTTGCCTTGGAGCAGAACACAGGAACTAGATAACCTCTGAAAATCTCTCTTGTGATCACTATTCACAACTGAAGAAGAGTTGTGGGCCTTAGAAGAATCTAAGGAAACTCCAAAGACGGTGACACTGTGATGTCCAGCCTGTCTTTTACTTCTTCTCCAACTATATAATAATCAGGAATAGTTTCTAGTTTAAAATAGGCACTTCCAGACTAGCTTAAGACAGTTGATGAAGAGTGCTTGAAACCGTAGCAGTGGCTGAATGTGTGGCTGAAGGTGGTAGTTTCCATTCTGTTCAACAGAACTGTTCTCAGTGTTGGATTATAAATGCCAACGTTAATCATCTTTGCTAGTGTAAAATGGTTGTTTTTGCTGAAACACTGAAATGGATTAAAAATTCCCACCAGTAAGTTTCCGTGTCAATTCCATAAGAAATTCCTTAAGATGCTCGCAATTCCTCATCAATTTGGTTGTTGCCTTTGGGAGCTGGCTCAGAAGTGTTTCTTGTAATTGAAAACTTAAGTCTTCATTTATATTTGTAAATCATGCACGGCAAAGATTGTTCCTCTGCTTGTAAATTTTCTGTTTACTCTGAGTGAAAGTGCCAGTACTTTCCCCAGAGACAGGACCAGTGACTTCAGTTACACCCAAATGAAATGTGTGAGGGCTCTTTCACATGGAATTTTGAGATCACACTGTTGCATTTCAAACTCACATATTCAGAATATCTTTTAAAGGTTTTTGTTATTTTCTCTCAAGTAATAGTTGAGCGTGCTGTAGTGAGGGGAGAGAGAGTGTGTCTGGTCCTTGCATACAGCTTGCTATATTTAACCTCTGTTATGGAATGCCACTCCAGCAGAAACATCTGGGCTCAGTTACAGAGTTAGCAAACAGAATTAATGAATAATTTATGGTTGGTGTGGTGAAATAAAGCAGGGTTCTTTTTTCATATCTAGGGAAATAATGGGCTTCTTTAAAGATTTAGATGAAAATGCAAACGCCATATGCTGCTTGAGTTACTGTACTTTGAAGGTGTTCTCTTTGTGAGGAAGGGAATTTCTTAAAAAAAAACCCCAAACTATTCTACAGTTCTTGATTTTATTAGTCTTATTAGCCTCAAAAATTTCATGGAGTAATTTTTTGCCCTACCGTAGTCACTGACATGTTGCTGTTCCAGTGTCGGAGAGTTATGCTCTTTGAGAATTGTATCAAAATATTTTACTTATTTTTATCTACAGATGGATGTACATAACAGAAGAGAAACAGTTCAGAGTTATTTAGCTAAAGACATCCACTCTTGATCAGAACTGCTGGTTTCTGATTCAGAAAAGCAGTAGCCACCCTGTCCTTTCAAACAAATGATGCATAATAGAAGTGAAGTTGTAGTGAAAGCTTAGTGGTAGGGGTGATTTGAAAACTTGATTACAGTTCTTTTGCTGATCTTTGTATTTTGATAACCCATATAGTGTTTTTGGAGGAATTAATCCAAATTTCAGCTTCTGATTTTAAGCATACACGTAGTGGCTTCTAGGTGTTGCCTTTTTGGATGAACATCAAGCTCTCTGTGTTTGTGAGCAGTCCATCCTGTACATTTGATAACATTTTGGCCACATTGTTCCTCAAAGCATCCATCTTGTGTTTTAAAATCTTTTTTTAGCATGTTAAAGCATCTTGCTGTCAGTAATTAGTTTATCTTGATGTAGTTTTACCTTTTCTACCTCTTTCGAGCTGGGAGCTGAGGTGCATGAAGTCCCCATGGCTCCCTAAACCCCAAATGAGGGTTCAGATGCCTGAATCCTGGTCACAGGCCTGTGGTGTGTGAGAAGAAGTAAAGATTCATATGACAGTGCGGGCAACCAAAGGAATATCTGTGTTTGCTCTTTTTTCAATCTGCTTTTTTATTAGCCAGGAACACTTTTGACATGCTCTCCTTTTTTGCTGAATAAACTGAATATTTCATTTGCTTATGCACATTTCAAGAAACTTGCTGAATAGAGATTTCTTGCCTGTTTTTCCAGTCTTGCTTCCCTTCTCCCGTATTTGAAGTTCGCAGGCTTCTTAGAATTCAATATGGTGTTAAAATCTTTTAAACCAGATTTTTTTATTTAAAATGTGTATGTATTTAATGCAATAGACAACGCATCATTGGATTCTTACAGTGAGCATTTTTCCATAAAGATGAATAACTTTAATGTAACACAGTTCATGTTTGGGCTGCTATGCCTGAAACAATTAAATAAGCAATATAGCTGAGCTGTCTGGGTGCTTTTGACAGAGCAGATGGAGCCACTAAATCATCTGTATTTGCATTGGAGGGAGAAATAATAAGTTGAGAATGAAGTGACCATGTTGATGGGTGTGACGCAGAAAGCATTGTTATGCAGGCCAAATGTTTGAATCCCTCAAAAATTTTTGTTTAGGTCTTTGTATGAGGAGTGCAAAGGTAGGTGGGCTGGGAGAGTGGGTTAAAAATTAGGACATTTCTGGAGATGGAATGATACAATTTCAATGTCTCATGTTAACGGCAGTTGAAAATACATACTTCTCCAAATCCTTCTGAGTTCTGAGGTGGTTATTCATGTTTTGGACTGAGCAGTACTTTTTACAAATGCTACAATTTAGATGGAGAAGAAAGCCCTGCTCCAGCTGCATCTTTGCATTTGGGTGTGATGTGATGATTCAATGCTCCTCTGGTACTGGTGGGACCTGGACAACCCTGAATGCAAAGGAAGGCCATGAGGTGAGGGGACTTGTACTCCAGTCCTGGTTCTGCTGTCAGCTTGCAGCATGATCTCAGATAGGTCACTTAATTTCTTTCTGCATCTGATAGCTCTTGTAGTCCTTGTCCAAGGAACTTGTTTTCTAAACCACTAAAGCAGGGAGTTTCTCAGGATACAAGGTTGCAGACAGAAGGCAAAAAAATCCTAGGGGTTGTGATCTTTGGGGGTGCAAGTAACAGTGCAAATGAATACAAGGGGAGTTATGGTGTCAGGACTATCAAATGCAGGATCTCCATTTGTGTTTTCTTTGGTATTGTGTCCTTCCCACTCCTACTCACAGTGCTTTGTTACCCCGGGGAGGGAGACAGTTTTGAGTTGCATTCACCTGGCCCCCTTTCCTGGGAACTGATGAAACAGTTCCAGTGATCCCTGTGTAACACACACTGCAGTATTCTTTGAACAATCACACCTATGATTTGAATTTCAAATGAAAACTTTTTTGTGCATGTATGGCAAAGAAAAGGGCAATAAAAATTAAAACTGAAGAGGAGAATAAAGTCTCTTTAATCTGGGAAAGAGACTTTTTCTGAATCGTTGATTTTATTCTCTTGGAGTTTTTTTGGTTTTTTTTAACCAGGGAACAAGTATCTGAAGGATATTGCTGGATTTGGTTCTTTTTTAAACAGAAGGGTTCTTGGATCTTTTTTGTATTTTGAGTTTTTTTAAAAAAACATTTCCTTTACTTCAGCTGTAGATATTAACTAGGAAAAAAACCTACAACTTTTTTCTGCATGCGTAAGTTTTTAGGAGCTTATAATAAGAAGGTAATGCGGGACAGTGTTATTCTTGAATGAGCTGGAAATTTTTGGCATAAATTAGAGTAATTTTCCTTTCTGGAATGTTAATATTAAAGAGGAAACATTACTATTGCAGTAAGAAAATCCAGATGTCATGACTATATTGCTTCATATCCACTGAGAGTCTTGCAGAGGAGGAAGGGTAGCCCAAAACAAAGGATGGCAAGGCTCTTTCAGACAGGGAGAGAGACAGCTTTGAACTAAAAACTGCTTTTGGATCTGCCCCGGTATGTTGGTGGTGATTCAGCAGCAGCGGGGTGCTCCGTTCTACTGGAGTGTTTCTCCAGCTTTTCTGCTGCTGGACACTTCCCCCTGGTGGAAGCTGCATGCTCCTGCTGTCTCTGCTGCCGTGCTCTGCTGAGCTCTGCTCCTAAAGATTGTTTTATACCGGAATTCAATGCCCCCAAGACAAAAAAAACCAAAATCAACCAACCCCAAAAAACCCCACCACCCATGGTACAGCCATTTCCTATCTGCCTTTCTGACCAAGGCGAGCAGCACTTTTGGGGAGAGAAGGAGGTTTTAACTGCAGTATATATGAAAAGCAGCCATCACATTTCATTAAATAAATCTCTGAAACTTTCTTTCACCAATGATAGGTGAAGTTGCAGCCCAACCCTGTGCTTCCAGGACTCCTATTGTGCTACTAAGATCCATTTTCAGGGAGATGAATTGCGCTTTAGTGGGTTTTTATGTTTGGTATTTTTATATTTTTATATATGGTACCTTTGGCCTTTTCAGCAGTCCTGCCAGGAGATGCTTCACTGAGTGGTGGATTGGGCAGTAGGAATGACCCAAATACAGCATCTCTCCCTCCCCCCTCCATGCTGCTGGACTGTCAGCCTTCCTGATCACCGCTTTGTTGTACTCATACAGGCTTTAAGCACAGTACTGAATCGAGGTCTTCTTGTTGGAAATAAGAGCCCTGGCTACATCAGCTTCTGGGGTTTGTCAGTCAAGACAAGCTTTCCAGGAGACACTTTCTGCTCAGCTTCAAACCAGCCTGAATCAAATGAACGTAATTGACTGTTGCCACAGGATGAGATGAACAAGCTGATAAGATTTATTATATCTTACAATAAATGTGTATATTTGCCTGGATCCTTTCAACATGGGACCTCCTTGAAGTGGAAAAAATGAAGGAGTGAGAGGGCTGTGCTGGGAATGGAAAATTCTGGAAAGAGGTCGAGACCTCCAGCTTGCTTGTCCTGTGTAACATACAGCATTGGTAGAAGACCTTGCTGCCACCCTGCAAAACCCCAGTTTACTGCGCTAGTGGGTTTGTTGAAGTAACCAGCAGAGGAATCTCACGAGGGTTCTTTGTCCGACCATTCTCCTGCCTAATAGGTGCCACATTTTTGTCAATTGCATGTTATGACAGGCCTCAGAAGCCTTAGAAATTGTGTCCTAGATAAGGGGAAGTTTGAAGCTTATTTTCCTTGAGATAAAGGATGAATTGGGCTGACAAGCTCTTGGCATCAGCTGGGTGGCTCTTCCTTATCTATGTCTCTCAGCCCACAAAAAGGACTTTAGGGGGTTGTGGGAAGCTGGACTGCTCAAGACTTTGTTCTTGTTCTTTGAGAACCTCTGACTGCCCTCTTTGTCTGGGCTACACAGGCTTAGTAATGAAAGTGTTCAGACAGAATTCAGATTTTTTTCCTGGGCCCTCTGACACTATCATAGCAATCCTCAGAGTACAAGGTTCAAGAGGTTTGAGATGCTGTTGTCTGTACAATCAGTTAGGTGAAAATGGCAAAATCAGAACCCTTCATGCTTAATTTTTTTAAGACATATTTTTAGTTCTGAAGAAGGACTCCCTGTATTTGTTATTCTCCATATAATCTCTACTTGCGTTCTGTCATTAAGTCCCTAGTTTTTGACTTTCCTTTGTCCGTGGAAAGACACAGTAAATTTGAATATTGCACTGAAGTTTTCGAGCCAGTAACACATCTGAGTACTTGCATCTTCAACTGGTTATCAGAGCGAAGTAGCTTAATGCCTATAAAGAAATTCAGTGAGTACAACCCCTCAGCTAGTTTATCTTCTAGCTGATCCTGTGTTACCGTTGTGCCATGTCCTGCAGGTTCATTCCTTGCAAGGTATAAAGAAGGACAAATCTCTTTCTGATGACTTATCAGAAAGAGTAACTACTGATGTCTGCAGTCAGGACAGAAAGGCAAGATCTTTATGTTGCTTAGGGGCTCTCTGTAGCATTTCTTTTAAAACTGACATCACTTTTTGTTCCTTAATGCTTTTGTTTGTGAATTTTGTGAGTTTCTTTTTTCCCCTGTGTGAGTTTGGAAACTGCTTTTCTCTTGGTGTGGCCACAGTGCATTTTCCTGCAGGTGTATTCAGAGTTTAATAGTAGCATAAAGAGTGTGTCTGTTCAAGTAGACTTTATGGTTCTCTAAAGTAAGCTCTGATCTTTCTTGTATTGTAGTATGATCTCCCAGAGGCTATTGCTTTGGCTGATGTTGTGAGATTTTTCTAAGACTAGCTCTTACTCTGCTTGGCCAACTCCCTTCAAGTTTGCCTCCTGAATGACCTCAACAGTGAGGTTTTAAAATGCAGTGATATGCATTGGCCTTATTACATACTGTGGAATTACTCACTTGCTGTTCAACCATAGTGCCAGACAGAGAGTGACTGAGTGACCTGGGGGGGTGTTTTAGTTTATCATTCTTATGCTATAAAGTAAGCCTGCTGTATCTTACAACAGAGAGAAATGTGCCTTAATAGACTGATCAGAAGAACAAATGACAGCTGCTCATTTGGATGACGAAGTAATGTTTGGGAAGGAAACCATATTATCTGTTGGCAGTAAGTCTGATTACAAGTTTTGACTATGTGATTGGGGTTATTTCATGATTCCAGACTTAATATGAACCAGGAATCAAAGTTTACACAAGGTAAAAGTTATGTGAAGTGAGCTATTTACCTGTCAGAGCTTGAAGATGCATTTACTTTGAAAAATAGACAGAATCTTGCACAGAGAAATACACTCTGTTTTTATACAGATAAATATGTGCACAATTATTGATTTTAATTTAATTGAGTCAAAAATCCAGCATTCTCTTCTGCTATTTGGCATGGATAAATTTAGCTTGGCTTCTGTTATTTAGATGGCAGATCTTTTGGAAGCTAATTCATGATGCCTAGGTCTAGTGCTCACTTCTCTGTGTGTGTGTGTGTGTGGTGTTTTCCTGATGTGTAGTACAGGGATGCTGAAATGGGTATTGCTACTTTACAACTGTTCATGGTTTCAAAAGTGGTTGTGAAAATTGACTAAACCAAGCCAGTTTTAATACCCTGGTGAACTGCAGTCCTTCCCAAGCAGTCCTTCTACAGGTTCTGGACAACTGTGCTCTACCAAGTACCACTTAGTTTCCATAGGTTGTGAATGTATTTTTTAAATGATCTTCAACTGGAAAAGATTCTCATCCTCTGTGGGAGAGAAAAAGTTTTATGACCTTACCTAATTCTCTGCACAACTGTAGTACTTACTTAAAGTACTTATTTAAATAACTAGCAAGAAATCTGTATCGAGTCATTTTTAATAACTGGAAACAGCCACAGAACACGCATGGAATGTGTATGCTCAATCTCCAGTTACCCCTTAAAAAAGGGAAATTAACCCTGACAGAAAAAACTGCAGTTCTTATTAATGATGGGAATGTGTCATGGCTTCAGACCTTCTTTGACAGGTCAGAAAATGCCATCAATGGTACACTTGGTTTGGTGGTAAGGAGGGTGTGTGGAGGAGGAGGGAATTAGATGGCACCAAACACACTGATTATGGAAGCCCTTTTTAGGAGGATGATGCAGAGTTAATCCTGAATGGCAACCAGAAATCCAGAGATTTCAGATTAGGACAAAATTCTGCTCTTATCACTCATTCTGTGGCAGGCAAAAGCATATCAGGAAGGGGTTGTGAGAAGATACCCAGAGCAGAGGGTAAATATATGCAATGTAGACAGGAGTCCTTATCTGTTTCTCTGTGACAGATCAACCAGAGTATGGAAATAGTTATAAAAATGAAAGCCTGAGGCTGGAGCTTTATTCTTTCTGAATAGCTGTCAGTTTGGTTTTGAAGGCTAGAATTGTCCATATTAGGTTTGCATGAGATCTGAGGAAGCTAGGGCTCTAGGTTTGCATTGAAACGATGACAAATATGCTACTTTGAAGTAAGAGACGGCAATAATGAAGATATGCAGGACCCAGCCCTCGAGTTCAGCTAAGTTTCACCAATGTGCTAGCAAAGAATCTGGTCCTGCATGTTTAAAAATCTCGTCTTTAAGATGTAAAGACTGCTTCAGATTATTTTTTTTTTTTACTGTTTATTTTGGATCTCAAAGTATCTACTTGAATACTTGTTCTCAACTCATAAAAAGAGTGTCTTTGACTGTTTGAACTACTTATGCCATAAAACTTACTAAGCAGTGATTTTTAATGGAAAGGGTTGTGTTTCCATCAATGATGAAGATGTATTTTTGTACATGAAGGCCGCAAAATGGCTTAGTCAAGAGGTTGTATTGATGACTCCAGGCATTAGGCAAGCAAATGAGGGAGGGAGGTCAAAGGAGACTACCAAAGAGTGGCCTTGCAAATCAAAAACATTGAAGAGAAGGAATTCCTGGCATTCCATGGTATCTGGGTTTATTTTCTTACATTTCTCTAATAAGAAAAACACACTTCAGATGTGTTCTTGGTAAATGTTTTCACTTGTCTCAATCTATCTCTGCTGCCAAACGTGACCCAAAATACATTGGTCTTACATGCCTCGAGGACATCTACTGGATAGCTAACCAGTGCATCTGTAAAAGTGGACTTGGCACTCCAGTGCAATCCCTGAACGTAGATTCAATTGTCAGCACCTCATTACTAACTGCTCTTTCCCTGGAATCATTTTTATTAAAATAACCTTATGCAATAGCTTTAAAATGCAGAACAGAATGCTCTAAAGTAACCTATTGCGTTACATGTAATATTCTCAAGTAATGCGCTTGTTGTAAGGATCAGACTTTGTATTTAGTATAATTCATTGCTTTGTCCAAAACTGAAATTAAAATCCCCGACAAGTAACTGTTTAATATACACATTTCAAAGAGCTGCTTGCCAAGAATTTTGCTGTACCTTGTAGTGCACAAAATCCTACTCAGAAGCTTTCAATTAACTTGATTCATGCAGTAACTTGGTCTGGCATTCTGCATAAGCTGTCCTGCAGCTTGTAGGAATGAAACATTTTGCTGAACCATTTTGTTAGTCTGAAAGGCAGCCAGTTGAAACTCAGACAGGGTTAAGTGATGGTTATGAGTATTAGAAAGTTTTTAGAAATTATTTCTATGCACTTTTTTTCCTTCACCCCTGCAGAGTTTGGCCACTGTTAGAGGAGCAAGAGTGAATTTTGGGGTAATGCTGGAATGATGGTCTGCTTTATTACAGTGGCCAGGATGGCTAAGAGGACTGTGATATATCTTGTGATATATAAGCATTAAACCTTCCCTTTACCTTGTGAAGTAGTATATATCCAGATCTTCTAATTGCAAAACAGGGTGGATCAGGTCACAATAAACAATTCTACTTCTGACAGAAGAAAAACATCACTGAAAAGTGAAATTCTATTTCTTTGTCTTGAAGGAAGCAAACTGGCCTCAGCATTCATCTGGATATCAGTTGTTTTGTTTCTGGCAGTCCTCCAATGGTTGTGGTGTGCTTGGTTGTTTATTTGGACCAGCCTGAATTTAATTGTTGCTCTGGGGTCTAAAGATCAGGTGCCATTTCTGCTTTTGAATGGTGATAGACAGCTGGAATAACCTTTTTAGTTTTGGGGTTTTTTTGTTGGGGTTTTGTTTATTTGGTTTTTAATTCGACTTGACAGTGAATCCACATGCTGTTCGAGGCTATGCATCTTACCTTTGTATTCTTTCTACAGGAGACCCTCTTGAGAAAACTTTGAAAACTTCCAAAGAATGTATTATGGCTGTAGGGGTGGGGGTGCAAGAGAAGAATAGGAAGGAGCACTCCTAGATCTGGTCCCATGCTGAGTCAATACAGAGAAGCTTAGTCCTGAATATCTGTCAAGAAGTGACAACACTACCATGTATTTGTTTGGAACCAAATGTCCAAGTTCAAGTATAATGCATAGTTATCCACAGAGTGCCCCAGTATCACCATAATTGTTTAAGATCTCCTTTAGTATAATGGAGTATAATGAATAATGGAAAAATTTTAGAGTAGTGTTGCCTGTAATAAGGGCTCTTCTGCGGAGGTAAGTGCTGTGAAGCTATTGCAGAAGGGAGGGAACCTTACCAGCTGGTTAATGGATAAAAATTCTAATAGTATGTATTGTGTATTTTTAAATCACATAATTTTAAAAAGGAATAGCTGGGGGTTAGAGAAAGGATAGAGGCAAACTGTTTTGAGGTGTCCTGACCACATCTTAGAGCTAGGACACTTTGCCCAGTGGAGAGTTAATCTGCTTTTCTCTTTGCAAAGAACATGCTCAAAATCATGTCTGTATACAGATGTATAAGATGGAGCTTAGTGGGATTTAATACTTCAAGGATTAGTAAGACCTAAACATCAGTCGGCTTCTGTCAAAATCAGCCCTACTTTCCTAAGATGTATCTTGTTTGTTCTCCATTACTCTCAAAGTAAACTGCCAGCTCCCTCTGCTTAGGCTGTCAGCAGAAAGGGTTAAAAATGATCCAACCTTGTGTTTAAGTACGCTTGCTGTAGATCAAAAAGAGTACGCCTTAAAAAAAGATTAATAAAGTCCCTCTTTTCTTGATATACTTAACTTTCAGTACAGTTTTTGAGATAATCCAACTTTTGAAAGAGACACACTGAAATTCACATACTTTAAGACAACCAGAGGCTTTTGATTGCGGGGTAATAATCATGCAGGATTATAGACTTCAGAAGTTCTTGAAGTTGATAAGTAACTGTCATAAAAGGACTTCATGCAAGGATGATGATCTGTTTCTTGTTGGTACAATTGCCAGGCATGGCTTCTGTTTCAGGCTGTTTGCATGACTAATGCTTCCCTTCCGCTCATGCCTCAGCCTGGTGAGCAGCAACAGCTCTGAATGGGTTCCTTTTCCTACAGTCTTTACCTTCCCAAACGTGCCTTTGTTTCCTCAAGACTTGCCTCAGGGTAACATCTTCCAGAATTAGCATGATGACAAAAAACATATTGCAGTTTGCACAGTAGTCATGTAATGGTGTGAAACATCACTGGCAGTTGGTTTTATAGAATGTGAGTAGAGCTGGCTCCAGAAATTTATTTAGGGAGAGCCTGGTCATTTGCCAGCCATTTCATGCTTGGGCTGTTGCTTCTTCCAGTAGTTCACCAGAGCAGCCTTCCTTGTTTAGAGGCATTTTCTTTCTACCAAAACATTTGATAGCTGATGCAGAAATTCTCTTGTAGCAGTATCAGCTGCCATATGAAATTGGAAAGCTAAGTCAGCTTGCTTACGTGACTTCCAGTGCGTGTATCTTTCAGTGTTATATTTAAATGAGGATTTTCCAAAGTGAGCTTTGGTACGCCAGTCAGTAAGCTAAATCCAGTAATTTTGTAATTTGCAGGCAACAAGGCTTTATGGAATTACACATTAGTTCTCCTTTTCACAGGGTAGTTTGGGAAAGATGAAGAGTCCTGACCCAAGCAGTTTCTCCCTGCAGTATCAGTCTCTTCTTTTTAGTCAGTTTATTTTACAGATTTGATGCACTGCACTTGGATGCCACAGCACATGTAGGGCAAGATGATTTATATCTGTATTTTCTTCTGATGTCACAAATAGAGATGATCTGGTTTATCTGCATGTATAGCTTTGTTGGTGTTGGCATGGGTCATTTGCAGAATGGTAGCTATGAGAGGTAAGGTAATTCAGGAGTTGCAGAGATTTTGATATTTGGTCCACAAGCAGATTCCTTTTGTTCTTGAGACGTTGTATTTGTAAGGCTTTTGTGTGTTCTCAGTGCTGCTGGTCACAGGCATATATATGTCACATGTAACATAACAGGTCACTGCTGAAGCTTAACAGCAACAATCAGGTTAGAGAGTTTATGTTGCTTGTGACAGTGGTAAGATATTTATACAATATTACAATTTTGGGCATGTATTTTTATTCTGTCCCTGGCCTGTTTGATAAATATTTTTCTACTCATTTTGTTCTGATTGCATAGCATTTTCTAGGAAGGCAGAGTTAGTAAATTTTAAAATTAGAAACTAAAAGGAATTGCTAGTTGTTCTGTAAATACTCCAAATTAAACTCTGGCTTAATATGGAGTTTATCTTCCTATCTTTTCTACTACTAAGGAAAATTTTTTTTTAAAGTGTAGTTTAAGGAAACTGCCTTAATGTTTCACAATATATAATCCAGTTGAATATTCCATATTATATTGCTTCCTTATGTTTCACCTTTTGTTGACCTTCAAGTTTACAGGTTCAAGTGGATATTAATGATCTTGGGAATAGCTAGAATAAACAGAACTCAAAAGGCACAAGAACCCATAGCTCCCCAAGATGTTTGTTGGACTGTGTAGTTTTGTTTTTTAACTCAGGGAAGTTCTGTATTGGCCATCTATAATCAGCTGAAACATTGTAGAAATGCTGTCTTTCTAGAAGATTATTGAATGTGACCATATCAGTTTATCGGTTGAAATAAATATAAATATATATGTGCGTGTGTGTGTGTAAAAGTCTACATTAAAAAAGAGCTCTGGATGTTTTATAATAAATTTTTCACTAAGTAGCTATTCTAATATTAAGCTGAAAGAGAAATTCTGTATTACTTGTCTATATAAATGGAATAGAATAAGAGGATTTCTAAATCAGTTTTCAGGCACTTTGTGTGTATATGTGCATGCATGCATTTGTGCTGATTTGTATTGTGGTAAAATACAGTCCAGGGGTTTTTTTCTGCTGTCTTGGATTATTTTTCTATTTTGGTTTAATGCACACTGGTGTCATTGGTTTATACTATTATTCTTTGATATTGGAAGCCGCACTGAGTGGAGTTGCATTACTTTTTAATAAGATCATTCATGCACAGCTGTATTGTCTCATGTATGTGGTTATTAGCAAGTGAAGTTGTTTCGTGTCACAGATGCTGAAGTGTGTATGTTAAACTTTTTGGCTTTCTGAAGCCAAAAAACTTACTGTATGTGTATCATAGCATATATATACACAAATACATCTATATTTAGATCAACATGAAACAAGACTGTGATTAAAATGCTTGTCCTTACAAGTTTACATGATGCCTGGATTGAGGAAATGTTTGATAAAACTGAAGATGGTGGGTTTGGCAAGAGACAAACGTGCTTCAGATGGTGGTTGACCACATTCATCAGACTTGTGTACGTATTTTAATTTATAAATATGGCCATCTGTAAAGTAGATATATGAACAAGCCAAAAAGAGTTAAGTTTCTCTTTTATTTAAGAAAAGGAGGAAAAGGCAAAATTAGATAATTAAAAAATATTTAAGGAAAAAAAGGCAAAATGTAGAATGCTATGTTCTCATTTACTTTTGTTGGGAGGATTTGTTTTCCTTCTTTTTAATCAATTCCCAATGTGAACTGAATCCTTGTCAACATTTTAATAATTACTTATTAAATTTTATTGTAATTCAGTTTACCTGTGGGACCAAAAATATGTCAAATATTAAGATTCTGATTTGCTGTCCATTATCTGTAAAGGAAGGAAAAGGAATTTATTCCAAAAAGTGACGAGCTGTAGGTAAACAGAGAAGTCATATGACATTTCGGGGTTGCTGTGTTTGGGATTGTGCGTATAAGTGCCTCCTGAATTGTTTGTTTTTAAGTTCTCCCATGCTCTGCTGATAACAGGGAGCATATTTCTTCCTGGTTTGGAGTACAGTGGTCATGGTTTTATTGGAACACAGTAGTTTATAGTTTGTACAAAACAGTAGCTTTGCAACTTAAAATTATGATGTTTAAAACTTGTTTGATATCACTCTTTTCACAGTTTTTGACTGTCTAAAATAAACGTTTAATTTTGTGTGTTCTCAACATATTTTAGACCTTGCTACTATGTTTGTGAAAATCCTGTCCCATACTTTGATATGCTGCTTTGTAAGATGAACCGAAACGTACTCTCTCATGATGTTCAGTAACAAATTCAAAGAACAGTTTTCTGTTACTGTTGGTCTTAGTCACTGGTTGTGTCTTGTGAATCTTATTTTCTCTTCTCCTAATGGTAATTAGTGGTCTGTTTTATCATCCCATTACAAATGATTGTAAAAAGTCAAGTTAACTTGACTGGCATTGCCTTGAAGTGTCAGTGTATGTAGGTATGCCTTTATGAAGCTAAATATCATAGCTTGAATATAATAACTTTTATGTAGTAGCTGCTCCCTGTCTTATTGGTGTGTTTGAACCAGCTTTCCCCAGTGCACTCTACAACATAACCCTTCTTTTGTGAGTCAGAGCTTTCCAAGAGTAACCCCTGTGCTCTACCTGTTGGGGGTTTTTATGGCTATGTTGAGTCAGCTGTAAACTAAACCAGTAATGAAGGAAAACCTGGGCGGTATCCTGTAGAACTGCCTGGCAGTCCCTCCCAGTCAAGCAGTAGGCAAAGGAAGTTCTTTGCTCCCTGATTTGGTTTGCAGGGTGATTCTGTATGCTGGATTAGTAGTACTGGCACAAGGAGACCCATGCCAAAGCAAAAAGAGGGGAAGAGGCAAAATATTATGAAATTTTTGACTTCTAGTGACAAATCTTGCTCTTTCATGAATTAATCTACTGTATTAGTCCAGTAAATACTGTATTTCCTTGTTATGTATACCTGGATATTGAACAGCATACAGTGAACTGACAAACTCCTGTCTCTTCCCGTCTTTCACTACAGGTGAGAAGCGACACAATCACTACAGATATTTCAGGTGGTACAGAGGAAAATTTATTGTTAAACTGGTGGTAGATAAGCAGCTCCCAGTTTTGCTGAAAGCACTTCAGCCTTGCTGGCTGCAAGCTGGTTTGCAACCCTTCATTATTTCAGAACTGCTTTTAAAATGCCTGGCAGCTTCTGTTTTATATGTCTGTTGATAAAAAAATGTTTTAAAATAAATTGGTGACAAAAGGCTCTTAAGAATTTAGTCTTATTTTAATTATTTTTTTCTATATTTTAAAAATTAGATTTTTTTTAATTAAAATTTTATGGTGCTTGTGTTTTACAGAAAAGTACTTAACTGTATACTTTTTCTAACATCTAATAAATAATAATTTAGTCATACAGTGCTATGTTCTGAAGTATTTTAACAGTGCAGAAATATACATACTAGGAAATACTCCTACTTTGGTTATAGTAAATAGCAAAGTATATCACACAAGCAAGGCCTCTAGTTTTCTTTTGGGGGAAGCTCAATAGTTTGCAGAACTAATAATATAGAAAATTCATTTATGTGACCCTTTCTGTTATAGGACATGATTTTTTTTTTGCTTAAATATCTCATGAAGCACTGATTATCTCCTGAATTTTGCAGTGCAATTTAATTGACAGATTAATTTCTCATAATTTTATTTTCATCTGTTTTTCTAATGAGATTATTTCTTTACAATTCCTGTTTCCAGTGTGGAAAAATGAAAATCTCAAAACCTTGTGTTGTTGAGGCAGAAAAAGTTGGTGTTTTAAGAGCACTCTGTGTGACCTTTAGTGAATCAATTGTTTTATCAATCAAATTATGCTAGTATGAGTTAATTAATTAACTTGATCTTGATGTGACACAGCCTTCCTGGAGTATACACAGAAAGGAGGGAGAGGAAAGAAGGGTCTGTATAAACACCATATGCAAAGGCTGAAGCTATCAGCCTGCCATTAGCCCTTTATCTAAGAGGCTCTTGGCATATAAATCAAACAATAACCTCTCTGTTTTGACTCAGTGCCAAAGTATACAGCTACAGTTGAGTCTAGGACAGATTACACCCACCGAGTGCCTTGAGGGCTTGGAGTGAAACTGAGAAATAACCATCAAATTATTCAGGAACGTATTTATGTTCTTTAATATTGGCTGTTGGACACTTTTTTTTTGTTTTTTATACTATATGCATGCTGTAATCATAAAAACCAATACATGGAAGCATTTTAATGCACATCTAAGTGAGGATGTGAGAATAATGTTCTGAGTTGAAGGGCTGCAAAGAACTTGTTTTTTAAAAGGTTTTGTGTTTTGCCATGTTGTAATATTTTTAGTAATCTATGGCAGAGGTGGTAATATCCATGCTCCTGCAGTTTTCTGCAAGCACAATACCAAGATGACATTAGCTTTTTGTGTACTTTTTTTCTAAGGTTCGGATGGATTGGAAAGTAGTTCTATTTTCTACTGTCTGAAGTGCATTTAAGTAGGCTAAGCAGATCTGCCAACTGTACAAAATGTTCAACAGCACAATTACAGTCCACAGCTAAGAACCACTTTAAAACTTAAAGTTGTTTTACTTTCTTAGAAATGAATAATGTTAGTCCCTTCTGAGGATGTGCAACTTTGAAAGTAAAATTTTTGTGGATTTTGTGTTTTTTTCTGAGGAAGGTATTGCTAAATCTTTAGTTGAACACACATTGGCTTAGCCCATCAAGAGCACATGCTTGAGATGCACTCAAATTGCAGCCATGCTAGAGACTGAACTCCTGGAAATACGGATAGCTGTTTCTGTATGGAAAATTTTAGGTAAATTATATTGGAGCTGTTTGGTCACTTTCAGAAGGGTGAAATGAAGATCAGCTTCATTCTCTGAGCCCAGCTGTGTTCTGGGAGCATGGCAGTGTGGATCTCTTCTCATCCACATGGCATTCCCCATACGCATCATGCGTGCACAATCCCTGCAGCATGGAGGAGCTGCTGTTCCACATGTTGTTGGTTGTTTCCAGTGGGGAGCTGCTGTACGTGGAGCAGGGTGCAGTCAGGGACTTGGCTGTCCCCGCCACAGTTGTCAGGCTGGCGCTTGTCCCCAGGAATCCACAGTATATCCAGCGTAGCCTTGGCGCAGCCTCTGCTGTCTCTGAAACAGCAGGGCAGTTGGAGGAGGGAGGATGTCTCTTGATACGTGGCCCTTTGCTCCAGGCTCAAAGCCAAATCGTTGCATCTTATCACAGGCTTGTGCTTCTCTTCAGTTTATCGGTACTCAAATGACATATTGCAGCCATGGATTTGTCCCTCGTAGTAATGGTCTTCTGACCACCTGGTGTTGTTTTTTGTTGTGTTGTCTTTAAACAAATGTGTGTTATTGCAAAGGCAAGACTTGGCAGTGCACTGTTTTCTTCTTAGCAGTCACTCAGTTTTGGGCAGCTTTGTGGTATTAATGACGCTCTAATTTAATCTTTACTGAATTTTTCCCTTCTTCCTTTCTCTTGTGAAAATATACAGGCGCAGCTGAGCTGTAAATCTATATAGACTAAAGGTGAAAGCTTTGCTGATACAATAACCACAGAATCTGTCACATATTGAGACTATCACAATTTTCCTCTTAATTTTTTTAATCTGTGAAAGTACAAACACAACTACTTTGTTGTGCTGAAATCCTTTCAGTTGATTAGTTTTTGAAGCCCACTCAGTTATTTTCTGTCTATTCAGAGCCTGTGTCAGCAAATTGCTGTTTGAAATCACACGTCCTTTGTCAGGTGTATAAATAAGAACATTTGCTTGTTCTTTCTTCTTTAGTGTCTTGTTCGCATGATGTCCTCCACCTGGTTATTTGCTATTTATGCTGTTTATGATGTAGGCTGTGCTTTCACCTGACCCCAAGAGGTTTAAAACCAAAACAAAACTGTACAAAGTTATCTTTTTCCTACTTCATTTGAGCTGCAGGAGATCTGTGAAGAAAACTGTATGTAGATACTGATTTCTCAATTTGGCCTTTGAAAAGGTTATGGAACAGACTCTTGACCTGCTTTCAGTAAGCCTGGGGACATGGCAAGGCCTACATGTAACTGAAAAAAATGCCAGTGTTTTATAAGGCGAAAACAGGATGACCTGAATTTGTCCTATTAGGCAAAGAAGTCCAGACAAAAGTCCAATAATAGATAATGTACATGTCACTTTTATCTTCCTTGACTGGAGATTAGATCGCATCAAAAATAATTCGCAATAGCTTGCCAGAGACTACAGATGTGGCTGATAATTTTGTTGATTATGTTACACTGCTTGAACAAGAGTGTTTGACTTGTTTTTATTGGTTAATTACTCGTGCTGATTGAAGAAATATATTGCCAAACTGATACTACAAATGCTAGGGGGGTTAGAAATGGTCTATTCATACAACTGAAAACATAATTGTAAATGGGGAGCATTTAGTAATTGAATGAAGATATTTTCTAGTATAGGCTTATCGCTTCCTGACCTTTTCCTCTTGCATTAGAGACCAGAAAGACCATATTTTAATAATACGTAAATAATAGACAAGACCTGAAGCAGTAAGGGAAGTAAATGTCTTTCTATACTGGTGGTGTGAAGCAAGATGTGTGTCTTATCAACCAAGGGTAAATTGTGGGGTTGTACACTGGACCCCCTCAGGATAATAAGTGCCCCCAAATTTCTGTCTTTGCCTCTAGTTTTACATCTGCTTTGAGAGTTTGCTCTCCATTGACTGGTGCTTGATTTCACCTATTTCCAGACTACTACTTGCAGCTTGGTAATATCAACATCCCAGTGCCACCAACCTCCCCTGTTCTCCCCAGATTTGTTCAAAATGAGTAGCTTTGAGAAATAAGCCTACAAATGATCATGGATAGGGGCACATTCTATTGTCAGATAAATTTAGCAGTGTTGTCCTTGCAGGACTGGACCAGACCAGATCAAGAGAATGAGTTACAATTATTTTAACAGATGGCAAGATTAGGCATTTGATTATCAACCTGTAAATGTCCAGATCAAGTGAATTAGTTTAGTGATCAGAACATGTTGCTGGAAGGAGTTCCATGCAAATGAGAACAAGCTCCCTCAGTGAATGTTGCTGAAGTTAGTGCCCCATCACCAAAAGAACTGCTTACCATACTGCACCCTTACTTCTGCTCAGGGTTTTGGCTTTTTCACCCTGGCACCTTGCTACCAGTAAACAACACATGTCTTTGTGTCGTGTTTCCTTTGGATATTGTAAATTTGAGAAGCCAGCTAGTTAGCCACTTCATGGCTAAATTGTTTTATTATTGATTTGTATTTTTATTTTTCCATTTATTCTATCTTTAATTAAAGAAAGCGTGCCTCTGGAGGCTACAAATTGGAGCTGCTTAGAAACACCTGCATCAAGCTTTAGTCAGCATGGAACATGCCAGTCTTTCTGACTGGTTCTCATCAGCACCTTTTTCCTGGCACTGTTGCCAGCTGGTGTCTCATTTTAGGATTCGTACAGACTATGAGTCTGATGATTTGGTCCTTTTTCCCTCTGTCTTCATGATTCAGCTTTGAAAACTGGCATGCAAATACCAGAAGTAGGGAAGCTGCATCTTTAATTTGTCTGGATTTCTCCCTCTTCTTTATAATCTTTTTCATTGTTGGTTTAAAGTACAAATTTATATGCAGTTAAATTTTAATTGGTTTTGGAACAGAGAATGTCTCATTTTTAAAAAAGGTGACATTCATGTATGAGGGGAAGGGAGAAATTTGCAATTACGAGATGTCTGTCAAAGACTGCTTTATATAAATTGAATGGTTTAACTGTCCAATGGGGCTTTTCAAAGACATCTGCTTTTTCTCTGCACTTAATGTGATATTTTTGTTTAAATAAGCTTTCTACCAGGTTACTGCTACACTTGTTTTTATTAAATTCTGTTTTCTGAGATGACTTGTTGATTAGGTACAATGACCATAACAGTAAAAGGAAGGGACAGGGTATCAAATCCATGAGCAAAACTCTTAACCTGAAACTGATTAATTGGAGAGGCCCCTGAATGTTTGTGTTCTCTTCTCTTTGTCAGGCTTGCTGTGCTCTGCAAAACATTTTGTAATAGAAGTGCACAGAAGTGTGTACTGCAATATTTACCTAATTTTATGACATTTATTTCGAAGGATCGTTTTGAGTTCGTGAGCTGTTGTGTAACTGTAAAGTATTTATTTTTTCTTTAGCAAAACATCATCATTCAGACAATATCTTTTAAGGGTTTTGTAATGCATAGAATATTTTATATTTTTTTTTCAAATAGCTGTTTAGTTTTAGAAAACTACTTTCAAAGTGCAGAGTTTCACTATATAGTATGTAAAATCAATACATAATTCTAGGGAAGTCAAGGAATGCAAGAGGAGGGAGAAACATCAATTGGGGTACTGGATTCCACAGAAATCACTGATTACCAGTGTCACCGGATTAGGGCATTTGCACCAAAGCAGAGGAATTGCAGATGGGAAAAAGAGGAGGGGAAGGGCATAATAACAAGAGTTGGAAGACAGTCACAGACAAATGTCTCTCCAAAAGGGTAAGATAAGATAATATATTTTCCGAGTGTTAGGAATCTCTAAAAGGAAAACATTGTGGTAATTTCTCAGATCAGGCAGGAGGCAACACCAAAGCCCTGTACTGTGTCCTACTGACTCATTCCCAGCAGTCATTCCTGTCTTGTCACTGATGAAGGTTAAGAGTGGGCAGTTGTTCAAAGCAAAAGCCCTTCTTGGAAAGGGCAATAGAGGGAGAACAGGAAAAGTGTTTGCAGCAGAAAATATACAAGTACTTCTGTGGCCCTTCTTCCCTATTACATGAAAAAAAGAATGGCTGAGCTTAAAAATGGTTGTTTTCTGTGGATTGACCTAGTCAGTTGACTGTGTTAGCTATTGATATCCATTGACCTCATCCTGCTTATATATAGTTATATATATGATACCTAAGCCACTAAGTGTTCTGCAAAGCGGTGGGAAGAAAAATGTCTACAGAAACTCTGGATGACACAGAGATGCAGCATACAGGAGTGTGGTTGACTCTCATCTGCTTTTAGGCTGTACCACAGTTGTTTTGCTTTTTACTATTTTTGATGTATTAAAGTAACCCTCAGGGATCCTGCAAACTTTAGTCCTTGGGATTAAAGAAAAACCTACTGTGGCTAAAGGAGGAAGAATGAGTTTACAAAGCAAAAAAGCAAATCCACACCTCTCCCTTTTTTTTTTTTCTTAAAGCATTAGTATGACTCATTCTTATTTTTTGTTTCTTTGTTTAGTTTAAAATAATCAGTCTGTTATTTTGGAGGGGTATTATAGTTTATTAACTCCTCCTATTAAGTAGGAGCACCAGCAGAAACAGGGACTTGTGGTAGTGATGATACAATGTGGGATGATGATATATGTTGCTTTCGAAGACCTTGCCTTCTAAAGTGACTGGACTGATCCACACGTGGTGTGGAAAGGGAGAGCAGCAAGCAAGGATAATGGAAAAATGGTGTAACCTTATCACGTACACTCTAACTTTTCCTGACTTGTATAGACAGTTTTGGGATGAATTTCCCACACTTCACTGTTTGCTAAGTATCTTTATGAAGTATAGGAGTGAGATAGATGAGACTACAAAAACCTGTGAAAAATCTGGTAGGCTTTTATTTTAGCTTCCTTATGTAGCTTGTTTTCCTCTGTTTCAAAGGCTTAGCTCCTGGTGTCTTGTTTATTTGAGACTCTGTGCTTACATTTATGGTGAAGAGAATTGTGAGAATGACATCAGGTTAAAAATGTTAAAAATAAGTATGACTTTTCTTCCAAAAAAGGGAAAAAATATTTTTAAACCTAGCTTCCTTCTGTTTCAGGTCCAGTTCCTGATCTCTATAGATTTGGTATTGGAACTGTGTGTTCAGGAAGGGATTAGTTAACAGGCAATGCAGTGGCCTTATAAAATCCAAACGTCAGGCACAATTGTAAACGACAGCGAGACATGCCCTGTGAATGTCATGTGAACAGGATCAATACAGTGCACTTAAAAGTGATGTTGGGTGGGGAGGACTGCATTGAGTGGATAACCTGTAAAAATAGCATACCTGAGGATCACAGAATGAGAGCCACTAAAAGACTTCCAAGATCATCAAGTCCAATCTTTGGCTGAGTACTCCCATGCCCACTAAACCATACTACAAAGTGCCAGGTTTACTCATTTTTGAACACTTCCAGCTATGGTGACTCCACCACTTCCTGGGGAGCCTGTTCCCAGTGCTTGACAACCTTTTCCATAAAGAAATTTTTTTATTGTATTGAAGCATCAAGTTGCTTTGGAAATCTGTCATTTCTTGCACTATTGTATATTACATATCACTGTAGTTTTTCTTGTGAGGAATCTCCTTGGAGATGCTGCCCATGAACAGTTGCAGTATCAATGCTCAGATCACAGTTGGTGGTGGAGTAGAGGGAGCTGCTGCAGGTGCCCCATCTGCTTTTGGGAGGTGCTGCCCCCTGCCTCTGTATCCAGAAGGTCAAGCTGCACTGCGTTCAGGCAGTGTGAAAGATAAATGGAAAGACTGTGTTAGGTCATCTTTTTTTTTTTTTTTTTTTTTTTTTTTTTNTTTTTTTTTTTTTGCTTTAAAGCATGGCAGTAGGGTAAAATTTGCGCTTCCTATTCATTTGTGGTTTGTTCAAAAGAAGGGTAACTCAACCTTCTTCCCACAGTCCTTCCACCCACTCAAGCTTTGACAGAGGATGTGGGTTGCTGGGATGTCAGGAGTGGGACTTGGCTATCCTCTTACCTGGTTTGGGAGACAGCACAGATTTGGTAAATACAGCTCTGCTGTTGCAGCAGGGTGTAAGAACAGCTGCTCTGGAATGGGTATCAAATGAACTAGTCTGGATTTCTATTTCCATTAAACAAAGCTTGTTTTGGCATGTTTATAAGCATGTTGTAAATGACATCAAAATATATTCAGGAGTTAAATGTCTCCTGAGGAAAAACAGAGGGAAGTTTTTCCTTTAAAACAGAAAATAATTTTTAAAAAATCAATGTAGTTAATCCCAATGTGTGGTGGTAGCCCCAAGCAAGGGATTTTCCTCCCTTATCTTCTCCTGCCACTGAGAGAACACTGAATTCATTCACGCTAGCAACAAATGCAGTGTCCTGGAGGAAAGAGAAGACTGACAGGGAACTGAGTGCAGATGAGCTACAGAAATGCCTAATTAAAGTTTAGCAACAGCAACAATAAAAAGCAAATCTGTAATTACAGAAATCATAAGGAGAGTTACTTTCTGCTATGGATTATTCATTTCATATATGGAGAATCCATGAAATCCAAAGTGACAGTAGTTCATCAATTCATAACGACAGCCTTCAGCATTGGAAGTACCAACTTTGGGATATAAACCCTCATGGGGAGCTTAGAACCCATCCTTTCCATAGCTTTTTAGTAACTGAAGACGTTTGGACTGATATTCCCCTGGTTGAACAGTAGTGGTTACTTTGAGAATGACATGCTTATTTATTATATATGAATTTTAATGCTTTATAATTGGTAGCAAAAAAAATCAAGTTTATTTCTGTAAAACTGTAGCAACTGTTCTGCTAAGAATAATTAAGCTTTTATATCACATTATTTTTGCTTGTATCCTGCCCACCTGAGAGATTACTAAGTAGAAGCATTCATCTCAAAATGTAAATGTTGTCTTAAGTTTACTCCATTATTCAAGCAGTGTTTAGTGTAGCTGTGTCATTTTCTTATAGTGATCCAGCTGCCAAAGCTCTCTGGGAGTCCTTCATGAACCTTAAACAAAAGGAAGCTGTGATGGAGGCCAGGAGACACCTTGTGGAAGCTGCGAGCAGAGAAAATTTACCTATTAAGATGAGCATGGGTGAGTAGTGTGACATAGTCTGCCTTATGTAGTGGTAATGTGAAAGATGATGTCAGCTCCACTTTTTCCACATAACCCTCTTGGGGAAAACCTACCTGTTCTTGGTTCATCCTCATCCTAGTCAACAGATTTCAGGTGACCATTGTGGCTACCATAGAATCTTTCTGGTATGTAAGTGAGAAATGGGGTTTTTTTATTTTTTTAAATACAACAGCCTTAGAAAGATTGAGAACCATAGAGAAGCAATGGAGCTCTAGAAGCAGGGTTTTAAAGGCATGTAAATGGTTAGCAATGCTATCTGGTTTTATTTTACAGAGCATGAGAATTTGAGTTTTCTAAAACAGCCAGCAAGATTTGTGTCCTGAAGGCAGGCATTGTAAATAACAACTGGAAGTTGTGCATCTCTTGCATATGATGACATTATATAGGTAGTAGTTACATTATATGGGTGATGAGGTTTATGTCAAGTAAGGCTGCCCGGCTCAGGGGAGTTTAAGCTGAAAACCACTTCTGGACACACTTCAAACCTGAATTTTTCAAAATACTAAAGAGACAGATTAAGACATAATGACTTTCAATAGCTCTTTTAGAACCTTGTTCTCATTATGTACCATACTCAGTGAAATGTGGGAATTGATATATTGTTAGGCATATAATAACTGGTATTGCCTCTACGCAGCAATATTTTTTTGTATTTTGTATACTCTTAAGTCTATTTTTTTGCTGAACTTTTCTTCAAGAGAGGAAGGTCCTCATGGAGTAAGATTAATAGACTTTTTTCTGTGACTCCAGAGTAAATTGCCAAGATATTGTAGAATTAGTTGTACAACCAAGTCATGAACTCTTAACAGCTATAACATGTAATATATTGTATGGTCTTTACAAATACCTAGAGTATACATTTAATAGATTATTAATCAGAAATACTAGAATTCTGCAACAGTAATGTTGTAAGCTGTTTTAAAGAAATGGAAAAGGAGCAGCTGAGAAAAGGCTATTACAAATTTGTCTGAAGGAGGACAGGTTCAGTAAATAATAAAATCTTGTTTAAGCTTTCAGTGTGTGCATGACTATTCACTATAATTATGTTATGTTAGTGTATGGCACTATTTTTCTGTGCCATACACTATAAAAAAATTATTATTAATGTTGAAATTCATATTTGTTATAAAAGTAATTACATCTTGTCTTTGAGAGGTAATGAGGCATCTGTGACCTTTGCTCCTTTGTGTGAATGATTAGATTAGCAACCCTTTCCTCTGTGTCCCCTTCCTGTGGTATGCAGTGAAGGCTGCAATAACCCAGTTCTTAGTCACAGTAGCTGGCATTTACTGAGTGTCTGACATACATGGGCGTGATACAGTGCTATATGGAAACATCAGGAGTTGATGGTGAAACAAATTTCTGATTATTTTTGTTGTTTCTGAAATGTAGCATAAAAGAATATTCACAGAACTTTGTTCTTCTGTGAATCATGTCTTTATCTTGCACTAGAATCATAATCAGTTGTTAACTTCATAGTTGAAATTCAAAGGGTGAAATAAAGTTTGAGGCAGTCTTGTAAATTATAAACAGGGATTAAATCAGAAGTGAGGAAATGGGGGCAGTGCAGTCACCAAAATAACAATTTCTTACTGAGCAGAAATGCAGAAAACCTGAAACTCACACCCAGATGTCATATTGTGCACATACTGTGCACAAATTACGCATATTTGTTAATGATCTTTTAAAACAGACGTCTTTACAGCATTCACTGCTTGTTCATCATGCTACAGAACATCTTAATTTTCTGTAGGGAAGCTGGTAATAGTGTTGTTTATCAATTGCTGCATTAGCTGAGAAGGAAAAAATCCTAGTGGCCTGTTCTGGTCCTGATTGCTGTGTTTTCTTGTAAGGCTCCTTCCACTGCAGCTGTGATATGAGGCAACACTGGCTGGAGAAAAAGGAAATGCTTTTACTGTGCTCTGTGCTTGGACTTGAGTTTTTATGATTTTACTTCAGGTTCTGCCTGTATTGGACGATCTCGGTGGATTGCACATTGTTTTTCTCAACACTTAGGATATTTTCTGAGTTTTTTATGGCCCTAATATTAAATGTCAGAGAGTTTTTCTAGCATTAAATTTTCCTCTTACTCTCTTTACTAAGACCAGCTGTGTCAGATGGTAAGAGTATTTTCCTTACTACTACTTTCTTGCTTTTTTTCCCCCCTGGAAATAAGGAGTGAATTACATTTGAAAGCAAAGCTTTGAATTCCATTTGGTGTAGCTGAGCCCTCCCTCAGTGGCCACCTGCCTGAAAACCAGCATCACGTGTGACACTGGCAGCATGGGAGCCCTGTGCAGCGATGGGAAACTCAATCCCATCCTGTTTCCGTATTTTCAGTGAAGGGAAAATAAATTCTGGTGTTTTCTGGGCTTTGAAAGGCTGCGCATTGCTCTGAGGTGTTCGTGTGCTTGCCTGCGTTTCCCCTGCGAGCAATGTGCCTGATGCCCAGCTCTCCTCTTTCTCTGCCTGGCTGCCTGTGGCAGGAGCAATGACAGTTCTGGGAGGACACACAGCTCAAGCTTTTGCTTTCTGATATCTTCTGAGCATGTCCTCCTCCTCCTGAGAAGGAAGGAGAGTAAGAAAACTGTAGAAAGGGACACTTCTCTCCTGCACCTCCAAATCTCTGCAGGCCACTGGGAACTCCATCTTCTTCCATTGAGATCAGCAGGAAGAAAGGGGAGGAGATCTGATGAAGGAGAAGAAAGAGAAATAAAAGATACTACAATTATGGTCACATTTTTTGAGCTGGGTAGATTGGAGCTCTGCTTTCCTGTGTTCTTAATTTGCATATTCATTGTTTTAATTATATCAAGGGAAGTGGTAGTGGGGATGTCTGAAGTACTTGCTTGCATGTAAACAGGTGGAGCTGTCCTTTTCTAGATGCCATTTAAATAAAGAGGTATTAAAATATTCCATGTCAATCTGTACCCACACACACACACTTCAAAAAAACCAAAAGCCAAGAAACAACACTTTCTAAGAAATACATTAGCTCCATTTTTACTCTGAGGTAGCTGCATTTGTGTTTTATTTACCCAGGTGAGTGCTGATAAATACTTGCCAAATTCTGGTCAGATATCCTATTTTGTAGGTGTAATACATAGATGTAAATTATTTTGTCATAATAAAAATCCTGGCATTTAAAATTATTTAAAAAATTAAATATCCTTTTGAAAAGCTCTTTGGAAGACAGGATTGTCTTCATTGCTTTTTGGTAAGATTTATGGCATTGTGCTAAATTTAAGTGAAATTGTAAATACTGGAAAGGGATTACTTCTGCTCACTCCTTAGTAAGTGACTGTAACAAAGCTGCTCTGGAGCAGCAGAGAGGTTACTGCTTTTTCAATTCCTGAATTTCCTGCTCCATTCTTCATAGGTCTGATGCATATCTTAATCATCCTCTGAGCATGGCAGCTCCTGAATCTCTCATTGAAAGCTTTGCTATTAGCATAGTATTTGGCTGTGGTAAAAACTTTGCTACAAATGTTCTTTTGTGGCTTTAGCAACACGCTCACTCTTCTCTTTGAAAAGAGCACAGTAAACCTTGATTGAGTCTGAATTCCTTTATTGTGTCTTTTTACTGGCATGGAGACTGATGAAAGTCGAAACACTGGTATAGTAACAGAAACAAAGTGCAGTGTGCTGTTACACAAGCCCTTGTTAGCAAAAGAAAAGCCATTTGGTTTCTTTCCAGTTGAACTGTACAAATACAGTTTTAAAAACCAAGCTCACTATAAAATTAGCAAAGCCTCAGTCTTTGTGAAGTAAAAAAGAGTACTGTAACTTTTTCAAATAGGGTGGTTTGTGTGGATTGAATTGAACTCTAGTATTTGTTTGGGTAGAATTCAGAAGATGCTGACATTCTAGTGTGATGATACGAAATAACACATTGAGTTTAGAGCAGTAGGTTAAATTGGACAGGATCAATACAGTAGATCAATACTTTATCTAAAAACATAAAGCATATAAAATGTGCATTATTTTCCTTTTAATGAAAAGTTACATTGGACTGCAACAATGTTTAACATGCTATTTGTTCATTAGACCAATGTGAAAATATTCAATACCATAAATTTCTGGAAAAAATTTTAGGGATAAAAGCTACCAGCCAAGAAAATGAGCTTATAAAGTAGGTAAGTACATGTATATCTTTCTAAATAAAACAAGTCTGATCTCAGTATCTAAAATCCACCCTTGCCAACAGGACAATTTTGTGATAGAGACAAGTAATGAGACAATACCAGTCTGAGTTTGAGGTCCTTACAAGGGAGTAGAAGGAAGGTCATCATTGCAGAGCTCAGTGTGGTCTGTGGGGTATTCTGCAGCATGGCTCTGAGTAAGTGATGGGTACCTGGATAACTGCTGGCTTTGGAGACATTATGGCCGCTTGTTTTGCAGAGAAGATATCATATTGTAGACTGGTTCTTGGGATGCTTATTACATTTCTCTGATGCCTGTTTACCTGGTCTCCAAATCCTTCGGGAGAGCAAGCTGCAGAATCAGTGAGGCAGCAGCCAAAGTTCTCCTCCAGGCATCCTCATGAAGTGAGTGGCTTCCTGTACCAACTCAACTGACACAGGCCTGGCTTAGCCTGAGGTGTCCCAAATGTCTAATGGTGGGTGTCACAGTGCTGTTTCAAGGGCTCCCTGATCTTCTCAGGGCATTTTTCCAAGGAGAGGGAACACTGCTTTTCTCTGACCTGAATTCCTTCCATTGTGCAGCCTGGATCTCAAGCAGGTGGTTCTTATGTTAAATTAGTCTGCTCTTTGTCTCTTTAAAAGCAACAGAAGTCCTGTAGTGTGGGACTCTCTAGCCAAGTGGATTTTTTTCCAGCCCTATTGCAATACTGAGTTCCTGATTTCTCCCTGTAGTGCAACTAAAAACGTAGTCTTGACCTGGAGCAAATATTCCCAACCTCAGTGATGGTCAATATAGCAGATGTTTCATTGCATCACTCACCCCCGGAGGCAGGAAGGCTTTTTGCTTCTCAGTGTGCTAAATGTTTTTGAAGACTTTGAAGTGTTTCTGTAAGTTTTTGGGAATGTTCCTATTTGGGAGGCTTCTGTAAAGGCCTTTGCATTCCCAGGGGAATGCTCTTTGATTGTAGTGGGGTTCGGCTTTCCCTGATAACTGTTGATGAAGGTGGTTTCTAAACAGTAATTACCACATTGAGAACTGTAGAAAGACATTGATATTATGGCTATTTCACCTTGCAGTGTTACAACAGGTTGAAGTTCAGGGCTTCAACTCTGCTGGGGGTTCACCTAACTAAGTAGATCCCATCTTCTGGTGGGATCTGGGTTTGCCAGTTTAGGACAGAAATCATTTTGTTTGGGCTAAAGTGTGAGGAATGAGAAGGAGAGGCACTGCCAGGCCCAAACACAGTTGGTTATGCTTTAATACCAATGAGTTTAAAAGTGAAGGAACTCTCAACCAGTGGAGCAATACAGTGTATTTCATGAGGAAGAAGAAAAGTCGAAAATGAAAAAGACAGCTATAGGTAGCTTGTTCTTATCCAGCTCTGTCAATCTTGTAGCTGCTCAGCTGATTCAGTCAATTCTTTCTGGTTTTGTTTTTTTCTTCTTTTAACAACTTACAAATTACTTTAACAAATTTCTTTTGCTTGTCTCTTACCTTTCCTTGCTCCCCTCCCTCCTTTGCCTACTGAATTGTCTTTGAGTAGGTTATGTTCCTTTATGAGTTGAGGAAAACACTACTTCACGTCTATCTGTTATTTGTTCACTGGTTTGTATTATCTTTAATGGCAGAGTATCAATTTGACCCTCAAAGTGCAGGAGTTTTTTTCTGGGAAATATATGCACTAAAACCCACCTTACTGAAGTGAGAAGAGAGGAAAACATTACTGTTAGGACATCTCTGTCATTTACACATCCTCTCTGAAAAAAAAGTACCTTGGAATACCAAATCCCCACCTTAATTGTAGAGATGAAAAGAATGGTTTGGACTGTGCAATCCCACTGGCCTCTCCTATTGCAACAGCAGCTACAACTTAGGAGAATGAGTTTGGAAATGGTCCTGGGAGTTAAGTTCTGCCCTGTGCTTAAAGAAAACATGCCAAATTTAGAGAAGGAGACTGAGATTGATAATGTGAAGTGCACTCATAACAAAATTAAATAAATTTTAAGCAGAATAGGTTAGCAGAGATAATTTAATCCAAAACTGCAATTACCCAGAATAGTATTGAAGAAAAAAACAAAACCAAAAAGAGCTCTTGTAGCCTCTTTATTGCAATAATTTTATTTGGACACAAAATTTCTTCCTCAATATTTTAGGAAGGTATTCCCTACAGGTGACTGTAAATGGCTTATAGCTGTTCTCGTTTAGCAGATCAAGCGTTGTTCAAATTTGTTTTCAGTGTTCTGGGTTGGTTTGGGTTATAGTGTTTTTGTTTTCTTGTCTAATAGCTATTGAATTATGCATTCTGTGAATTTACCTTAAAAAAAGAAGTGTAATATTTAAGTTTAAAGAAAAGTTTCTGCTGGTTCTGAAGTACCAAGTACCATGTTTTACCCTAAGGTTTTGCCAAATTTTTGGTTTTTTTATTTCTAGTACTGTGGCTTCAAATTCTTGCAAAAATAGTAGCTCCTAGGTTAAGTTAATTTTCAAAGTGTCAGTAAAGTTATTTTTGTCTCAACTGTCTCTCGTTGTTCTGTGAATAACATGCTGCATGCTAAATAGTTTCTCGTGGTGCAAGCCCCAATAAAATTGTAAAGCATGTCATATTGGTGTCTCATACCTCTTTGATTTGCACTTCACTGCTATAAAACAGTTAGCAGATGGAAGTGAAACACAGAACCCTGTGCAGTGATGGGAAACAAAGAAATATGTTGGTAGCATGTTTTCTCTGATTATGTTGTAGCTGGAACATGGATGCAGGACTATTTGGCTAACCTTACTGTTACTTTTAAGAAGGGAGTGAGGTGACATTAGTCTTTTTATGTGCCTGGATTTTTTGGATGAAGTTTTAATTTTTCCATTATTTTTATATCAACTTTTTTCCTAGAAAATAAACCGAAACAAATATGAACATGGGCCCAAGTCTCCCAAGTCTCTCCAAGTGTCTGGTTATGATTAGAACTGAAGATAATTCTTTAAAATTTAAAAGTAAACAGAAGCGTTGCTCTTGCAGAAGTTCTCCAAATGTATAATTTCATTATTTGTATTATTTGCTAATGTAATGATTCAAACCCTATATAAATTTCAGTATGAAGTCTTTTTTCTTCATAAAAATATAAGGAAAAGTCTATGTTAATATAATATGGTCTTTCTCTAGACAATTTAGATGATGTTCACAATACTTGGGAGTAAACATTGATGTGCAGATAAACATTTGTGAAGTTTTGAAACAAAGGTTTAATGTAACTTTACATTGTTACTAATTTTTTTGTACTGTTTAAATCAAAAGAAAATGACTTGGAGTTAAAGGCTTAAAAATTTAAATAGCATTTACTTTTATATATACTGGCAACTAGTAGTGTTTTGAGGGATTTCACAACTAACATTGCTTCTTCATTTTCTGGAATCTGTAGTGGTAGCAAGTCAGTGTTTCTAACGTCTCTAAACAAACAACTTTTATACCAAACTAACCAAACTGTCCAGGAAAGGTTGAAATGCTTGTTCCAGTTTTTGAGTAGCCATGAATCTGTGTTCTGATGAAGCTAGATCAAAAGTCCTTCCCTGTGGAAGTAAGCTAATTAAAAAAACCAAAAAGAGAAATACACACACACACACACACACACACACAGAGACATATTTGTAAAGTAAGATATTAAAGATGCTACTTATCAGTTACTGAATGCTGATGCAACTTCCTTAAAAGAAGTAATTGTATTGCCATCTTCTGTTCCCTGCTAAAATTTATTTGGTGGAGTTTTTTCAGGTAAGCACCAGAGACTTTTTTTCTTTATTTTTCATTGATACTGAGTTCTATTATATAATCTCAGTCTTGAAAGTAAGTATTTTTAATTTGAAGGGTTTGTTTTTTTTTTTTAAAGCTGCTGTACAGTAGACGGTCCATTTGTAATAATCAAGATATGGTTAAAAATAAAGAAGCAGGTCCCTTAAGCCTCTTTTAAGCTGGGTGAAAAATAAAATACTTCATGTTCAGAAAATGAAATAAATTGCAATTGCTGTTCTTAAGGTCTGTGGGGAATCAGCCAGGTTGAAAATAAGGTAGCACTTACTGTAATGTGTGCTGTGGTATCTTCATTTCATAGGATGTATCAGCCACAAGGACTGTGTTTTATATCAAGGAAGAGTTAATGAGCATGGGTTGGGAGATGCTGATTCTGTGCTGTGGAAACACATGGCACCTGCACTTTGGTGTAACACTGTGGCAGTTGTGTCAGCACTAGGTAATGTGCTTTGTGTGTCTGACGATCACAGAAAGGACTTCAGAATTTCCTTATGTTAAAAAAGGGGAGGGAACAAACTTGAAGGGGTTGAAAGTGATGTAGAAGTAAAGGAGCAAAGTGTCACTGAAAACAGCCTGTGCCTAAGGATTTAAACCAAAGGTACAATACATGCTGGTGTGCTTGCAAAGTCTGTAGGTGTAAAACTTGAGGTGGAACATGACAATTCAGTAAAACTGTGTGGGTTGCCCACAGTGGTTTTTTTCCAAGCATAGTTGTGTAAGCCTCTTCATTCAGTCTCACAAAGGATGACTCGTTACACGAGACATGGTGAATTACATATGTACGTACTCATACAGCATCATGTTTTCCATCCCTATTTAGTTGCTTACCACCCAAAATGATTGTTAGGATATTCTCAACTGTAGAAGTCTTCCAGAAATCATTTGAGAAATAATCAGTCCTGTGTATAACGTACCAAAGAAGAACAATGACCTCCTTCTCTCTGAGACAGTGTGCCAAGAACACAATGAAGTGCTTCAGTGTCTGAGAACATATGTCGTAGTGTTAAATGAGGACATGCACAAGCCACCTGACATTCCTTTGGGAATGTTGTTTTTAAGACAAACAAGTTGATTCATTTCTGTGAGAAGTTTAAAGTGTTCTGGAGATAATTCAACCAAATTTGTAGAATTTAAGTCCTTTTGCAGTCACCGTGAATTACTGTTTTCAAGGGTTACTGCATTTTAAGGGCCGGAGACTCTCTGTTTGGGACTTGGCTTAGTGCTCTGTATTTATTGACTTGGTGGAAGAGGTAAAAAGTAATAAAATCCGACCCCAATGCATATTTACTCAAGATTAAGAGGAGTATTTGGTAAACTCTGGTATGCCACTATTAAATTACAAGTTTAATATTGATGACAACCCCTGGGAAACTTAATTCTAGAAGATGAGATTTCACCTGCTTATTCAAACAGTTCTGAAATTTGCTTTAATATTTGGGAGGGCAGTCAGAGGATATTGTAGACACTGGCTAGAGATGGTTGTTACTTTTTTGTGCATACTGACTTAACAATCAAAAGAGTGAAAGCTGAATGGTAGAGTGCACAAAGAAGGGAAACAGTCTTTTGAAGGGCCAGAACATTCCAAAAAAACCTCTGAAAGACAGAAAAGAAAAAAATTTTCAATTCATGTTGAAACACCTAAACTATATATTTGTCAAAGCCTTCAGGATGTATTAGAAAACATGAAACTGTAGATCTAGAAGTCATAAATCATAACGAGGGTTATATTTAGGCATCTGAATTTAGGTGCTTAGAACTGAAAGTCTTGATGATTATAACAAGAGTGCTTTAGTTATATTTGTCCCACCTAAGTGACTAGGTTTTATTTCTTTTAAGGCATGTAAAAGGATTTCAAAAGAATAGTCAACAGAACTCATATTTAAGCATGGTTTCCATTTTATAATACAAGATTAAGTCTTATTAGGAGAGAGAGCTAAAATAGCATATAGCACTTGTGTGAATGTAATTGGTCTCTATAGGAACGCTGTTAAAACAAGGATTTAATGATACCATACTCTTCCAGTGATACAGAAAAAACTGCTTTTGAGATAACTAACTCAATGCTACAGCTGATGAGACTGAAGCCAAGTTGGCTTAGATGTTCAAGCTCACATGGCAAGTGCTAGTTGAGTAGTAAGTAGAGTCCAGCTTTATTTGATCTGGGTATATCCCTCTATTCCAGAATTTGCTAGACCTCAGCGTAGGCGTCACCACTGTCAGTGGCTCCATGAAAGCCATTGCAATACACGCCTTCAGATGTGAGATGTGGCAGGCTCTGCCTCCCTGATGGTCTTGAGGAAAGCCGATGACAGGGAAGAGTGGCTGACCTCCAGTGCCTGTGTCCTGCAGATGTTGTTAAGATGGCAGGAGGAATGGGGGCCAGTAAGGGCTGCTCACAGCTCTTCCTTGATGGCACAGTGCTGCAGGAGCAGGCAGCAGGAGGCTGCCACTGCCTTGTGGTGGTGTACTTCAGGGACTGCTCAGACTCCCAAAATGGGTTTATCCAGGGATTGCTCTAGTGGGGACTTGCTGTTTGTATTCACACCTGTGACCAGGGGGTTGTCTGGGTACTGGTGTTTCTGCCACAAAAAAGGGGGAGGGGCTTACAAGTGACCATCAGCCCCAGAGCAGATGGGTTCATGTTTGTGGGAGATGAGCTTGCACTCTTAGAAATAAGCCTGGGACATCTGCTTTCAGTCTGCTGTAAGTTTTACAGCTCTTCAGGTCCAGAGCCTTATTGCTGGTGAAGCCAGCCAAACAGCATCTCATGCTGTCCTACTTTCCTTCTCTCCAAAGAACTAGGGATTAGCTGATGTTCTTCTCTTCTTTATTAACAATTTAAGGGCTGGATGACTTTTGAAGTAAGCTAAACAAAAGTTGAGATGAAATTATTTTTCTGACATTTGCTGTTAAATGTTGTTATTGAAGCTTCCCAAGAAGTACAAAAGCATTTTGAGTTAATAACAACATCTGGAAATCACACTGACAAGGAGCCATAAGGGGCATCATCTGTCCTGCTAAATTGCTCTCACTTGGTTTGTCAAATATCCAGCTCCCTTAGCAGTACAGTTGCCCAGTTGGCTTTGTGGAGTACAAGAGCTTTCTACATTCCTCGCATGTATCCAGCATTGCTACTGGGAGAGATAGGTCTATTTTCCTTAGACTGTGGACAAGGAATACAATTTATCTGGATTTCTTCAGCCCTCTACTGACTTGAAAATTCTCATCTGTGAACATAAGCATGCCAAGATTGTTTCTTATTTGTGGTTCTTTCGAGTGAAAAATGGACTTCAGCAGAAGCACTCCAGCCTGTGAAGCTCTGTGTTATTGCATGAAACTGAACAAAGTTTAAAGCTGTGTGTATTTGGCGGTTCCTGTAGTCTTGGAAGAGCATCCTCTGATTTACTCAGTTGGTCACAAAATGTACTTTCCTCTTTACTTGTTTCTTTGTCCCTATGGAGATAATTAAATAAATGTTATATGAAAAAAATAAGGTCTGGATTCTTGGAACAGTGCATTGATAATTCTGACCTTTGCTCTTTAGATACCTTGTTCATCCATAAATTTTTATGTTAAAAAATTAAGCACTTTTGGAAATAAATAATCCCTTTTGGATTCCGAATTAAAAAAAAATACCTCGACCGGTAAATCTATCTTGAAAAATAATTATATTTTTGAAGCAATGCCTGCATTGTACTACATAGACTGCAACATTAATTTCACATGGAAAAAAAGGTCATACTGCTGAGTTGTGTCTTGATGTCTACAAATATGATTTGTCCAGTTGATGTTTTGTTTAACTGTTAAGGTGAAAGTCTTTCTGTTCCACTCAGTCTACTCTTACTACTCAAAACCAGACTTTTGACAGACATTTATTATTGGTTGCTGTTTATTTCTGCCACAGTATGGCTATCTTGAGTGATCTGCTTTGCTAGTAACATAAATACTTCTTCCCTTCAGACTAGTTTTCCATGTCATCATTTGTACATATATTATGAACTGTGTATAGTTGATATGGTACAATGTTGCAAATGTTGATATTCAGTGCTACTATTTTCATAATTAGCAACAAATTCTTTATTTAAATTAATTATTTTAAAAGAACCAAAACCAAACCCAAGCAACAGCTTCTGTAATCTAGAACTTGGCAAAAGTGATCTGCAGTTTTTTTGGCATCTGCTCTGAATTCTTGAAAGTTGGAGGTAGAATTCAACCAATATGTTTACAAATTAATTATCATAGGAATGAAGGATTGAAGGGGGCCATTTACATTGAATTAAGTCTTGTGAACATTTATGCAGCTTCTCATTAGACACTCAGCAAACCTTACCTTAGAACAAGTTAAATTTGTTGCCTCCACTCATGTCTCCACTACTGGAAGATTGGTTGATGCAGTAATGTTTCTTAATGTCTTGTGTAAATATATTCATGTATTATTTATCCCCATTGGTTGTAGTACCAGTATTGAAACTTCATGTAAACATTTTTTATGCATTCATAGAGACCTCATTCTTTTTTCCAGCTGGCGCAGGGAGCCCATATAAGCCAGACATTTCTGTTTTACTCTCCTAACTTCAGTTCTCTGTCACCCTAGTTGTTATAGTAACTGCTCTGTACATGCATCACAGTTTTGAGTTAAACTTCCAGGAATGGGAGTGATTTGAGCTGCACACAGTGCTCCAGAGGGGAGAGGCCCTGTTTTTACCGCAGCTCTATCACTTGATAGGGATTGTACCTGCTTTTTTACAATGAAGAAGCCTAGACATTATTTCCTTCTTCTGTCGTTTTCAGGTTTTAACTCCACATTTACAGCAGATGCTCTTACCCTAGCCTCAAAATGCATCATTTTGCACTTTATACTGTTAAATTTCACCCCACTCATATTAGTCCAAAGCTCAAAGCAATCCAGCTGTTCTACAAACTTCTGACAGCACCCTTTTTCGTGCCATTTATTACCAAAATTTGTACTATAAATACGTACATGCACATAGAAGAACACTCTTATTTTACCTTTTTTTTTCCCACTCAAGTATGGTTATGGCACAGTTAATGCTATGCTAAATCCATGTGCATTGTAACTAATTTGTTAATTGGTTGCATATAGATTTTACAGTATATTCTTTAATAAGCATACTTTGCATTTTATCCCACTTTTCTCTGTGATGTAAGTTATTTTTTTCTAGGGCATTTGTCCTGAAACTTGTCCTACTCTTGATGTCTGCTAGTAAGGTAGCTATTTTCACAATTTCTTTGGCACAAACATTCATTTTCTCTTTTTCTAGGCTAGCCTAGTCCCTGTTATGCCTTACTTTTCATCTTCCATTTACCAGAGTGCTAATTCTGGGCTGCTTCATCACACTGATGTTCAGTGTTTCTTGGATGGGACAGGTCCTTCAATAGTGGGATTGGTTCCTAGTCCATCATGTTTTTGTTACTTCTGTAATGTCCAGTTTAATTCCCCACACTATTATTTTGTTCTGCTTCCCGAGATTATTTCTTTAGTTCACAAATACATTACTTGTGCCAAACTAGCCATTCATTGTTTCTTAGCTGATGTTCCCACACATCATCAGTCTGTCAGCATTACTCACTGTTTTTCTTCCCTGCTCCCCATCCTCCTGTATTCTGTTAACTTTTGGGTTTCACTGTGATACTTCCCAGTGACTACCTATTGATTTTATCCTCTCTGTTACACTTATGAAGAAGCGTGAAGCTTCAGAGTGTTGGGGTGATTTTTGTTTTTGTTGTTGAGGTTTGTGGTTGTTGTTTTTTTTGTGCGTGTGGTTGGTTTTTGTTTTGTTTTAATATTACTTTCAGTAAATGTTGTTTTTATCAAGTCCTGGATTGGGATTTAAGGTAGTTGACAGAGTTTGGGACAAATGTACCTGTTTCACATATTCTGCTTGATAACTTAGTGGCAAAGGTTATTTCTTAGACAATATGGAATTCCTGGCATTTGTGCAGAAAGGTTATCAGTATTTTTAAATCCTTTCATGGTGATAGAGGCCATGCTTCTCCTTTCCATATCCAGGAATTAAAAAATTATCAAGTTCTTTGTCAGCCTAACATAGTTCTCACAAGTCAGGCTTTGATGCCCACATAAACATCTGGCTATGCATGGATCTAGAGTTTGGAGCAGAGTATGACTGAGATGGAGCAGGAAGAAGAGAAGATGCTCATACTAAAGTCTTTTCTCCCAGTAGTTGCCATGTTCTGCCTGTGAATCTCGAGATAAGCATTAGAACAAAATGACAATTGAGACATGATGTGGTTGAAATTGATCTCCTTTTGATTTCTTACGACCTGTCTGCCACATGGCAGTGAAATCGCTTGAAACAACAGAGGGACTTTAAAATTCCTACAGGCAGGTAGGGTTGAGATAAGATTAATGTTAGTCTGTTATGCTGAGATCTCCCTCTGTGAACAAGCAGCAGGGAAGATGATGACGATTTAGGCCTCAGGAAAAGTCATTTAATTGCTGATTACCACCAATTACTTTCCCAAATTCTTTTCCTCAGCTACTGGAATAGTTGTATTTTTCAGCCAGCTGTCCAGGGAGAACGCTGTGTAGAAGTTGGCTGGAACTCTCAAACCCTGGATTGGAGTGGTTCTATGGGTATTGTAAATATCACAGATGAGATGCTGGACTCCTTAATGCCAATATAAGTTTTGTTAATGACTTGCTAAGGTCAGGATTTTCCTTGTAGTTTCATGTGTGTTGGACTTTCTTTTGGTGGTACACTGAGGGTGGGAAAGAATTTGATTGTTTATCTAAAATGGTGCTGAATGGATCTCAAAACATGCAGTGCTGCATCTGGATTCACTTTCACAAGGAACAATGTGGAACAAAACTCTTGGTTTTTTGGTTGTTTTTTTTTTTTTAATTGAAATCAGAACTCTTGAGAGCCCTTGTATTTTTCTGATTCGTAGGAGGGAAGGGCTGGCAACTGCATGCTTTCTCAATTGAAGCAAGTTATCAGATTTTGAATATGCTACAATATATCAGGACTGCTCTGGATAATAATGCAGTCTTTATCAAAGGTATGCTGCAAAGCATCATGGACTGACATTTTCAAGTCACCGTGTAAATCTGCCTGACACAGCTTTAAAAGAAATAAAACAAGACTGAAAGCTCCAGTGTTTAGTCTAAAAACACACATGGCCATGGTTGCTGTTTTAGCCTATGTAGGCTAACCGTGGAAGCCTTTTGTCGGCCCTCTGGCCTACTGAGTGGTGTCAGCTTGATTTGTGTGTTAATTTGCTGACTTTTCAGTTTGATGCTTTCCATTAAAATTCACATAAAGAGCCTATGTGTTTTTGCTTTATTTAGTAGCATTCCCAAATCTAAATGCTCTTCCAAAGTCTGCCCTTGGTATCACTGAAACTAAGAGGAAGAGCTTTCAACATTTATTTGCTGTTGGAATCATTTATTCGCCATTTATATAATACTGAAAGGATAAAGGCAGATGGGGAGCCTTGTTAAGTGATGATATAACCAAACACAGAGAAGAAACACAGTGTCAGTTTTACAAGATTTTTCCTTTATGGAAAAATTGTGATTAAAATGATCAGTGTTGTAAGCTATGAACCACTTAGCATCAGGACACCCTCATGTCCTCCTGGCACCAAAGATTGTCCTATTTAAGTTAAAGGATCCTCCTCACTCTGTGTCATATATCCCTGTCCTTTAGGTCTGGTTTGCTTGGGGAAGATGACTTGTTACTGGCAGAGGCTTCCAAGAACCAGCCCTGGACTGGGTCTCAATCCAGACTTGTAACTGGGATGGTGTTTTGACACCATTTTTGCCTACCTGTTGATGGCACGTCCAATTGCCTGTGATGATTTTCTTGGGGTAGATGAGCTGCCTTTCTTCCTGAAAGAGATGCCTTCTAAAATATAAATTGGTTGAGCAGTTCAGCTGGCATTTTAACGTTGGATGGAACAACAGCTAATCCTGTAGTGTTTGTCTGGCCCAAATGCTGCCCCTCATGCTCTTCTAATAATGAGAGATGTACAGGCCCATGTGTGGGCACTGGGGTGTTTATTTTCAAATAGCTGATGAAATCATGCTGCAGTTACTGCATGTCGGAAACGGAAGAGTCACGCCTCAGAAGTGTCCCTTCCAAGAACAGCTACAGAAATCAGTTCCTTGCGTCACTACTATTATATCTATTTTTTGAGTCAAGACTAATGCACCCTCAGGAAGTAGTGAGAAGGTTTGAGTTTGCTGTAAGGTAAAAGGCTCACAGATTCCCACTGGACTTCTGGTAAAAACAGAACGATTGTTTAGAAGTGGTCATCAAGTATTATTTCCCTAGCTTAAATGAATGTCCCTCTATGTCTGAAAACAAGAAATTGTATTACCCTTTATGTCACTAGCTGTTGTGCATTGTTAAAAACCTGCCATATTACATACGTCAAGGCACAATTCATGGATGATATCTTTGTCCTGGCCTGTTGCTGCAGCTGAAACTCCCAATGATTGCAGTGAAGTTAAGATCAGGCCCATAGTGGAGAGGCCTCTAAAGTTCTCTATAACCCTGTCACTGTAATTTAAAAAATTTAGTTTTGCATTTGTTGCCACTGAATGCTGTGTCCTGTTTTCCTTTCTACAGGCAGAGTGACCCCAGAACAGCTCAGCTCATACATTCAGCTTTTCAGAAACAATCTCAAAGCTTTGGAGAACCACTGTGGTCTTCTACAGCTTGTGCTAGCCACGGTCCAGACTTTGAAACACCCCCAGACCTCCAAATGGGACAATTTCCTTGCCTTTGAGAGATTACTTCTGCAGGTACACATTATGTTTAATTTTTTGGATTTCCATTGCATTCTGTAGTTCGTATTTTTTTATGAAGAAGTGTGTTGGGATGTCTTTCTAAAGAGCTGTTCCTTGTTACCAAATGGGTAAAAGGAATGGGAACCTACATATTTAATCTTTTATAGCTTTGTCTAAGAAATTTTATAAACAAAAGAGTAGGCATTAAAGGTGAAGCTTATAAGTAATCTGAATTGGGTGACAGTTTTGCATTTGTATGAAGTTTCAAGTTGATACAACTTTTAGCATTGAGTAGGATTTTTGTTGTTGTTATTGTTATTATTATTATTATTATTATTATTATATGCTTATTGAGGTGACATGCTGAATCAAATTCAGAGAGGAGTTTGTTACTATGTAAGTGTAAAATTTGTGTAATTTGCTGAGTAGATGAAAGTGTATTTGGAAATTCCATGCACCGAGAGAGTGAGGTTTCTCTTATTCACAACTGTCATCTACCCTCAGTTTTTCCCACCACCACATTTTTATGGCATCCTGTTTGTGACCACAGTATTATTTACATACCATTTTGTATCACATTTGGATTTCTCTCAGGAAATTAAGGGTTAGTGGTATATTGAACTGTATCCTACTAACCTTTGGAGATCTACCAAACAAATGAGGAGTTTTTTCTAAGAACCTAATAGAGTTAATTTCTGATGAAGTTCACAGAAAGCTCAAAACTTTCCTTCCTGTGCTGTCTCTTTGCCGTTTTATTGTTTTTAGAGAAACCACCTCTGAAACAGTAGCAAGAGGCAAGTCTCCATGAGCAAACTCCTAATGAAGTTAGAGTCAGCTTTAAATGAGTGAAATATACAGTGTGGTTCTCAGCTAAAACCAGATACTTTTGTAAAAAACAGCTGTCTTTGTCTAGGTGTCCAAAAACACCAACCAATTTGACTCTCCTCATGATCTATGGAAGAAGGGTACGATCCCTGGTCCTTCAAGAAGAATATGCCCATACCTCATAGCTTTGTAGTCAATGAGTTTCTGCAAGGTTTGGGGAGCAAAAAATGCAAAACTTAGATAATAGCAAGCTCTTTTCTACACTGATTTTAAAAACTATTCTCTCTTGGTAAGACTGAAATCTTTTTGAGGCAGCTTTCTTTCTCTGTTTAAAAAAAACCACACCTCAGGTAAAAGAACTCATTGCAACCATTCTTTAGTTTTTCTGGACTGTAGAAGATGATACTGACAGCCCCTAGCCCCCTTCCCTGTCCCACAGTGAGTCACATCACATAGCTCCTCTCAGAGGCTGCCTAAGTTCCATCTTAAAACCAGTTCAGCTTTAGAATCAAAATAAAGCTGCAAGCTCAGCATTGTTTTCACAACAACAGACAGATGCCTATATAAAAGCCATGTGGTAAATCAGCAGGGAGTGGGAGAACAGAGGTAAGGAACAAGCAAACTATGTATTTCATAAAAAAGAAATGTTTAACAAGCACTCTATAATCGTAGGTGGCTTTGGATTATAGCCTCTGCCTTCCACCCATCATATTAAGGTAAACTGTGTTAGCCAAAGAAAACTTGCTAGGCTAACATTTGCATCTGTTCCTTAAGTACATACTTATTTTCAGTAGTTCAAACAACAATTATTTTGAATTACGTAGACTCTGTTTTGAAGACACAGTCTGAAATGCATTATCTGCTTCTGAGTACATAGCCTGTCTTTGAGCTGTTGACAGAGGTTTATAGGAAAAGCAAAGTGTTGAGACCCAGAAGACATTAGAGAAGTTTTCATTTTAATAAAATCAGCCAGGACATTACATTGTCAATGGCTGTTACATAGCACTGCACTAAATTTGATGCTGTGGTAGTTTATTTCGGCAGTACTACTGAGAAATTCTTTAGCGTATTTGTTATGTTTCATATACTTTAAAATAATAAATCTTAAGGAATCCTCAATAAAAAGTACTTGTTTCAACATGAAAGTAGTATTATTTCTATTGTATGTTGGAACAAAATAGAAGACAACTGTTTATGAAAGATCTACTAGGACTAATATTATTAGACTCTGACAATGTAGGAATTCTAGATTTTTTGCTGATGGATGCATGTCAGACTTCAGCTGATGCTAAAGGAGATAACCCAATAAAAACAGCTGGAGTTAGAATCTCAGATTTCCCAAAAAAATAAATCACACAGTGTTGGAATTTCTGTCATTACTGGATCTCTCTGATTGGTCTTGTGATTCTCTGCTTAGTCTACTTTGTGCTTTTCTGAAAAAAAACCACACTGTTGATAAGAAATCTTTAGTCTAACTATTACACTCAATAACCTTTTCTGTTTTTCTCTTTACTCCTTGATTTACCCTTTTCAAGTTGCAAGTAGTCAGTTCTAAAAATGGCCTGCTAGAGGTCAAAACAAGCTACTTCTACTATTTTGTCATAACTAAAGATCTCTACATTTTTCAGATCTCTGTTGGCTCAATAAATTTTTTACATCTGCAGCAAGGAAGTTTGGTTTTGACTGAAGGTCTGCTAAAAGAGCAGCTGCATACTTAACACATGCAGTTCTCTCCTTTACTTGGATGGATGAATGGTTTGAGAGTGAAACTGGATTTCAGTGGAATCATGGCATGACCTCAGAGGAAAGAGGATCATGATCTAAGAGTAATGCATCAAAATGATTCATCTTGTCCATCACTAGTTTCCTCTATATTCTGCTGCTCTACCTCTGCACTTGATAGAGCTTTCACCTACTGAGGAGTTTTAAATGCTGTGTGAATTGAAGTGGTTTATCCTATTTACCAAGGAGATATCTTACCCCATTGTATTTTTCTTCTCTTGGGATCCTCTTTCTATTTTTCTAATTCATGACCATCCATGAAACTGCTAGATGGAAAAGAGAACACAGACTAAATGCTGCACCATACTGCCTGTAACTCCCCAGTATTCCTCATGTGACTATCTTGTTTCCCTTCAAGTGAAGATCTAATATTTAGGGAGGTAGCTTATTATTATTATAGTGTTGCCACTCCTATGTTGCCACATACGTTTTAGTTTTATTCCGTTCTTCCAAAATTTATGTGTTTAATGCAGGTTTATTAGGCAGTATGGGCCCATGAAGTACGAAAGCACAAAAGGAGCTGTCTTCAGAGTAAACAAAATGTGACACCGTGAGAGAAGAAATACTTTTGCTCGTTTTAACATATACTGCTCATATATTTACTGAGCAGGGATTTCTGCCTCCAAAATCAGTTTAAAAGTTCCCAGTAGATAGTAGGTAGTGTGAATGGGACCATAATGTGCCCCAAGGGAAAGTGCTGCTCCTCTTTGAAGGGCACTGCTCTAAAATTGCCAAGGTTGGGTGCTGCCTCTTAGAATTGGCTGAATCCTTCTGGCAAAACTTATTCTCAAGATTTAAGAGTAAAATACTTGTCATACAGAGTGGAAGTCTATTTTATTAATAACTTCACCATTTAAATTCCAAGATTAGGTTTTTTTTCAGTAACCTCATCCCAAAAGAGGAATCTGTATTTCTTCTTTAGGATGAGGACATTCTCTTATTTTTTAAGATATCTGGGCTAAACTTATTTCTAAAACTGCACATGTACCAGCATTCTTGTCTTAGAATAGCTGGATTGCAAAAAGTAAGGATATCTGGAAGATTATTAAATTCATTGTTATTATAGTGTTGGAGAGGGAAATCTTGCTTCTTGAGGCTTTTTTTGTGCCACAAAGGTTTTGTACCTGCTGATGAGCATTTCACAATTTCATGGGAAATTAGACAGCTTCAGCATTGACCTAGAAACCATGATGCCACCATTGTATCTCAGAACTGTCAAAGTTTTGTTTTGTGATGCTGATTAATGTCACATAATCTCAAGAGTAATTTGAATTAAATTCATAATAAATAGTACTATAAAAAACCACAAATCCAGCAAATTCACAAAATCAATCCATAACCAAAAATCGTTAACACATTCACAGTTTCATCCTATAGATCAGTGGATATAATTACCTTTATGATGCCTATCTGGCTAAAAATCCTTTCAGCTACCATAAAAAAGAAAATATTCTAATATTTTAACAAAAGCAACTGGAATTTTTAGTCACTCCATGTAATATAAGTAGGTCAAATCCTCTGGTGGTGGAAGCTGTGTACATACATTTAGATGGAGAGCTCTTGACAGTATAGTATTTTCATGTTTAAAATTCCAAGTACTAATTAGTACTAATTTTGTGCTCTAAAAATTGTCAGAATACAGATTTTATTTTTGTCCTTAGTGTCTTGAGAAACAGAAAGTACGAACATGTTTTTAAGGAAACAGAAAGTTAATGCCAGATATCATTCCAATGTTTTTATTTTTCTTTTGGCAGAAAGTGGTTATGAGTTTAATCAATGACGTCATTCTTTCTCTTATGAATATTGGCATTCAAACTCACAAAAAAAAGTGGGAAAATTGCAATATTGCTGAGTATTTTATATTTTAGTTAATGTTTCAGCAGCAACATCTAACAGCTAGGGTGTTAATAACCATGTCATCCTGTGCTGTGATTCTCTACCATTTTTGCAAATGCAGGGTACGACTCGTTACTTAATCAAGGGTGACATTATTATTTATTTGCACATAATAGGCTAGGCGTTCCTCACATATGCATGCCTGCACAGAATCCCGTGCCAATAAATTTGGAAACTCTTCAGACAGCTTACAAGTTTTCCCTGCCTAGAACTCAATGTAGTTTTCAGACCTCTCAACTTTTCTACAGGATACAGTAGTTACTAGGTGACATTTATTGACTCTAAACTGGTATAAACCCAGTGGTTAAGTGTGGGCTTTGGTCTGCTGAAGCAAGCAGTTTGATAGAAAGAAGTGAGAAAATAGAAAAGCTTTTAGACTGCTTCCTCTTGCTCTGCAAGAATAATTCATAGGTCAGCTGTTGAGAGACCTTTATTTCTACATAGAATAGATTAAGATCAGTGACATTCCTTGTTGGTTTTATTTATATTGCTTATTCTATGTGTAATTTATAATTACATAGCTCAGCTCAGTGCAATAAATTATCTTTTTGGTGGCCTACAATATTGATCAATTAATGTCTTTAGAAGAGATATTGCAACAGTATTTGGAAAGAGGACCCATAGTGTTAACTGCCCATAATTAGAGATTTTACATTTAAAAAAATAAATCTTGAAATTAGATCGGTCACTTTTCAGCATAAAGCTACATATGGAATTAATTGTCTTGGTGGAAGTCTTGCACGATACCATGTTGATTGCAAAGGTCATCCTCTGGAATTTGGTATCTTTTGGATGAGATTGCACTTTGGACACTGATGCACATTCTGTCCTACACAGCTAGACAATCAAATGTAATTTGTTGATGAAGTGAAAATAGTCATATATCATTTACTTAAGCTTCCAAATTATTTACTGTTAGTTCTTATTTAGCCATCTGTTTGTTAGACTTGCTGCATTTACACTGGAGTAATTTCCAGAACATGTAAACCTATTTGGATTCTTCCTTTATATATGCAATATTTTTAACTTCTCAAATATTTATTCTACATAAAATTTATGTTAAATTTCATGACCCTTTGTAAAAACTGGTATATGCAAGCCCAGAAGTAGAGTTGCTTCTTGACACCTGTCTCACATGGTCTAACTTCATTTCTTTTGCTTGCTCAATGCTTCTTATGCTCATGATACCTTGTTTTTACAGGAATTCAGATGTGTTTATGTGGTTTTTATACCTTTCTATAAAGCAGAGCTCTAAACTGCTGGAGGCATCTACAGCAATATAGGTAAAACAATGGACTAAGTTTGAGGAAGTGTTGAGCTCTTTTCAGTATGTTTGGTTCTGTGACACTCTGTAGAGGGGGAGCTTGTTGGTTACAATTCATATTCCATGGAAGGGAGCTTGATTCTGTGCCATTTCCTAGGTTTGACATGCCAGGATTAAGGCATTCCAAGTAGTTTTGCTCAGAAAGGTGTGTATGTGTGTGTATATACACGTATAAATTATTTTATTCTATATATATTTATAGAATTCTTCTAGTCAAAATAATTTCCTGTAAGTAGAATGCTCTTGTCAGACTACTTTGAAAGTACGAAATGAAATACAGGTAGGGATTGTTTTAACATTAAATAAATGCTTTAAAAGTGAACAGAAGCTATCTTTATTGACAATGTATTAATCTGTTGAAAGAAAACTGTTTGAAGTTTTTCTAATTCTGGCTGACAAGCAGTTAAAATATGTCAAGTGTGGTTACCATATCACATGGGAGTTAAGAATATCTTTTGGTATACTTGTCAAAGAAATGTGTTTGCATTTGGTCTGAAAATTGCCAAGTATTGCCATTATGGTTCCCATTTAAAACACAAAGATTTCCCTCCCTCATCCTGTGAAAGGGCCAATATTTTGTATCCAGACACAGGTCATCTAGAGCCTTTAAAATGAGCACTAAATGAAGAAATTACTTTCTTAACTGAACAAATGTCAACATCTATAAAACTTTTAAAGCCTTGTGGGAAGAAGCTAAACATATTAAGTCAATTGGAACTGTTTAATTAATGTTCTATGTACAAAACCAAAATGCTTGTTGTAAAATGAAAGAATCCCAATGTATAAAGGATTATAATAGGAGCCAGCTTTTCAGGGGAGAAAGCAGCAAACCACTATCACCCCCTCTACACACATGCACTTTTTTTTTTTTGTTAGAAGTTTAAACAATTAATACCTTTTTCTTGACAGTTTTTTTAGATACATGCTGTGATGACATGGCAGTTGATAATCTGGTTAGCCTATGCTGCAGAATGGCAGCATGATTCTTCATATGAACACTTGCCACCAGTGAAACCTGGAGTCCTTCACCAGTCCTGGGAATCCCTGTTTGGGGCTTTGGCTCTGCCTGCCACTTCCCATTCTTTCTCCTCTGTGATTTCTCCTTAAAATGTAGCATTAACTCCTTACTTTCTGTAAGAGTTAATATTAACTGGGCCGAAGGGCAGGTGCCCACAATCCCTGCCAGTGTATGTAGAGGAGGCACAGTATTAAGCATATTGAAGGAATCATAATTTACTCTTACACAGATAATTGTCCTCCAAGAGGCAAAGCTTCTATTGCATGTACTCCCATTACGTCCTTGCTTTGCTCTACACGGTGCTCCGGTGGTAAGAGTTGCCATACTACCTGCTTTCCTTTAGATGCAGGATCTGGTTTCCAGTGTCTCCTTCTTAAGGAGATTGGTACCACCCTCACAAAAAGTTTTGTCATGCTTCTTTCTGGTTTTACTTGCACAGGACAGGCTGAGTCATAGGTGAAATGTGTTTTAAAAAGCACTTTTCCTAAAACATGACAATTGTCTCCAATAGACTGGACAAATCTCATGGCTTATTAACCTGCAGGAAAATGACATGCACTATTTTGGATCTAACAAAGTGGAGGAGTCAAGCCCTCTTGGCAGCAGCATCTTTTGTGTTGGAAGGCAGGGACTTGTGAGTAGTGCCTTTTTAGAAGTGGCTTCTGTGGTCACAGGTAAGCAGTGCAGGAGTGTAGATTCATCTTTTTGCCTCATAACTACAGAAATGCCATTAGCAATGCCCATGCATCAGCCTCCTGATGGACAAGTTAATTGTCAAGGTTTTGCTGAGTCCTGAATCAAGTGTGTTTTTGTGGTGTTAAATCTCTGCTAATAAGCTCATTAATTTGGTGTTTATTTTGTGTTATTGGCAGACAAAGTCATATATGAATGGAGATAGGGAAGTAGACAGCTCAATTTGTGTTCTAGCATTTTATTTTGTATCCATTTCATTCATTATACTACTCATGGTTATTTGATAAATATACTTCTTTGGTGTAATTTTTTTGAGAGCTTTATTCATAGGAACTGCTTGTCGTTGTGTTTCTTAGCTCAAAGGCAGCAATCACCTATCAAATCTCTTATCTGCAAACCAGTTTGGTAGTGCCAGCGCTGTGTATCTGGGTTTGAGTGTGATTATATTAGTCTGTCAGTTTGGTTTTCCTTCCTTTGGAGGATATACTTGATTATTTCCCACAGACTGGCAAGGAGAAAGCAGAGAAACAACACAGATGAAAACTAGTGAAAACTTTACTGTGGGCAATATCCAGAATTAACAGTGGGGCTGCCACATTGCATTTCCTCTGTCTCCGTACCTTAATGAGTTACATTAACTTTCCACTTGCCCCCACACTCCCTTGCATCACAGATATTTCTGAGCACATGGAGCATGCACAGACATAGAGGTGCACATTATTTTCAGTAGGAAAACAAGTATATCTTTAAATTTGATTTTGCTTATTTGATAGAAAACGAGGTGGTATTAATTTTCTGAGCTTTCAGGCCAGCTGAGATCATGGTGGTCTACAACTTCTTTTCCTGATTTAGGATTGTGCCTTTTACATGGTGAAATGGAGCTGGTATTGTGTTGGAGAATTCGCAAAACTCTGTTGTTTTCAATGAAAACCCCACGCCCAAAGGAAGCTACACAAAAAGGCAGTACTACACAACAAGCTGATTGTGGCTCGGTCCAGCTATGGAGCCATGGTAGATTTTTGTTCGTTATAAATTATTACATCATTTTTGCAGTTGTAGAGACTTCCTTGATATTGTTTTCTCATTTCCAGTAAAGAAGGCAGGCTCAGCTCTCCTTGTATAGGTTAGAAAAGTAAGTAACGTTTGAAAGCAACATGCTGACTTGGCCAGCAAAATATCAGTGGAATTTTACCTCTGTAGTAGGTCATAAAGAATAATTTTTAAAATCAAATCTGGCTTTCCAGAGCTCTGCCTGTATAGTACTTATTGCTGGGTGGTTTTTTGGAGTTGACCAGTTAGCTCTACTTAAAACAGAGTAGTTCCTCTAACTCTTCCCTCTTAGAGAGGTGAAGAATATTAAAATTTTATCAGAGGTTACTACCACATCTGTTGTTCCATGGGTGTGTGTAACAGACAAATGACTCAGCCTAGTAGGTGTTTCCTACACGTTCCTGAGTTTTTTTGGAAAATGAAGAGAGATTTTCCTCTAGTGGTTGTCTTTAGATTTTCTCAGTTCACATCTCTTCAGCTAAGTTACCTTACATTGCCATGAAGTTTCTCTAGGGACTGTCTCAGCCTAAAAGGATGTCTCTTCAGAAGCCTGCCTGTTTCACCATGGCACCATATTTGAGCGCAAGAACATTAAAGTCAGCATACCATAGGCCTGACAAAACTGGATTTATGCACAAATCTGCCTGCTGGCTGTGGTGTTCCTGGCTCAGTGCAGAGCAGTGTGAGGGCTGTAAAAGCCACACTGGTGTAACACGACCGTTTCATTGTCATTTGTATCCCACCTTCCCCCAAAAAGCAAAAGGAAGTACTTACTTCATACCTAGAAATTACATGCTTTTACTTATTCTGAAGCTTCTGTAGCATTGTATTCTCTATGTTTACTCTTTCATGTATTTAATAAGAATGCTTTGTTAAATAAAAATATAGTAGGCATAGGAAAAAAATTAAATTTCCCTCTGGATGTCCCCCCTGCACCACCTCATCCCAGATTGTTTGCCTTTGTGTGCCTTTAAAACAAATAGCATATGGTTCTGTGAGTGTTCCTGTAATTTAAAGTAGTCATGTTGCCTGCAGAAATGAAGGGTACTATGCACATGTAAAACTTGTACAGTATTTTCTAATGAAATACGACAGCCCATTTGTGCAGCTGTGTCTAATAAGGCATGAATACAGTTAACTGCTGTTTACGTCCTCACACTGTTTGTTTGAAGTACAGAAATGCTGTACATTCACATTAAGCAATTCAGTATAAAAATCTAACTTGGACTCTATTGATGGGAAGTATTTCATAATTTTGTAGCAGGTTAAAACATATGGTTGTAGTTACAGTAAATTACTGGGTCCATAAACCATTGCCATTCAGCACAACTGTCAGGTTGATGTAGGTTTATCCTTCAGGAGAATAAAATGTAGATAACAGATAAGTCATAAATGATTGTCTGAGTCTCTGGGGAAGGGAAAAGTTTCAAAATCTTTTTAACAAGGGCATTTGGAAGAGAAGAGGAAAAGGTAATGTGCCAGAGATGAGAAACTCTCCAAACATGACTTAATTCTGTCCATCAGTTTTTCTTCTGGTATTTCTTCCCTACTCATCCTCAAGTCTAGGGAAAATTAAATAGCTGCTAAGCCATAGGCAGCAAAGGATTCAGGCATGCTTCATAGTTGCATCTGACTTACACTTGCATAGTAGTGTTGCCTTTTCTGAATGAAGCAGAAATGTTCTTCTCTGATAAATGACAAAGGAGCATTTTCTTTCCATTTAAAAAAAATTTCTCTGGCTTTATCTGGACTTTTTAACCTGGTATTTTTCTGCAACAGAGAAACAGAGATAGGACAGTTGAATTTGGGAAGATGTAGATACTGTATTAAGATATCTGTAACTATTAATAGCTCTGGATATTAAATAAATCTGCTCAGAATATTGTTTTCCAGTAATAGTATCAGAGTGTGGTTAACATAAAGGATCCCCCAGGAAGACCGGCATGGGTCCTCAACTGCTTTTTTATTAACAGATATTTTAATAATGGCATTGGTGTCTCTGGTGACCAGGCTCTCACAGGCATGATTTTAGTTCTGTTTGGTTTTGAAAGTATATTTTTAAAAATAATTCATTCTTATATCTGTTTTGACAGATATGGTTATGAAAAAACTCTGAAAGTCTCTGCTTACATCAGAAACAAAGAATATTTTAAAAGCAAAAATTCTTGTTCTCACGTATCAGTACTTAAAATTCATTATCTCTAATGGACAGTGGCCTCAGCTGGGCATAACTCTTCTGATTGTAACTATATGATACACAGGAATAAATTTCAAAATGTTCTTGTATTAAAAAAAAAACCAGTGAAAAGCTCGCTTAACTTTATCACTTAATTTGATTATCCTGCCTCCCCTCTGTGTAGGTCTTCCCCAAGATTGTAGGTGTATTCTGACCAAGTTATTTAATTTCTGGAATTCCATTAAAAAATACTCAATACTCAAGGAGTCAGTACACAACATTCAAGTACTCTGAATTCCACAATAGTTCTGGGGAGCTTTAGAACAACTCAATCAAGCACCTTTTGTGTCCTTTTATCTACTGTTCCTCCAAGCTTGTCTTGGTGAGACTTTGGCTTTTGCCACAGTTATTGGACAGCTGTGCTTTTTCTCTATGCCCTGAAAGAAAAGGCTGTTTGAGGAGGTACCTAGTGTCGGAGAGAAATGGTCCATGACATCTTCTTGTTGCATCTACAGAGGTGGCAGCAGATGCACAGGGATGTCCAGTGCTGCTGCTTCAAGGGAGTGTCACTCGCTGGCATAGGCCAACTTTGGCTTTGTCTGTTTGGCTTTGTCTGTTTGTCTGGCTGGTTTAGTTTCATCTACTTGTTCACTGCAGAGAAGAGTTGAACATACTGAAGGCATACGTGCCTGCATTTATTTGGTAGGGGTCTGACTGCAAGCATTGGCAACAAATGTATAGATTGGGAAGCCACCATGTGTTTTAGGGGACATAATACATGGGAAGTCTGTTAACAAGATGCAAAAATTCAGTGTTTTGCTTTGGGCTCTGATTTCACCCAGTTTTTGAGCTACATAGAATGAAATTTTTTGCTGTGTATGAATTCACCCATGTAAGACTATCGGTTTGAACTTCAAACATCAGCATCTGCGAATGGTTTCATTGCCTCTGTGAAATTAATTGTTTCCTAGCCTATCACTGTGTGCATATGCGTTTTATCCATAGCCTGAGCAAGATCTCTTTCAGAAGTGATCACTAGTAGAAAATTAATTGTTTCTTTAGTATCTGATGGGTGGACTTAGAGGAGTAAAGATAAGTACGGAGTGGCCTCTTCTCATTCTGTAAGTCAAAAGTGGGACACAGTTTTAATACATCACTAAATCACTCTGGCCTGGCACTAGTTTTCTTGTACTTTTCCTGTATGTGTTGTTCACAGGAGTTTTATTTTCATAAAATCGAGGCAGAGGATACCTTTAAATCTCTTAACTCTTAAATGTTTTCAGTAAGTAATGGCATGGGAATGGAATTTCTTTACGTAAAAATACAAGAGCTAGATGCTGCCTTACACAGGGAGAAGCATATTTCAAGCAGATGGGCTCTCAAATGGTGATGGAAACTCATAGATGACCAGGTGACCTGTTTTTCTGTCCTGAAGAACTAAAAATAATTTACATATTTTTGTTTTTGAAACATTTGCATGTCATCTTGGTGCGATTACTGGCACATGTTGTATTGATTCAACTTTATTGTCGCATTATTCTCTCACATTCAAGGGCCACATGTGCTCCACATCTGGTGAACATTGAAGGGCCTTTTGAAAAAGCATCACCATGTTTTTGTTCTTAGAAATGCTTATGACAAATATCACGGTCTTGCATCTGCTTCTGCTATTGGTTTTAAACAGGATGCACTAGGCTGTGCCTACTGTCCAGTTACAAAACCACCAGTGATAACATAATACATTTCCTGTTAACTGAAGTGATTAACTGCTTGACTGTTGGCCCTTGTGCCTTGAACTAGAATGACTGATAGGAATGAACTTTTTTATAGTTATTCATGATAAAATATAGTCTTGCTTTTGAGCAGAGCATGCTTTAAAAACCACTAGCATAGTATTCAATGTCAAAAGTCTCCAAGAATCTACTACTTAAAACATTCTGGAAAAAGTTGAATGTTTTCTGAGGTATCTGCCAGTGCTGTTCTGGTTTGGTACATTGCTCAGTGCATTTTATAGTGTGACTGCATGACTGCTTACCGCACTTCATGACAATGACGTTGCATTTATCGTGAACGTCTGATGGTGTCAAGTATACTCATTGTGAACACCATCTCATTAGAATATACGTTTCCCTGTACCAAACCAGTTGCATGCAAAGAAGATTGCAGTGTGCTTTTCACACATTATTTATTATGTAGGGCAAAGTTAGAGATCACGATTAACATCTTCTTACATTTCACCCTTAGGTGCATATTATATAAAATCTCATTTGGAGATACCTAAACCCAAACTCAAACCTGAAACATGTTTAGTTGCGCTTAGAATGAAGGAGAAAATATTCTCCTGACTCAATAATGAACTTCATTTCTCTTTTGGGACTTGACTTCTGACACAGAGAGAAGGCCAAAATAAAACCCAGACTGAGTGAGGGCCCAGACTTAAACCTGCTTTTAATTAAGCCTTGTAAAGAAGCTTTTCTGCTAAAACTCTCAGGTTGAAGAGTTCATGCAAAAAAACCTCCCTGTGGCTTATGAACAGCCAAAGTGGGGACATTCAAACACACATTTTTGAATAGTTTAATTCAGAAAAAATGCAAGTGAGAAAGTCCATATTATTTATTTAATGCAGTTTTTATCAGACCACTCATTCTCTGGTGTTTTCTTTTTGCTTTATTCTGTGCATTTCAGTTAAAACTTAATGCTCTTACAAGAGGTTTTGATATTAACAAAGATGAAAATGGAATTGTTTTGGTTTCCTTTTTTTGTAATTGCACATAAATCTGACCCGCTTCAGCTGGACAGAGTTACAGGGCGTTAGACATGTAATACACATTTCAAATCAGAATCCTTGTGCCAAGGCAAAGGTCAAAGTAATTTTCTTGTTTGTTTGTTTTTAAAGGGATTAAATAAATGTAGTTTTACCACAAGGAAAATGGCAGCATCCATTGCTCAATTACAGCTTTGAAGTACACATTTTAATGGGAGAAGACAATCCTGTCTGAATCAGTGGCAGGGGTAATTTCAGAACTAAAGGTTGTGTGTTTTCTGTGCAAAATGTTGCTCTTTGTGCAAGAAGTCTGCTGGATCACTTACACTATCAACCCCAGACAAGAGCTTATACCACATTAAAATAAAGCTGTGGCTTCAGTGACAGACCGTAAACAAAAGGGGTGGGATACAGTTAATGGCAGCAGTGTAGTGCTAAAAAAAATAAATAATTCCCTTTTACTTGCAACTGGCAAATGCCCAAATGCTGAAACATCATCAATCATCCTTGATGACTAGATGAGATCATAAACTGAATGAGGAAAAATAAACTTGAATTTAACTTAAATTGTGATTGGCACAGTAAAAATTAACTTTCACCCTTAAAAATGTTTTCTTCTTCCAAAACATATCTAATTGCCGCCCTTCCCAACTTTTCCCCACCCATTGCAGAACTTTCAAGTGCTCCTCACTTTTGGTGATGTCATTCTTCCTTGTCTGTTACAGCATGTGCTTTTATTTTTTTTTTTGTTGAGAAGCAAGCTGCTTTTGCATTTCTCCCAAAAAAGCATCTTAAGTGTAGTCTTCATATAAATACTGAACATCATGTTATTCATAACCTCAAAACTCACCAGTCTAGCAGCTGAATAATGTAGCAGGCATAGAAGACTGAGAAGCAAAGGATGTTATACAGACCAGGAGAGCCATTCTGACAAAAATCTGTTGGGGAAAAACTTCCTGAGAAAAATACATTACGTTTCTTTTTCAGTTCTTCACACATCTACAGTTTATTATGAACAAGATACACACTCTAGGGAGCAGTTATGTAGTGTTAGGAAAATTGACTTGATATTTTAATTTTTACAGCTGTTTGTGTTTTGCACCATGGTTTTTATAAGAGTGTTTATATCATATCCCGGGAGAGAGTTGTTTGTTCTTCATGAGTGGATAGCTTTAAATATAAAAGTTAAGTTCTGACAAGTTTGAGTCCTGGTAGAAATAATACTAAAATTCCACCAATAGCATTAAGTCTTGACATTGTGAAGTCAGCTTTGAAGCTGGCAAACTACAACACTATTTAAATGATAAAGCAGTGTATCACAAATGTGCCAGTCAGGCAATGATCATTACTGATTATTTAAAAAATATCAGACGTGGCTGAAAGAATCAGTTTGACACTGATTTTGATAAGCAATAAGTAAGGAAATGGAGTTTTAGACCATTGGTTTAAAGGCAGTGTTACATCCTAGCTATTCATGGCACATACCAAGTAAGTTGAGAATATCAGTCTGATTCTTAGGGGTCTAATTGATGCCAAATTGGCAGAGATTGAGTAGTAAGAGAGCTCAGGCTACCCCCTAACCTCCTGAGCTTTTGCATACTTACTTTATCAGTTGTGTAGATAAGGGCTTTTGCTTCACCATGCTGTCAATCTGATCCTTGCTCTAAGATGAAAACACTGAATTTAATTATGTAGTGTGTGGGCTTGGGTTCAGCCATCCCCTGTGATATCAGATGTGTAAAGTGAACTTCTGATGGTAATTAGTGTGTATTACTGATGAGTGTTGGGAACAAACTACGTGAGCGATCTTTTCGATAGATATGCTGAGAGGTTGGTTTTTTCCCCCTTAATTTTAAAAAAAAGGCATAAATTCTGACTTAGAACTGCTCTGATTATGTTGTGTTAAAATGGTAGATCGGTCATGCTTTTTATTTGTTTATTTTTTTGCATAATAATATTTGGGGGGAAAGCAATTCTAGACTGAGTTAAATTTCTGCCAGCATATGACAATGCCATATTATTTTATGTGGAGAGAACTGTAAGTTGAGAATTTGTGATTTTGGAGGAATGTCTTGCAAAGGGTCACTGCTTATTGCAGCTTGGAGGGATGCAGCCAAAATAGTATTTTAGCATTTTTTCCCGTGCTATACATGTCAGGTGTTTTGTCTGTGTTGGCAGGAGGCTCAGTTTGTGGATAGATGTTTATCCTTTTGTACATGATCACATTCATGTAATCATTCTTGCCAGAAAGTGAGAACATAAGTACAGAGGGTTTTGAGACACCTAGTGCAGCTTTCCTGGATGTGGAGGATTTAGCAGTAGTCTGTAGGGCTGTCCCAGTGGCACTGCAGGAGCGTTTGGACGTGAGCACTGTGGGCTTTGTGGCAGTGCTGTGCTGTTGTCAAGAGAGGGAAACGGCTGCCATGCGCTAGGGCTACACAGCCCTCCTAAGGCCACAGTGTCTCTTGAAAGGACCGATAGGAAGGGTTCATGGTAACACATTGTTCTGGAGTATTTTGTTTCAGTTTTGCTTTACTGAAGTTACCACATACATCCCTTGAGTGGTTTGATATAGAGATTTAATAACCTTGTCTTCTAAATTCACTGTATATTTAGATGGGAGAGTTGGCTAGTGAAACGTGTAACCTAATTCAAGACTGACAACTGGTGGAGTGGTTCTTTTATGTCCAATTCTCACTTATTTTGCAGTTGGCTCAGTGTTTGCTAGCCTGCGCTGCAAAGAACTAAGAAAAGATGGTTGTGCTGGATCCAAGGAGAGCTTCTTACAGCTGAATACTGTCAGCTCTTGCAAAAAGCCCATTGATACCTCAATCTCAGGATAAAGAGTGAGTTTGGACATCCCAGTAGTCCCAAATTTTTTTCAAATCAAGAAATTTTACCCATTGTCTTGCCATTGCCATCAACAAAGTTGCCTTTGCTGTGTGGTTTCTACATTCCTACATGCAGCATCAGAGCCTGTTCTGAATTTCATAGCCATGGTATTAAATATTCTACATTTCATAGCACTCTTTGGCATTTGTAGTTCACTGGCTTTTGTGGCTCACCCTTGCTCTTTTCCTGATGTTTGGGTTGTTATTGGTCGTTTGGTTGTTGATTAGTCACCTACTAGTTATTCTCAGGCTGAATGTTTTGGTTTTATTGTGAATTTTCTATTGCTCTGTGCCTGAGGATTTCCCCTTCTTACCAGGATTTTAGTAGCTTCATATCAAAAGTTGGTAGATCCATGTATTGGAAGGATAAAGGTATGCTCTGGAAGTGTGTAACTTCCAGGTTAGTAACAGGTGAGTAACAAGTATAACCTTCAGACATCTTTCATGAATTCAGCCCTTCAGATCAAATGTTAAACGTTATTGTTCCTGTAGTAATCTAGAACTTTAGCAACCTCTTTTTTGGTAAAAGCAGTAGGAATTAGGGGTCACTGAGAGATTTTTAGAAATTAGATTATTGTTTCTTCTTTCAGTAACAGCAAATATATATTTTTCATGTCCTTCACTTTATGTACCAAAAGGTTGCAAGTTTTACATTATCACTAAACTAGTAAAACAATAATTCTTCTTATTCCTCAATGATCCTCTGGAAATCTGGTACCAGAAGGAAAGATTCCAGGACCCAACTCTTCTGCAGGAATGAGGAACTGATTACTTTTTTCAGAGTATTTGTCCACTCCATGGACTGCTTTGAGTGTCAAGATCTGGCAAAGACATTTCACTCCCAAGGGAAGTGGAAGCCATTGAGACCAGTGGGTAAATTTAAGTAGCTTCATTTTTCTTTCGTAACACTTCTGCCGAGGATCATCTAAGCCCTCACAAAAGCTGTGCTAAATGAAAGGAAACCGTTGCACTTAATGTATACATTTGTCTTTAGTGGCTAATGGAACATTTACATCATCTTTTATTTTGGACATGAAGTATACCAACTTCTGTTTTTTCTGCAAGGAATTCGGTTTGTCGGGGAAACATCTGGTTTATGTAAATGAGCAGGGAATTCGGTACACGAGAAAATGATTGCAAAAGAGCATCTATGTGGTCTCTGCAGCAGTCATTCAGTTACGTTTTGTAAAAATAAACACTTACTACATCTGTAATTGCTGTCCCTTTTTCAGTGTGCCATGCTAATGAACATGTTTTGCTCCTGCGAATTTAAAACAAATG
>VZRL01004616.1:58723-188916 GCA_013397895.1 Origma solitaria | reverse complement strand
AGACTGGATCAGTTTTGCGAGGCCACGGCTCCGTGCCCGCGGCGCTCCCACAGCGCCACCTGCAGGGCGCGGCGCTGGCCGGGCTGCCGGGAGCCAGCGTGCGCTTCGGTGCCGGTGCCGGTGCCGCCGGGAGCCCAGCGTGCGCTTCCGTGCCGGTGCCGGTGCTGCCGGGAGCCGAGCGTGCGCTCCGGTTCGGTGCCGCTGTTTCGCCTTCCTCCCCACAGAGCCCGGTCCCACTCTCCAGCCGGCCTCTTTCCACACCAGCTGAGAGCTCTGCGCACTTCTCTCTGCTCTTCTGCATAAAGCGAGCTTGAAATTCACCTTTATAAATTCAAACATGGAGAAACGGTTCTTGTGTCAAAGTTTAATTGTTCTTATTTCTTTTAACCTGTCTGCATCTCAGCCGTGTTTTATTAAAATTATTTTGGTGGCATTTCTGTTGCATGTTTTCTGATGTGGAAAAACAAATCAAAACAAATCAAACCCACTTATCACATGAATCATTGTTAAAGTCAGCAGTAGTCCTCTGTGTAAAATCTGCCAGTAAAAGCCAGGAGGATGGGGATTAAACCTGGAGCACATTAAATTAGTTCCAGTCTATCCCAAGCAGGCTGTGCATTGCTTGCTTAGGCAGGCAAAACGGAAACAGGCAGTTTATAACGAGGCTGGTTTAAAAACCGTGGGGTTCATTTGAAAAAGATTTATATTCCTCACTTATATAAACATTACAAACGTGGGCTGCCAGCAGGAGGCAAATCTTTATCGAAATCTCTTTAAGAGCTTTTTCATTGTGAATAAAATGGACAGCGTGTACTCTTGTTTGAAGATTCACCAATATCTGTACACTAATCTTTTCTCAATGCTCTTACTAATTAAAATACGACTCAGGGTAGAACAGCGAGACCACCAACCAGTAGTTTGCTGGGGTCTGACAAAAGTGGTGATGACTGAGGTGGCAGAGGGAAATTATTTGGAGGCAGGAGAAAAGATTGTCCTGAGACTAGTTTGGGTTTTGTTGTAGTGGTTATAAAAAAACCCCAAAAGGTGAAATTTTAAAGCCTAACAACTGTTGATTTATCTCCACCCACCCCATTTCCCGGTGGATGCTGCTGTTCTTAAACAGTAGCACAGAAATTGTGTGGTGTTTGTGATCTTTGCTTGGGCCTGCAGCATTGTCTGCTGGGAAGAGCAAAATGTTTGCTCCAGGAAAACTAGAAGTAGTCTGGGATGTGAGGGTCCCAGGTGATGACTGGAGTGGCTACTCACCTTGTAACATTTCTGGGTAATGTAATTGTGGTGACGTTGTTTTGAAAGTTTATTTTTAGAAGGATTAAACATACATTAGTGCAGTAAAAAAATCTGTTTTTATTTTTAGTAATAACACAATTTTATTTCTGGCTGTTGCAATACCATTTTACTGTATTTAGGGTACATTATAAGAGTTGTTCAGATCCTGGATTTAACAGAAAGTGCTTTTCATATTTCATTTTGATGTTAATAAACAGTGTCTAAAAGAGCTTTGTAATACTAGTCTGCCTTCCATAACATGATCCAAGACTCAGATAAATGATTTAAAGTATTTTGTGCATTATAATGTATAACTAAGGTCCTCTGGATTCTCTCATCAAACTAAGGTGTTTCACACCTCCTTTTTTTTGCTGCAATGGTGTCTCCTTACGGAGTATCACTTATGACCCAAATGTCTGCTTGTCATCTCCTGAGAGCGTACTGACAGATGGCTTGTTAGAAAAGTGGGAGGTCTCTGTGCTGTGGAGGGGTGAAGAATTTTCTAGTAGTTCTTTAAGAAGAAATTTGGATTTTTCTGCTGTTATAGTGATATGAGTGTACTACTGTGGTAAAGGTTGGAAGCACTCCCTTCCTGAGGTGTGGGCAGCCAGATAAGAAGAAATTATATCAAAATGCTGTATTTTCTCTCTTGTAAGAGCTGTGCAAGAGAGATTGTGAGATACACAGACATACCCATACCAGCTTTTGAAAAAAAAAGCAAGTTGATAGTGAGTTCCATCTTGTGACAGCTTAATGGCTGTTGATGCTCACACTAAATAGGGTACCGCAGGCTCAAGTGTGTCTCTGTTATATTGGCATCAGCATACCATGACTCACAGTGAGGGTGGAGGCTATAAAGGCTGCACTGAATGTTATTTCCCATACCCAGGACTCAGCATCAGGCTGTCGGAGCACTCAAATTAACATTTGGTAGCATGAGAAGCTACCACTGCTTACAGGTGTAGAAAAGCAAGAAGCTCACATTTGGACTTGGAGCTGAGCATTGGTCTCCGGAGTATCAGTCTCTGGTGCTGCCCACTGGGCCATGACTCCTTTCTCTGCTTCCAAAAAGCACAATGGGTAGCTAACTGAAAAATACCTTGGAACCTCACCTTCTAGCATATACAGCTGAATTTGTGGGGTTTTTCTTTGTTAGTTAGATAGGTTTGGGTTTTGGGGTTTTTTTTTACATTGCACATAATAACCACCCTTTTCTGCCTTTTAATGGAGTCTGAGTTGTGTTGTATCTCAGGACATTTTTATACTCTCCTGAAATACTTTTTTAAAAAATAGTTAGCATAAAAGTAGCCTAAGCCAGGTCTGGTCTTATCTTTAAGGCTGGGTTTATTTTTTTTCCTAGTTAAAATGAGGTGGAATATACATTTGCCCAGATCTTCAGAGTGAAACTTGGAACATAAAAAATGCTTTCTGCATGAAGCAACTAGGAAATATATATGAAAGTAACTGAAAACTTCTGAAGTCCTTAAATGTTTGGAATGACATGCATGATTTAAGTGTTTTTAGATATTGGGACCAGATGTCCTGTGCTCCAGTCGTCTCCCTTTGCACAAACGGGATATCATGAGGGATAGCTATGCTGACTCAGGCATTTGGCTGAGTGGGAGGGAAATCCCAGGGGGAGAAAAAGTGGGATTGTTTTTCTAGTTGTAGCTCATGCTGGACAAATGGATGGAGAGGAGGTGTGGCAGGAGCAATCCCTGGCAGCCAGGATGCCCTCACATGGCCCTTGCAGCTGGCGGTGGGAAAGCAGTCTGACGTCTTTTCTACCCAGAGCAAGGAGCCAACAGCAAAACCACTGCTAGTGCCACCCAGATGGCCTGGCTCCGCACAGGCATGATGGGAACGATGAAAGGAACCAAAAGAGGAGAGGACTTGCCACATACCAACCAAAGGCAGGACACATGGGCCAAGAGTCAAAGAATATCATGGCTGACAAGTGGGTGTTGCGTGTGCTCTCTAATAACTAGCATCCTAAAAATTCATGTACCCATGCACAGGTGTGCACAACCTCAACTGTGCAGTCTGGTCACCACTGCAGATTAATACCAGCACAGAAGATTCCTGCTCAGTTAGGGAGCTGAAGAAACAGCTTGTAGGCAGTTGAGTTAAATTGTGCTTGAAGAGACAACTATTAGCTTCTAGAGCCGGAAAGCATTTCCAAGATGGGATGAGAAGATTAAAAGAGTGGGATTTCAGTAGTTTTTCACCATAATTGTCATTTTGCGTATGCCTGTCTTTTACTGGATCTTTAATATTGGATACATGCTGAGTAGTTGTTGTTGCTCCAATTTGCACATTTATGGGGAAAAAATGTCCTTTTCTTTGAAGTATCACTGTTCTGCCATCTGCTGCTCTCTGAAAGATGGTAACCTGATTAGTTTTTCATAGTAGTAGAAAACTAGACAGGAAAATTAAGGTTTTAACTTCATCTATTTCATAGGATAAAATGAGATATGGTTGTATAATTACCTTCTTTTATTCTCCCCAACCTGAAAAGGGAGGAAAAATGTTCTTCCTTGTGCAAATCATGCCACAGTGAGCATTCTCCAGTGAAGATGTCCTGTGAATGAAAAATTCCTTCCACGCACAAAAATGAACCAGACACTCCGAAGTTATAAACTTGCTTATACATGTGACATCTGCATTTAATCACCATGAAAGCCTGAATCCTGCTTGAAGTATATTGAGCCTTGTACAAGGGCTAGAAATGTCAGTACTCTATTGTGATAACATTTACTGTACTGATTAACAGCAGTGGTGCTTTTCAGTGGACTGATAATCTGCCTTCGCGTGTCTTTGTGTTGCCGTTGTGTCTCCTTCCTGTGGTTCCAGCTGGGGCTGTGGACAGAGCAGTCGAATCTCCTATGCAAACCTCCCATGTCCATATATTTTTATGTATTATGTCTTTGTCTGTCTGCATACCAAGGTGTAAAATATTTCAAATACAATGCAGAACATTTTCAAATTAGCTACTGTTTAAATTCATATAACAACATGGTCTGGCATCTAATCTCATACAACCATTTCATGCAAGTTGATGTTTTAAATGTCTTTCAAGTTTCTTGACACGTAGGAGTTTCAGTTACTAGTATTTTGGTAAATTCCAACAGTTTTTGGTAGGTATGTTTGTCTTAGTGGTAGATTTTCACTAAGTTTCTTGGCTGCTTTTTTAAAAAATAAAGAAGCAAAAGAGAAGGGATAGGGAGAGAGAATGCTGCTTTTTTCAGATCTGTATCCATTTCCATTGAAATACCCAACAGAAAGTTGCATCTCAGGGATACTGTGAAATGGCGTATGTTTTGGTCAAGATAGTACCCTTATTCAGCGTATTTTATGTAGTAGTATGATCCCCAAGCATCACTAAAAGATATCAGGTGTATGTTCGGCCCAACCTTAGTTGAACTCATGATTTATGTGATGCTTTGGTGTAAACTGGCACTGTGGCTTGTGGCAATGTATGATTGATATCCTGGTTGTCTGATAATATCAAACTTGTAGGGGCAAAAATTGACTGGATTTGCTTTAAAAAGTTTGATGGTAAGATAACACACTTGAAAAACCACAAGCAATTAAAAAAACAAATGTCTTTCAAATGGACCCAAACAGTCATGCAGGCTCCAAACTCCTTTTGGTTTTCACTTGACAGGACTGTTTTTTTCTGTTTATCCCCAGCCCTCATTTTTCATTTCTGGTACCAGTGTCCACTGTCATCTGACCCATCGCCAAAAGTCTGGAGGTTTTCCTGCAGCCCTGAGGATTTTCTGGAACATCTGATGTTAGATTGGTGTAGGAATGAAGGACAAGGCATAAAATGGAGGTTTGAGAGAAAAGAGATGACAGAAAAGGCAAGAATGGGGAGGAAAAGCGCAAGATGGGCTTGTTTTGACTGTCAGTCTCCTTTTGTGACTCACTGCTTGCAGCCTTCACAGCATGTATTGCCTTCATCCTTTCTGCTATTTCTGAAGTATTTTTCCCTCACAGTTCCCAGTTCCTTTCACTGCAATTAAGAACCGTGCCAAACAGTTTATAGTTTTATTAACCAGATGCATTTAATGCACAGTGTTTGATTGTGTGTGACCACTGAGTCCATGCTTTCTGTTTGTTTTATGCCCTTTCACTCTCAAAAGTCTTTGTGAAAATGTGCACACCACTGAGATCATCTCCACCAATTTGAGAACTCAAAAAATCATAGTTTCAACTTCCCTTTTTCCTCATGTGCCTTTCTTGACTAGATTCAAGAACTGCCTCATTCTCTGAAGTTTTCTTCTGCCCAGAGTGACATGCATAAACTGTTATTCTTCCTTTTGATAAGGAACTGTGTCCCACTATGAAGAAATTTACCCTCTCAATTTTTTTTGTAACTCCTTTCACTGTTATCTCTAGTTTTTCATATTCTCTTAAAAACGTGGACTCTAGGACTGGGCACGATATATAGGAATTCATCCTGACAGTGCCACATACTGCAATAAACCTGTTTTCCTACTTCTGTCCCATGGATGCTGTATTTTATAGTTACATTGGTCCTTTTGCCATGGACTTGAGGTAAGTATGTTTATTGTGGATTGGATCAAAAATGCAGCTGAGCTAGTTTGCTTTCTCTAACAAAAAACCACTCACTTCTCAAAAGCAGCTGCCTACGGACGATTAAGAGAAGAGGACAAGGTTATATGATACTCTCCCTGTTCCAACCATTATTTCTGTAACAATTGTGGTTTCTGTGTATTTACTAATATTTTTTTCCCCCTGTGAGTTTTCCTATCATCTTTGCAAGCCCAAGTAAGAATTTAGCAGCACAACATTTGGCAAGAAGTTCCACATCTGGGCAAATTGCATGAGAAACTACCTCCGTTTGATTTGCTCTTTAAACTGGCTCTTACCAGCTTTGTTTATTGCCTCTTGGTTGTTGTGTTGAGACAGAGAGTGATCAGTCATTCCCTACCTGCCTTGTCTACTCCACTCATGATTTTTTTAGACCTCTTCACTCCACTGGGTCAGCTGTTTTTCTGGCCTGAAGGATTATAGCTAGTGATCTAAGCAGGCATTCAGTCCTTTTCTTTGTCCTGGGCATCTCTTGAATCTTTTTCAGTAATCATCTCTTGGGATAGAGTCCCTTCCTTCTGCAGATGTGATCTGCACTATTGAATGACCAAATTGGTTATACTGTATTTTTCTTGATTTATGCCCCTTTTATTTGTTTTCTGTCCCTTTGCTTTCATATCCTTTGCTTTGTAGTGGTTGAATGCTTTTGCATTGCTTTCCTCAAAGCTGATATGAGTTTTAACCCCATAGGATATTATGTTATCCCTGTGCCCTTTTCTCAGTTTTGAACCCCTACCATCTTCTGGCAATTTTCTCAGTATTCCAAGGCTTATAGAAACAAACAGCCTTAAAAACCACACCCAAAAAATCCTGACCTGCATAGCACCAAGATCTTTTTCTGATACGGGTTTTATCTTGGCTGTGCCTGTGTTGGTTTTTCATTCTTCTAACACTGTTTTTGCTGTGCTGATTCATGTTTTTAGCAAACATGTCTGTAGAACCTATCACAGCTAAAATCTTTGATGGAGTAGGTTGGAAGTATTCCCGTTTTAAGCTGCTGATGAGTCTCTTATGTCAGACATGAGGTGATTTAAGTAAAATTCTCCTTATTCTTGCAGGGCTTCGTCTAATAAAATCCAGACTTATTAGTATCCTTTTTTCAGTACGCTGTTGCTCCTGAGCCCCCATGAACCCATTAAAATATCTTAACACAGCTATACATGTAGATGATCTCCAAAGAGAGAAGGAAAAACTGGACCATATGACGAAATGATACATTGCCCAACAGCATAACTCACTGCAATGAGGTGATTTTGCTGCTGTGGAAGAGTAGATATCAATGGGCATTTGAATTTTTTGAAAATGTATGTATAAGTCTTGCAGTACTGACATAGTGACAGAATCAACTTCTTGTAGCAGCAGAAACAAAAATAAGTGAAGAAGCTGTAAGATGATTAAAACCAGGAAATTGTTGTCAGGCAACTGTGGTGCTCAGTAAAGACAGGAGAAAGGTGTTACTAAGAAATCTTAATTAAGTTGTTCAAAATATAATTTCATTTATGTCCTAAGGAAATTAGGTTAAAGAAAAATACTGGAATAAACTACTTTGGCTGTGGGATGTAGATGGGATCCAATTGCTTAGGTCATGATCATGGGCTAGGGAGTTATTGGCAGAAAGAACTGTCCTGGGCTTTGCATTTGTTTTGGTTTTAGAAATGATAGGGCTTGAAGAGATTGTTTTAAATACTTGTGTTGTTATCACATATTAGCTGTTAAGTATCAGTGCTGTGCTTTTGGAATTATGCAAGACACATTAAAAAATTATCTCTGACCAGAAGAGCTTACAAATGTTGTGCTTTTTAAAAGTTCTATGTTACCAGCAAATTTTTCTTGCCTTTGACTTGTCACTGTATTCTGCAGTAACTGCTAACATCCTGGGTAGATATTCATCAGATATATCAAAGGACTGTTGATGTCTGTTGTGTTGACTGATAGACACTAATTAAGCATCTGGCCATATGACAGTGTATTGAAGAAATCCTCCAATGAGCAGGTGATTATTTATATAATTTTCTTTTATTTCATGGCAACCCTAAACTCTAGTTCGTCCAGGCTTCAAGCCAGCACTGTTGCATAAGGAGGCAGTCCAATCTTTGTCCGTCTCAATTAGTATAAGTGTTTCTGTGGCCAAACAGTGGACCCAAGCAGGGAACCAGTATAGTTTAAATTATTTGTTTTAATGCACAGTCACAGAAACACTCCAGCAGGTGCAGAAGGAAGAGGCTGCTGTGGTTAGTGGTAGGCGAGAATGAAGGCTGATTGAGAGAGCATGCATAGAAGACGAATGTGCATCTGTATCTTTGACAGCATGAGCCCGGTTTAAAATAGCTTCTCGAAAGCTTACTCTTCTTCTTTGTTTACAGTAAAATTTTAAGATGCTGTCTCTCTAGAAGGAGAGCCTGAAAATTGTCTTGAGCCTGAAAATAGTTTTGATAACATAGTTCCTTGGACAATGTTTGGAGTGTGTGGTAAATGTAGAAAAGAGGATAGGAGAGTGATTTGGCTCTGTAGGGATATTTCATTAAGGACAGAAGAATCATTAAAAGTAATGACAGAGCTGACAGGTCCTAGATTCTTTTACTATTTCCTGTGTCTCTCACTAGCAGTTTAGTTCACTGTTTCCTTTATATGCATATTCTTGGTGGGATTCTGTATGGTTTATTGAGTGAATAGACAGACAGTGCCTTTAAGGAGAGGAAGATGCAGTCTCTTGGTATTGGCAGGGGCAAGTCATAAAGCTGTTTTGGTCCCCAACAAAAGGCGATTGATCTCTCTGCTGATCTTTAATGGCTTACACTTTTTTTTTTACTGGAAGCAGCCATTTACTGCCAGCATCTTACACCTCCACTCTCAGTCTGCTGTGAGTTCACTCAATGCTTTGTCTGCTTTCCCTTAAGGCCAAAGTTTGCTAATTCTCCTTGCATGTAGATGCTTTGTAAGGCCCCTCCCCAGCCGGAAACATAAGTCTGAGACTAAAACTTTACTTTCCGCAAAAGGAAATATATAGACAGTGAACTTTGGTTATCTAAAATCTCTTGTCTGAATAACTGGATGCTCTGTATTTTGACATATACAGATTGAAGTGTTTCCTAATAGTGGGAGAGTGGTGCTTTGAAGAACTTTTTTTTTTGTATTGTGTTCTGGGTTGCTTATTCTTGAATCATACCATACAAATATGTAAGGAGAAGACAAAGCAGAGGTACATTTTTATCAAAACCTTCCTAAGTCAATAATTTTTAAATGATTTCTAGAGCTTCATATGGCAAACCATAATTTGAATGGTAAGATCATACTTAACTGTGTCAAATCACTAGTCATCCTTAGGCCATTTAATAAAAACTAAATACATGAAATAATTGTTTTGCAGGGAGTACAGACGTCTTCCCACCCATATGGAAATTATGTGTAATCAACCCCAAATCTCAGATGGCCAAACAGTATAAAACAGCAAGTAGCAGAACTGCAGCATTTGATTTATGGGCAGCTGAGCACTGCAGGCAGCAAGGACTCCTCCTTAGCTTGGCAGCCCTGTTGTTTTCACTAAGATGACTATTGCTGCAGACTTCTATTGCCATCAAAGGATCTGAGCCAGTTTCACATACCCATGAGGTCCTCCCTTGGTGCCATTGTCACTTTTAGCAGCCAAAATGGTCTTGCCTCTGTCTGGACAGTGGGGAAGTTACTACACAGTGCGGCAAAATCACAAACTACAAAAAGTCAAACCCACGTAAAACATGAAAAATCAAATAGGGCAACATTGGAAAGCTGCTTATCCCACAGCTCTTTTTCCACCTAAGTTATCAATAAAAGAAGCTGTTAGTAAGGGCTTGTGAGTTTCCACTGAATCTTCTGCTGGTTTTACCTGCAATTGGGTTTTGGGGTTGTTTTTTAGTTTTGGTTTTTCCCAATAAAATTCTTCACTTGTATAAAGCTGTGTGGTTCCCATTCAAAAAAATTTCTGTTTAACTCATGCGACCTCTGAAGGAATTAAACATGTTTTGCTTCCTAAATGGAAAGCCACTAGACTATTTACATAGTGAAGTAGTCTCTAAAGATTTATCTCCTTCTTCTTCCTGGATTTTAAAAGAAAATAAATTCCACTTGGTTGAAGTTGATTTTTGCTTTAATATTCTTAATGATGAGTTGAGGACAGTGGCTGGAAGAACAGGGATTAGAGTGCTCAGTTCTCTTCTCAGTTTTGTCAGGGACACATGTTGATTCAAGTAAACTCTGACCCTTCTCTTCCTCCCAAACTCACTCTGTTTTCTGTTGTGTAAAATAAGTCTGATACATATGGCTTTAGATCCTTACAGGTTTTTTTAATATTGAAAATAATGCCTCTCAGAGAATTGCAACATTTTTCCTTGGATTATTACACTTCCTCCTAATTCCTGCAGATCCTATAAACAAGATTTTAAATAAGATTTTGAAGCACAATGTCATGTTCTGTATTTAAAACCCAAAAAAAAAAACTGTTTGTGCTTTCTTCACTATTCTCCCATCTGCCAAAATTCAGGTCTTTTGCAAAAATCAGCAAATTGACATCAGTTTATTTTCCCTTAGGGACATCAAATTATTACATGGCTTAAGTTCTAAAAATAAATAACTAAGGAGGGTGGAGGACAGAGAAAGAAAACAATAAAAATCTGTCACAAACTCTCCCTGAATTCTGGGGAATATATGATTAGAGCATTAAAATGTCCAAGCAATGCAACCAAGCAGAAAGTGTTAGAGCTTGGGCCTTTTAGCTGGCTCTGCATTAAGCAGTGTCAATGTTTTTATACACCCTTTGGAAAGCTCAGAATTGACCTGTTTTTATTGTTTTTATTGGCTCCCTTGATGATAGACAAATAGGGCCAACTTGAGGCTAACATAACCAGCAGGAAATTTGGGTCATGGGTAGTTACATCTTTAAAACTTGTGTTCTAGGGCTGTTCAATATGGGTAATTGATCGATTGTTAGGCGGTGCAGGGAGCCCCTAAATCATTGGAGGTGGCCAGATAATGACAATCTGCCAGTGGATTTTGTTTGAGGCAAATTTCCCAGCTCCCTGTGGAGCCGTGCTCTTCAGTGAGGTTGTAAGTCCCTTTTTTTTCATGGACGGTCCAGTCCAACTGGCCTGTTTGGACAAAATAGCCTCTGAAACTTGGCAGTTCCATTTGAAGTCCTCTGCGGTGCCATTTCCCAAGAGATAAGGGGAAAAACATTCCAGAGAAGTTCATACCCCAGAAAGACCCTACGTGCATTCTGAAGTTAATGGTTTATTACAGCTCTTTAATTTTTTTTCCCTTTCATTTTTACTTTGAAGATAAGAGGTGGCAATTGTTACTTGAAGTTGTTGAGTTTTAGCCTGCCCTACAGTAAATCACCCTGAAGTTTAGACATGATTTTTTTTTATCATGTATGTTTGAAAGTTTGCCAAAGATGCTGTACATGTGTACTTGCCAGAGCTACTATCCTCAAGCAGGAGCTGTTTGCTCTGCTGTTCTGTGTGACTCTGTGCATCCTCAGTGCTCCATGCCTGTGCGTGCAAAATACAGCTTTTTCAAGAACTCATCTTTGATGGTGTAGCAGCATGCAATGGGATGTTTAGAGATGGATGATGAAGTAGAGTTTGTGTGTTGGAAGGGGAGAAGGGGAATAGATTATGTATGTGCCAGTAGATAGTATATGATGTTCAATAACACCTGGCATAGGTCTTGCCTGTCCATAAAAGTGAATTCAGATTAATATAGACTGATGTTTGTCCTCTATTCCAGAATAACTCCACATCTGGGTTTATCTTGATTTCTTAGATTTTTAGGACTGATCAGGCTTTTGTTCATTGCAGATGGTTTCTTTATGATAGATGCATACCTTTGAATTCCTTGAAGCTTTGTCTTTTTCCATCTTAGGATATGAATGGTCTATTATTTATTGTACTGGCATCCAGATGAGAATTTGTGTCAAATTTCAAGAAGAGAAGAGGTAATGCTGACTGAATCAGGGCTGAGTTGAAATCTGGGAATTAACAGCCTTGTCTTGAGGATGGCCCAGCTACCAGCCAGACTGGTGCCAAACACCACAGATCTGTTTCCCGGGTGGAGCAGTGCTTGGACTTATAGTGCATGTGATTTAGCACTCCCTGCCCAAACACAGAGGGTGCCAACCGCTCCTGGAATTCAGAATGTTCCTTCTTGGCTCCCACATGCTTTTGACCACTGCAGCTTTGTAATTTACTGCTTCAAGTCTGCAGTTGCACTTACTGTTAAGTTTAGTGGATAGTTAGAAAATTCTTTTCCAAGGTATGTATTCAAATGGAAACATAACATCTGACCACACTGAAGTCCCAGGAAAGATGGGTCCATGGCAAAACTTGTATGTCAAGAGCAGGGTGGGGTACAAAAGTCCAGATAAGTGTAGTTCCTTGTAGCACAGCCTGGAAAAAAGTTGCTTGGAGCTTAAGTAATTCATGCCTTCTTGGTGTCTGAGATCTGTGGTGGATCAGTATAGGTATAAAAATGACAGTTTATGAAATGCTTTTTAGTGTTTCTAAGATTGACAAAGAATAGCTAAAACAGAATACAACCAGACTCCCTAAAGTCTTGTATGGAGTACACCAGGAGATAAAGTTTCATTTTCTGTGTTCCTAAAGCTATTGCATGGTTTTTCTATTGTATAAACCTGTGTGTATTCCTAGTATGTTTGATTTGTATTTTATTTACTTACTGTGAATCAATTTAAAGGGTATATTATTGGCTGTGGTGCCTATTTACCATGACTAGTCTGTGTAGTTACTGTAGTAACAACCAAGAATAAATGTTGCAGGCTTGACTCTTTGGATTACACAAGATATGATGTTTCACTATGATGTACACTATGAACTGACCCACAGGCTTTCACAGAGTGATCTGTTTCACAGGATGATCACAGGACAAAGGGCAGGGTAGTGGTGTTGCAGGAGACCTCCTGGATGGATGTGAGCCATCTCTACCACCAGGAAAGAAAGACTGTTCTTCTCGCTTCCCACACCTCCTTCCCCACACAAGAGCAGCGTGTTCCTCCTGTGTGCCTTGCAGTGGCCCCACCTCTCACCTGATGCTGCTGCTGAGCTCCCAGCTCAGCCACAGCAGAAAATCAGCATGTAGAAGTTTCAGTGAGGGTGGCAGTTTGAGGGTACAATGAGTTACTGTGCTGCTCTGAGTGGCAGAGACCTGCACAATGGATCTAAAACCCAGCCCTGGTGTTGCATGATGTGGGTATCAGCGAGTCAATGGAAGCTGGTCTTTGAACCCCCTGCTCAAGTACAAAATCATACCTGAGGAGGAAGCTTAAAATTTAGAGGAAGTGTTTGACTTTGTGCTTTGTACCATTTCTACCCATACCAAGGAGTGGATGCTCTCATCCTCTCATCATACTGGTACTTGGAGAAGATCTAATCATCAAGCTTTTCAAGTACTAAGATGCTGCTATCATGAATCGCTAAGAAAAAAACTGTAAACTATTAAATTCACTGTCTGAGCAGCAAATAAATCACAGCACCATCTACTGTACTGAGAATGTGAATACTGAATGATGTGCAGGCAGGAGTATGTCTGATCCTAGCTGACAAGCACTATGGAGGCAATCTGACACAACCTTCCTTCTGTTTTTCAGACTATTGGTGAGTCAGAAATGCCCAGTGTTTTGAACCAGTTATTGCCAATGATCAAGTCTTACAACGAAAGGACGAAAGATGATTATACCTGTGAGGACTTCCTTGTCTTGCTGGTATACATATATTCTGTGGTTGGAGAAATCAAATGTGGAAAAGAGCTGGACACAGCTGAAGAAGAGGTGAAAAAGGCCCTAGTAAAGGCAATTTGTGATGAGCCAGAGCCATCTCCTTTGTTGCAGAAAATTACAGGTAAGATTCTGCTTGTGTGGGGAGAAATTGGATGTCTGGGAACGTGTGAACTGGGAGAAGTGTATAAAAATGGCTTGACGTGTCTGTGGTGCTGAGAGTACATGAGTAAGCACAAGGATTTCCTGTAGATTTGTTACATCTCCTGTGTTCATATATGCCAAATGCTGACAGGCTGTCCTTGAAGAGTGCTGAGTCTGATGAAAGCACTACAAGTTGTTCTTTTTGTTAAAGGTTGGCTAAGTTTGTGTGTTTTCATAAGGTAATCTTTTCCACAATTTCTTTCATTGATTGGTGTAAAGTTGACCCTGGGAAGTCAAAATTAATCCTGGATACATGTTCAGTGAACCACAGTTGCTTTGTGAATACGAGGAGCTGGCTTGTATGGCATAAAAGAAGAAATGTGTCTAAAACCAACATTGAGCTTTTTGCTGAAACAACATGAACATTAGCCTTTAAAAATAGTGTGCTAAGCCTTTTTTTAGATGAGCACTCACAGAGTAGGAAGGCCCAAACCTCTTGATGCTGGTATCACATTTTAGAAAAAAATAATTGTTAAAACTGAATTTTAAATGAATGAACTGTGGCTCAGGGGTGGCCTAGCTTGGCAGAAAGGATCTCACCTTTTGGTACCAGTTTTCTCCGTGTTTCCTAATATGGAGCAGGTCATTGACCAGGTCATCTTTGAGGTGGGGAGCATATGAACATAAATCAAGATGTTGAGAGGAACTTAAAATTGAAAGCCTTGAAAGAACGGGCCTAAGTGGGGAGTCTCAAGGGAAGTGGGATAATACTGCTGTTAGTTACTCTGGTACTATTCCCTGTGGACACGTCTAGTTTGAAATACAGGTGTGGTCTTACTGGTCTGCTGTTGCTTTGAGTGTAAAATACTGTAATAGTTAATACTTAGGTTAGGAATGGGCTCACTCAGTCAGGTTTGCACTGTGGTGTTATTTTAATACTCCTGGCCACAGTGCCCATAGTGTTCCAAGCTTCTTGTGGTCTTGCTTTTCTGTTTTTCAATACGTGCTGCACATCTTGTCCACTAAATTGTGCTTCCCTCACAATTTCAGTGTTGTCTTCTAGTGGATGCAATGTAGTAATTTCTAAATCTCCATTTTCATATTTTTTTCCTATATTCATAGATGTTTTAAATCACAGATTTATCAGTTTCTCCTCATTGTGCTTAATGTAAGTATGGGAAGATTTTAAGTCTCTAAAACTTCAGTCAAGTACCAAAGAGAAGCTGAGGACAGACCCAGTACAGGTAGTTTTAGACCAAGCCCATCATTATTATGTGATGAAGTTAATTGCATAACACGAAGGCAGAGTCTTTGCATCTTTATATTTCTGTATCTGTGTTTTAGCACAGCCATGTCTGTGCAATCTGCACAAGTAAGTGATAGTGTTGCATACTTTTTCCATACTTACTGCTTATATACTTTTTGATTCATCAGCATTTTTTTTGGTTTTACATTTTATTTATTTCTTTCTGAGTTATTCATGGGAGGGGGCAAAGGAAAATTAACATCTATTGTCATGACCAGAAATAAACATCATGTTGGCAGCAAAGTATAAAATGAAATTTCTAGGAATACTCCATAGATAGTTATCAAGCCTTTATTTATCCAACCATTTCCTTTCTCAGCACTAGTGGAATTCACTGAATTTGCAATTTCCTGTATTTGCAGTACAGTTGAATTGGGAAGACTGTTAAAACTTGACCAGCCTTAGACCTACTCCTCCTTGATCTTTATTTTGCCAGGCCTGTGTTCTACAGCCTGCTGTCCTCTAAACCTTAGCTATCTTGCCTGCTACTTGAGAGGCAAAGCAAGTCAGAACTCTAGGAGCATCCACAAGCTTTCCTTCAAAGACACAGAGGACTCTCCTTGTAGCAGGGCTAAAAGTCAGGGAATAGAGAGCAGTGCCGGTTTCTCCTTTCTGTACAGTCAGATATAGTGATGAGACATCTTCTGCTACCAGCGGAACATCTATGAACTACAGACTGACTATTCTTTTTAGCAGATGCATGTTAGTATATTTTCACAAAGTCAACTCAGCTCTGTGAATTAGCAACAACCATGAGTCTGGACAGATTATGTTCCAGACCTACAGTGTTCTGCCTTCATTTTGCTTCTAGGTCAGAAACAAGAAAACCTTTTTCATTCTTAAAGGGCCACAAAAGTTAATTACACTAAAATAAATTTCAATAATGATTTGAATTATTCATTCAGGATTAGAGCAAAGTAAAATGTTCATGGTCTTTTATTTTCACCTGTCCATCAAGGTAAGTAATAGGAAGAATGTTACATGGGATGTATCAGGAGAGAAAACTGTGCCAGTTATTGGGTAGGTTTGAGACACCACCTGCTGGCTCATTCCTCACCTCCAGGTTGAAGTTTCAAACCCTGCTCGCAATCCATAATTGGACAGCTTGAGTTATAGCAACAGATAACAAAATTCACTGTTGCCTGTAAAAAAAGGCACACAGAAGTAATAATATGTAGCCTGGAAATCCAAGCACTTCAAAGTTGAGAAATGCCAATAAATAATTTTCCCATGTAACTATCATTTGACTCTTGTGTGCATTGTAGCACAGTCTTCAATTTCATGATCATATAGTGTATTTTCTATGAGCTGTGGCTGCATTCACTGTATGGACTGAGCACCACAGAGATCTAGAACAATATAGCTTGTTATTCACATGAGGAAGAAGTACTAAAAAAGTAAGTGAGACTCTTAAGATATTCAGCAAGTAACTTCGCTGGCTCTCAGTTTGCAGTTGATGAAGTGGACTGGTGCTCTCAGCTTTGTGACTCATTTTGGAACTTGAAGCAGAAAGTCATTAAATTACATTTTTAGGTATTAGTGCTTACATGTCTTTGAACAGAGGGGACTTTGTGCTCTGCTTCCTCATACACCTAGTGCCTGATGTTTTTAGCTTGGACCCAACACTGCACTAAGGCTCTGTGGTTGATTTAAATTGAAATTAAAAGCCATATCTTAGCTGGGGCTCTGAACTGCTGCCTCAGCCTTTTATTTTCTTCTTTTCTGCAAAGCGTGGAATTTGTGCAGTCTTGACAAGTACACATTTTTCTTTGTTTTATTTGTTGGTCCCATAGAATCACTTGAGAAATATAATGAAAAACCGTATAAAAACTTTAGAAGACTTGTCTTTTGAGATCAAATTATCAGTCAAAGTAATAGCTTTATATTAGTTGTCTTTTATTCCTATTATACTTGTTAAATGTAAACTTGCTGATGCTTGCCTGAGTCTGTGCCTATAGGAAATCTCCATTTATGTGGCTACCCCACAGAGCTAGTGCAAATCTCTCCCAAAAGAGGCAGCCCATAGGTGCACAGTGGATATTTGTGCTCTTTGGTATTACCTAGTAAAACTGGACTAATAACTTGCAGCAGTGGAAAGAAAACCATTGTCAGAGACGGGGCCTGTCTGTCCCATTGGCTACACTAGGTTTCCCGAAGGCACTCTAGGTTACAGCCCTCTGCAGAATACGTTAAAGATGCAGCACTTGCACAAGCTTACATTGTGTAAGAAGCACAAGCCCTTCCAATTTCCTGGCTATTGAGTGTTAGAATACTCAACCTTACTGTTGCCTGAACATATGTTTTCCCAAATATTTGTACAATAACATTCTGCATTTATGTGACACCTTGTTCCATTGAAGCACTGAAAAATATCCTGGAGCTGTTAAATAAAATGAAAATGCAGTGCATTAATCACCCATTGAGTTTTAAGAAATATTATACTAATTTTTGCATGCATAATAATATAAAAGTACATTAGCCCTGTCTTGTTTGATGGAACTGTTAAAAAAGAAGTGTAGTGCTAGACTATCTTAATGCCTTGGGTAATAAAACTGAATGTAACAGTTCCAAGATTTCTCCTGGGTGTAATTTACCTCAAACATATGTTCTTCATCACTGATTCCAGCAGAATGTTACAAATTGGAGGGGAAAAAGAATAGGCCAGAGCATAATGGAAAATTATGCTTTTCCCAGAATGCTAGGTTTGGGAGCTTTAGGGGTGGGGCTTTTTGGCAGCTGTTTGAAAAAAAACCCGTTGCAAAATAGCATATTTATTTTATCATCTTATCTGTCCATCTAGTTTTCTAAATGTCTGTGTAGAGCTGTGTGCAACTGCAAATGTCTGCAAATGTAATGCTAATAGAGCCACAAAACAATAAAAATGTCTATTTTTTCAGCTGCACCATTCTCTCTTTTTCATCTGCAGGTCTCTGTGGGAGCTTTGCAGAGCAGATCTGCCTTCTGTGGTGTGCTCTGAGGACCAGCAGCCCAGCCCCAGCACGGGCAGCTGGCTCTGTTGCCCACATGCAGTAACTTTCACTTGGCAGGGCTGTATCAGTTGTATCCTCTTGAGCACATAGGAACTCTTTTGTGCGAGAAACTGCTGGAATTTTTAATCACAAAATGGATTTCTGGACCTTTCTCTTGCTTTTTCTAAATTTTTTTGTGTTATATAATGAGGCTGGGGGGGAAGCAAACTGAGAAATCTTTAAGTAAAAACCAAAGTGGAAAAGCAGAGTTCTTTCAGTGTCTAGAGTCTTGCATAAGAGAAGTACAAGCTCTCTGAAGTGTGTATTGTAGCCTTTTGGACCTGTGTATAAATCTAGGGACTGGGAATCATAGAATTCTGTATCTTTTATTTGTCTGGAGATATGTCTGAATTTTTGGCTGTTGTGGGGGGGAGAGGTTGGATCCTATTTCTTCCTCTTTTCTCTTAGATTTGGGTTAAATTTGAAATAACAGTGGAAGATTCCTTGCCCATGGCAGAGGGATTGGGACTGGAGGGTCCCTTCCAACTCTAACCGTTCTGTGATTCCATGGTTCCATGATTCTGTGAAGTGTAGGCATTGCCATGTTGGATTAGATATGGCTCAGCTGATTCTGCTTGTCCTCAGCACATGATTTTTGTGGGAGATGTTCCATATTAATAAAGTGATATGCTAATGCCAGTGTGGCCTACATATCATTAATCCTAAAATCAGTCCTGGTTTTGCAATAAACATTTGCATTCCTAAACAGGGACAGCCAGTTCACTCAGAGGACAGACATACACACTTTTATTTGGTTGTGGTCTTCACTGCTGGTCTGAAGCAACAATTTCCCAAACCTCGCTATATTGTGGGTAGGTAGGTAGGTATGAAACTGGCTGAGGTTATACTGTAACCCCTTTAGACTGAATGTGCCACTTGTTTTGTGTAGGAGAGAGCTTTCCCAGCTTCACAGCAGAGGTATAGCTCAGGTATCTGGTAGTGATTTTATTTTCCCCCAGACACATTCATACAGTTCAGAAAAATAAACCATTGTTTAAAACATAAAATCCAAGAGTAAATTCTGAGTGATTTGAAAATTTTCATGCTTTTACCACAAGTGTCTTCTGTGAAGTTTATGAAGTCTGCACTAGTTCAGTGGAAGGCTAACCCACCCCTTTCCCTGCATACTAACTTGTTTCCAAGTAATCTGTGAGTTTTGCAGCAGATGGGAAAAAATAATGGGAAAAAATAATCATGACTTGAAAAAAATGAAATACATTAATGGCAACATGTAGACAAATTAGAGAAGGGGTAATCTGGTGTTTCGGTGTACTATAGGTATTTATGTCAGGAACAGTAACTGGCAATATTTATCCAAAACAAAATTTTTAAAAGGTGGTTTAATAGGTAAAGCAAAAGCTGTGTGCACAAGCAAAGCAAACCAAAGAATTCATTCACTATTTTCCATGGTCAGGCAGGTGTTCAGCCATCCCCAGAAAAGCAGGGTCCATCACATGTGGCAGTGACTTGGGAGGAAAAATGCCACCCTTAGAAATATCTCCCCCCGTCCCTTCCTTCTTGTTTCCCCAACTGTATGTGCTGAGCACGACTCCATATGGTCTGTAATATCCCTTGGGTCAGTTGGGGTCGGCTGTCCTGGCTGTGTCCTCTCAGCTCCTTGTGCACCCCAAGACTCCTTCTGGGGTGAGCTGAGGAGCAGAAAAGGCCTTGAACTCTCTGTAAGCACTGCTCATCAGTAACTAAAATATCCATCTGTTATCAACCCTGTTTTCAGCATAAATCCAAACCAGACTCACACCAAATACTATGATGAAAATGAACTGCATCTCAGCCCAAACCAGCACAATAAGCTAAACAGTTCATGTTAAAAGTTCACAAGGGTTACAGAGGGTGGGAAAATACCTTAACACATCAAATAGCTAAACATTTTGAAGGTCCAAACAGGCTTCTCTCAGAAATAGTGATTAGCTTCTTCTAGTCCTTGTTGCTAAAGGGTCATTTCCATGCCTCATGTTAGTGGGACAGCTTTGCACTCGGGTTTGAAATGGGAAGACCTCTTTCCAGCAGGTTAGGCTGTTTATGTGAATGATTGTGCACTGCATTATTTGGGTTGTATCTGTTCTGTTGCCACAGCTCTGTAGTGAGGGCAAATGCCTGAAATGTCACAAAGTATGATCTGTGTAGAGCTATCTGTATATATCTGCTGTGGTACAGAGAGGAGCTTCAAATGCCACTGTGCTGTGGTTGTGCAAACTTCAGGGCTGCTGCCTCCACCGTGGGTGCATTTCAAAGAAGAACTTTCTTTTAGGATGGCTCTGAGCAAATGATAGAAAAGAAACTCAGATTATGGCAATGCTCTTTTCTCCCATGCTCGCTGTGTCTCCTCCAGTAGCAAGGAGAAGGTCCTTGTCCTGCAGAGCCCTCCCGGGATGGCATGCAGATAAGATGCAGTTGGAATGAGTTTTCCCTTTTGGGCTGGGCGACAAAATGTAGTCTCTGTTGTTAGAGCTAAGTAGTTTCATCACGCCACCGTGCAGGCATTATGACTGCAGCCAGAGACAATCCAGATAATTTTCTTCACAATTCTGAAATGAAAGTTGGATGTTCAGGAGGCTTTTTTTCCTGTTGCCCCAGCTGATTTTCCAGACACCTAGAATACCCCTCTCTGACTGTGGGTAGGATGATCTCCTGATATGTCTATTTCTCAGTTTGTTTTGGACATAATCCAGTGGAAAGCATTCGTGGTCCAGCAGTCCCACATGATGGTGGGTCTGACATTCACCCTGCCAGGAGCTCTGGGGAGACAGGAGCAGAGCTGCTGTCTGGCCAGCTGGGAGGGGCTGCGTAGGGAGGGCCTGCAGTTCAATTAATCCTGAGATGCTGCCACTGCTGCAACGCTTCAGTCCTTTGCTTCATGCTAACAGAGCCGTTGGGCAAGAAAAGGTCACTTCACATGTCCCAAGATATTTATCTGATTTACACAACAGTCAGAAGGATTCATGGGGATTTTTGTGATCTCTGCAAAAACAAGGAGAAATTGGGTATGCGCTGAAGCAATGACCTGCTCTGCTTTAGCCACTGACTCTGCAGATGCACGTGTCCTAAATTTTATCAGCTCTCCTTAGAATCCTTGAGCTCTCCAAGACCACAGTACCTTTCTGCTCTAACCTTTCTAAAGGTTTTTTCCTATTTCTGTTCAAAATCTGTGGATGGCAAGTGGAAGATGAGTGAGCCAAATCAATTGACTACAGGCTTTGTGTCACTGCTTGGGTGGATTCCTGGCCTATTTCTCAGCTGGGAAACATGAAGGGGTTTCTAGTGAATTGTATGGAAGAAAAATTACAGTAGTTTTCTGGATTCATTTATATCTAAATTTGCAGATGCATATTTTTTATAGGTTTTTAAAATACAAGGCATAACTTTAATATCACTGTTAGAAAGCTATGGTCCTAAACATGAAAAGATCTGGTTGCATTCTACACATGCAGGTATATTTTGCTTGGAGTTCATGATGTACACTAAAATCTATGGTAGAAGACAATCCCAATGGAAGGCCAGTGGCTTTGGGGTTTTTTTTTTAACCTTTCATATGTTGTCTGTTTATTCTGTCTTCAACACCTGCTCTCAGTTGGTTCCAAACTGGATAGTAATTTTCATTGAAGTGTTTATAACATGAAGTCTTTTTTTCTTTTTTTAACATTAGACATATGCCTGCAGCTCTGCAGGCCACTGTCTCGCTGCCAACTTAGCAGACAGCCAACTGCAACAGGAAACTGATACGCTGCAATTTTCATTAATGATTTATATTCTTTTTCAGCATGCAATTTCAATAGCATTTAGAAGATGCTTCTAACAGCAAATATATCTTTGCTTTAAGCATAAAATGAAAACAGAAGCTTCTTTAGAATTAGGCAACTTTTTAAAGGTACTTTTGTATGTATATGGCATGGTATATAATTTTTTTCTTCTTTTCATACAAGTCACTTCCTTGTCAAACCTTCAAGTTTTGACATCATGTTGTAAAATTACGAGTAAATTCTTGCTGTTTTCAAGAGCACGCCCAGCCTGGGAAACCAAAAATGGTGAAGTATTAAATAACTGTCAAAACAAAATGAAAGATTTGTCAGTCATCACCCATATGACAGAAAACTAGTGAAATTGTTTTAGGATTGTTTTTCTTTTGTATACAGACACAAACGCTAAGGTATTTGCTGTAGATTGCAAAGTTTTGCTTGGTTAATTTGAGTGCTTTCTTGTAAGAATTTCTAAGTATTCTAATTCTTGTCAATTTGGTATATGGTTTAAATAGCATGAGGTATGCTGGATCTGATGGCACAAGGACAGATAGCATTGCCTCTGCAGAGGCAAGGAGGAATAATTGCCCTCTTTAGATATTTCTAGGTATTTTATTCAGTTCAGTGGTAGTGGTAATTCTCTTGTGCTTTTTTATCAGAGGTGAATTCTGTTCTTTGAATTTTGGACAGTCAGCCGATGTAATGCTAATAATCTCCACATATTTTAATGATAAAGCAATATGTTGAAATCCAGTTTTACAAGGACTCAAGCCCACACATAAAATGAAGCTACACAGTTCTGCATTACTGCAGTGTTAGACCAAAGAAATCTTTTTGAATAATGGACAATAACCAAGCAATCTTTTATCTTGCAATACTGTTGCTGTGTTGGTCATTGTGTGGTTACTATCTCAGCAGGAGAACCAGGACTATAAAAATCACATTCGAAAGAATTTCTAGAATTTATTAAATATCTCATAAATAGATTTATGGCTTAAATGTACATCACTTGACTGTGCAGCTCACTCAGTCAGCATGCCCTGATTTCCCCCTCTTCATCTCAGGCTTTTGGAGACTCATGGATTTTGGCTCTGGACATCTGTTCAACTGTTCATTTTAGTCAAGATAATTTGCTTTTTTATATACTTTCACATATACATATACACAATATTTTAAGTGTTAGGTTCTGCTTTCGTATTAATTGGTGTGAAAACGTATAGTTTTTTTTGTGTTTGCAACAGTCCTGAGATCAAATTTAAGGGGTGGATCAAATTGTTTTGGTGCTGTCTGTGGATCAATTCAAACTTAAGGGGATGAGCAGGATTAAATATTTTCATTGGTCTGTCAAACTTGCCTAATGCAACCTTTTTTTTCACATGAAAATGGAATACCTTCCTTAGAACTGTTGTTAATGCTACTACCATTTTTGTTTTCAATAACATACGAATATTATCCTGTACTACAGAAATTCAAAAACTCTACCTTATTAAGTCAGCACTTTCTCACAAATCTCTTCATGTGTACTCAATCTCTAGTAAGAAAGCACTAAGAAGCAGACCTTTCATGGTCTTGCATTTTAAATCAACATGGAGAAGGCACTCTCATAGTCCTTTCTCCCTATTTGTTCTTGTTTAGTTTTAAATTTTATAGTTGAGTAAATGTCACCTCTGGTGGTTAAAGTTCAGGTCAAGTTACGTTTTGCTGTGACCCTTCTGCTCTCTTTTGCAGACACTGGGACTGTGGCTTGTCAAGACCGGAAAGCTCACAGATCATAGCCTAAGGATTTTTTCCCCTTCCCCTTTCTTTCTCGGATATCATTTTGTCAGGCAAGGAAAGTAATGTTTGTAAAATTGGATTGAGAGAGCTTTGTTAATTGAGAGTTCTGTGTAAATAACAGAATGATGTTTGTGTCATACACAATTTAAAAAAGCCAAATGCATCACTGAGGCTAGTTTAGTATCAGATGTCTCATTCTATATTGATTTCCTACTTTATTCATTAAAATAAACATTATTGTGAAAGTAGTTGCCTGATGAGAGGTGGCAACAGCCAGTCATAACTAATTAGTCAAATTTATCTAGTGAAAAACAACACAAATATGGATTTGACTTGCATGGATTTGTGTTAAAGTGGGGAATGTGTGGATATAATATATGAATGTACCTGGTTGATTTAAATCTCCTCAGGCTTTTGTTTCTGGTTGTGTCTGTGCATATTTGTTTTACAGATCCGTGTACACCATGTGTATTGATGTAGCCACCAAGACCTTAAAAAAAAAAGGGGGGGGAGAGAGGTAGAATTAGAGTTATAAAACCGTCTTTGGGGAATGCTTATAGCCACAGAGATGTGCTGCTGCCAGTTCACCAAGCTGCACTTCTGAGATGACATCTTCTTTCCCACGCTATTACTGAACATCAGCATGTCTGTACCCAGAAGGCTCCCCAGAGATATACCAGGATCCCAGAGGGAATTCTGACTTTCTTCTCTTAAAATGTTGAGCAATTGGAGAATATGTAGAAATGGCAGAAACACTCTTGTGTTATCTTAAAGCAGGTATCTCGTGTTATTAAACTGGATTAAAACTTTATTAAACTGGAGGCTGCAAAAGAGAAACACCTAACAAAAATTTGGAAAAAGCCATGCCTCCAGTTGCCTTGCCTAACAGCAGGTGAGAACTGGGAGTCAGAAAAAGAGACACAAATTCTTCAGTTTCTTCATCTTTGGCACCCTTCTGTCATCTGCTCCATACTCAGCCCACATTCCTGCAAATCCTGTGCACTAAGAAGAAAAGGCAGAAGAAGTAGTAGGGGCTAATTGATTGCTTCTGTATCTTAATGTTGTTCATGCTGAGGAACTATAGTTCTGGAATTTGTTAACTTTTGAGCACTTACCTTTGCAAACTCACTGTTGTTCCTTTGGTGCTTTCAACATAATTTCTGAAGTAAGCAAACAAAATACTTAAAAGCTGAAACAACATTTTGACTGTAGAGAATGACACTTATTTTACTGGCAAGTTCAAATAATTTGGCTGCACATTGAAGCTATCTGCTGCTTGCACTAGTGAGGTGATCAATGCAATAGCAGGTTGTCTTCCTTGTTTTCCAAATAGACCAAATGCTTACCAGTAGGTAAACATATTACCTAGGGTTTGCAGGTATTTGACAGTCACAGAGTACTGAGGTTTATGAAAAATTAATTCAATTTGAGATCTTCTCCTATATTCTTTTAGTTTCTTTTGTCTCTTCATGCCACAGCTCTTTCCCTCCACCATCCATCTCAAATTCCTCCCTGTCCATCTGTTTTTACATCTGCCACCATTTCCAGCCAGCTGCCTTAGTTCTTCTCTGTGTGTCCATCCCTGGCATGTATCCAGCCCTTAGCTCCTTGCTACACTTGTTTTTTGTTTACCTTCTCCTAAAGTCTGCATTTGGTCTCCCCAGAGTAACTTTCTGGTACCTTTGCTGAATTCATGTAGGTGAAGTATCTTCTTATTCTTTGTTATTCCTAATTTCAGGTCAGGTCAGGCATTTATTATGTGGAGACTTCAGTGGCCAGTTGCCATATCCAGGTGAAAATGCCATGTTCTTACTATCCCACTTGTAGATCTCCTCTATTCCCTAGAATAAGCTACTTAGGACAGTTCCATCCACAACTGGTTATGAAATCAAATTTTAAAAAGGAAAAATAAAAGAAAGTAAAACAAAGACAAGCCTATTTTTATAGCTCTCTAAAACTCCCTACCTTAACTCCCTCCTATATTAGGTCCCCAAAACACTTACTTGTATTGATCAGGGATGAAAGTGAAGAATGTTGGGTTTGTTCCTGTCACCCTTTTTCAAGGCAGGTTTAAAATAGGAATCTTGTCTGTCTGTCTGTCAGTCTGTCTGTCTGTCTTTTTACAGCACACAGAAAAAGCTTTTTGAGGGCATGACTCATCTTGTTTAGTTAGGTGTCTTGAATCAGCTTTAGGAAGTACCTGTCCCTCCATTTCCAAGGAAGAGCAGTGGGGACCGTCCTTCACCAAGTTGATTATGTAGCTACAGAGCAGGTACCCCTGCCTGGTTTATGGTTTGTCTGCCAGAGGCCACAGTGGGCTGGTGACAGTCAGTGCCCAGTCTGTTCCTGGGGGCTTTTGTCAATGAAGGTCAGGTTGCAAAGTTTGGATGTTGCTTTATTTCTGTTCATAATTATTAATTTGTGCCTTTCCCTTTCCTTTACATTCTGTAAAGCCCTTCTTCTTCAGAAATAGTCTTATATTGGAAGTTCATCTTATATTGGAAGTGCATCTCCTTTGACCAACACTGTCCTTGTCCAAAGGTCTGGATATTTTACTTTGAATTCATGGCCCCTAAGTTATGTTTATGATGGTTCCTTCTCAGTTCTTTGGCTTAGACAAGAAATATGCATTTGTCTGGCATGTATTTGAGAAAGAAGAACATGTGTACATGATGATATATACTACTTTACAAGTTTTATGAGACATTCCTTGTGACTTTTGCTTCTGTTTCTCACACCGATTTACCATCTTCTCCTTCAACACAGTGTTTCTGGCAGGTAGACAGGACCTGGAAGTGCATCATGCCTTTGGTTTTGTTGTGAGGCAGGTTTCTGCATTTTTCAATGCACATGTCCCTTAATTCTCTCAATGACCCTGGCTTTAAGTTGCCATCTTGGGTGTTGCTTGTGCAAATGATTTCTTCCAGTCTCTTATTTGTTGTGGTAGATGGACTGCTTTGATTTGTTTTCCCTTGTAGCAGCTGCGATTGTTGGATTTAATATTTATTTGATTCTAGTATATTTGCTGGTATCTCTTTCCTGGTTTTCTGGAGATACAGTCAGATGAGTAATAAAGCTCTTATTCCCAGAGATAGCTTCAACAATTGAAGAGAAACCGTGAGCGCTTTAAGCAAAAGTGCTTGATATTAGGCATAGATAGTATGAAGGTCACTGGTTTTTGTTATTTTCCTCCCCCCTCCATAAGTAGATGAAGTTCTCTTCAAACAGACTGCAGAAATACCAATTAGTGTGCTTCATTCTGAAATGTAATCAAATTTAAAATGTAAAAAAATCCCTTTCAGCTACAGTATAATCAGCCCCTAATTATGAAAGGCATATGTTCCCCTCCATCATTTTTCCCTCCACCCATGTAGATAATTGTCCTTCTTGAATGATTTCTTCTTTGCAGAAATCTTTGTGATGTTCTACTCGAGGTTTGCTTAAAGCAATGCTCTTATCTGGTGCATTAGGTTTGTGTTGTTGGATTCTCGCAAGATAATATTCAATATAGTTACACTGATTACTTGCTATTTCGTCTGTCATCTGTGTTTTGGAATATCTCAAAGCTTGTCAGTCTTCCGCTGGGGATTACATCATTTTGGGGGTCTCAACCACTCTGAAACAAAAGCATACTTCAGTGGTAAAATATGTACGCCCGGACAGCTGGCACTCTTTCAAGGCTCCAAAGTTGACATAGAATTAATCTCAGAGAAATTATCCCCTCCCACCCACCCCCCTTTTTTTAACTTCCCTTTCTTAATGTAGGGATTTCTTTACACATAGTAATTAGTGGCATCAAATAAATTTAGTTGCTGTTTTCACAGCAATTGCAGGATTTACTCTGGTGGTAATTTTGGGTTCTGCATGGTCTTTTGACTGTTTTGACAATCATCAATTCAAATTAATAATTGCTGCTTTAGTGGTAAGCCTGATCATTTTTGCAAATCTCTCAGATGTTAGTTTGCCTTTTTTTTCAGGGGCAGACTTTTGAGGAGAAAGTTGCTTGTACCTTCCAAGCTACCTTGTCCTGTATTGACTTCTAACAACAAATTGGTATCACAGACTGTACACCCCATAAACACCATTTAGTTGTAAAGACTCCGTAAGGGTTAAACTGAAGGACAACTGGCTGCACTAGGGTGAATTTCATCGCAGTATTCACTGTATAAAATGGCTTCAGAGCTGTTGTAAGAAGATGCTGGGGAAAAAAAGCAGGGCAAAATTGGATCAAGAATTTGCTCTGTGTGTCTAGATTTTAATTCTATTCCTACTACTTTGTTGGGTTTAAAAGATACATGCTGCATTTAAATTGTTCTGAGGAAAATCTGTCTGCCAGATTAGCAACTCTCAGCTTTTTTTTTTGGGCAATCTGATTCCAGATTTGTGCCCTGGTGGGTCCTGTTTATATACCAGCTTCTCCTGTCAGGCTAACTCATAGGGAGACCCTGCTTTGAGAGCTGCTCCATTCAGAGGCACTGCCTGAAACTCTCTCTCTTAGACTCACTATGCCAAGATGTAGCCAAAATAAAAACATCTGCAGAATATTCTCAGCTTTAACAGAGTATCTCTTTTATTTTCCTAAACTACTATTTAATTAAATATCTTTATCTAATCTCCCTAATGTTAAAAATTTGCCTTCTCATTTTAAAGAGAATTTAGGGTATAGAGTCTAAGTGACTGATATGAACTAAAAATAACAAACAAAAAAATAAATGAGCTAATAATACTAATTTATTTTAATTGGCATATAGCACCAATAAATAAGTTACTATTATTAGGGATGTAGGTGTTAATCTCTTTCTGTATTTGATACATTAGAAAATTTGTGTGAGTTTCTGCTTGATTTTTGAAAGATTTTTATTTAATTTGAAAAGATTTCATAGTGAAAGAGTTCTGGAAGTGGGGAAATTATACTTTTGTTTTGCATAAGATGCAGGCATCTCTGGTATGACAGATAAGCTTTTCTTTATGTCGAAAATCATTTAAATAAGTGGAAAGCAAATATGAAAAAAGTTCTGGGATTTTTTTTCTAAAGACTGGAACTTTCCAAAGACATCCCTTAACAAGATTTTCTATCTCCTTTTAACTTAGCACAGATTAATGAACTCTATGTTCCTCTAAATCTAGTGGAATTTAATTTTAATTACTTTTTTCTTGTCTGCAACAACTTTCTAATATAAAGTGATTAGATGGCCTTCACATTCTTTCCAAGGCACAACATTTCCAAAAGAGCACTTTGTAAGCAATTGAGTGGAATTGTGCAAGCACTTGATGCTGTTGTTTAAATCTACGGCAAATCTGATTTCCCATTGGTTTTGCATGCGAGTCATGCAGTCAAGTGTCTAAGCTATGCAGGTTGTGGAAAATAAAAGTTTATTGAAGAGCCAGTATAGTTACTAATGGCAGCTGTTCACAGGATCCTTAACATTGAGCTGAAAATTTATCTTTTGAATGGTCCTCACTCCTGAAAACATTGGAAAGTCTCAAGAGCGTTGCTATTTTTAACTAAATAGGGCTTGTATCTTTGAGTTTACTTAGGCATCAGCCCAAAGATCACTGAAGTCAATATGAATTCTTCACTTACATCAGCATGCTCTAGGTCATGCCCTTAATAAACTGTTGTGTTCACTTGCCAAACCAGAAGAGATTACAGCATAAAAACTGGTGCGGTACAAACCAGCGATAGCCTGAAGTACTAATTCTATCTCCAGACAACCCAGCGGAAGATAAATACCCCACTAGAAAAGCTGGAGTTACCTTTCACCTAACCGTGGTGAAAACATCTTGGCATTCCCACCCCGTGCCCACACCAGTGTGAGTGATGAGAGGTTGGGGTGGGCGATAAAACACCGTGTAAGTTTTGGAGAGTGAGTGTTTAATCATTAAGCAAACACTGGTTCATCTATGAAGTAAAAAAAGCATTTTGATATTTGTTTTGAAAGTCTTTTGATCATGATAGAAGAATTATATGTGTAATGCAGATGTTTGGAGAGATGTGGTGAAGATGATAGCAACAATTAAGAAGCCCTATATCAGGAACCATGAAAACATACTTGGAATAGAAGGTTCAGTAGCCTAAAATTTTAGAATTCAGGTAAATTGTACTGTATTGTACTGTTTCACAATAAGGACAAAAAAAAGAAATACATGATAGTATACAACATTATTAGTCGTCAGAGGAAAACATGAAATGAAAATAAAAAAATCAGAAGGCTGTATTTAACCCGTTCATTACATTATAACTGAGTAATCCTGTGGGCTTAAAAATAGCTTTATAAATAAAAGGAAGAAAAATACCCTAATATTAACAATATTCCAGACAACCAATGAATTCAGGATGAAAAAATGCGCGATAGAAAAAAAAAGACAACCTGATTTTGAAGCCTAATTTTAAGGCAAGCAACTTCATCATTCTCTCTGAAAAGGCTTAGAGAAGAAGGATATTTTCTGCATTGAATGAGGCTAATTTCTGTTCAGACCCTTACTAAATGGCACAAGAGGAATATTCATAGGAGGGGAAAAATATTGTTAGATAGAAAATTGCAGTCTGAACTGAGAGTTGGCAAAAATATTAACATGGAAAGTCCTTCACTCGTGGGTCTGAAAATGCAAACCCTTTTAGTTGCTTTTGTTTGGTAGATGTATTAACCTTATTGGAAACCTTAATCATAGTGCACCTTTTTTTCTGTGTGACACTGAATTTTTATCTTTGCAGCAAGAAAAAGCACAAGCTACTGAAATGGGATATTAGTATTAAAAACATTTATTTTTATTTAGTGTAATTTTTAAAATAGCTTTTTTTTAGGTATGAAAAGGAAACTGAAATAAATTGATATCATTATGCTAAAATGTTGTCTGCTTTTCAGTTTTGCAAAATTATTCTCTCGACAAACAGGATAGAAAGTATTTATACATCACATTGTATGATTAATCAACCTCTGTGTTTGTGTCTGGGTTAGTAAAAACGGAGCTACTGTTGAAGAGTGGAAATAATCATGCTGGCTTATGCCTGCAGTCAGGGCTCCTACCTCTGTTGGGTACATTTTTTCCAACGTGTTTCAGATATTGTATATAAGGTGTAGCAGTGCTTGAGGAAACCCATGCTAAGGGGCTGTTTGGGCAAAGCCTTTCACACTTCATACAGTTCAGTAGCAGAGGTGCCTTGGTATTGCTAGTGGTTAATTGTTCATATTAATGTAATTTTTGATGTTGGCAGATTCTCCAAAGATGTTTATTACTGGCCCAGGAGTGAGGACTGGTTAGATTGGTGCTCCTCACCCCTGAGAATCAAGTCCATGTGATTTCTTCAAGTTACTTTTGGTCCAGCTGATGGAGTAGTTTCTTTGAACATAATTCACCAGCTACTTTGAGAAGATCTTCACAGAAGGCACTTCAGTACAATTTTCAGTCACCATGGGCAAAGTGCTCCCTTGCAGTCCCAGCTCTGGTAGAAATTGCTTCTCTGATATTTTGCAGATGGGCCCAGAGGGGATCTCAGCACGGGTTTCTGGACACTTAACATAAAGCTGTAGGGCCCTTGGGAGGGCACCACGCATCACTGAGGGCATCTGAAGTTCAGATTTATCTAAGAGAAGAAGCTGAACCCTGGAGTCTGTGTTTTCTCTCACCTTGTCTGGATTGGACGGAGGGTAGGGCAAGTGCTGTTGATTAAAGTGGAGAGGTGCACGCTGCAAATAGCGGCTTTGTTCCTAAACCCTGTTTATCAAAGAGGAAGGTAGTTATTAGCACAGAAGTGAGAAGGGAGTGTTGCTGGTCTTCAAGTCATTGTTATCTGGATTTTTGCATGGGAATATATGGGGAGAAGAAAATGTTCCTCCAAACACAGCCTTATCCATTAGCTTGTTTCATAATTTCCTTCACACAATCAACTTGCATTCTTTGCAAGCACTGTCTTGCTTCTGTTTTCTCTCTATCAAGGGGAAATGGAAATAAATGGTTTTTTTTCTTGTGTGATTTTGGCATCTTCTGCACTTCAAAAGAAACAGTAGATTTTTTCTATCATTAGTCTTGCATACAAGTATTTTCACGGTTTAGAATGGAACATGCGGATTTTTTTTTCACTATACCATTAAATTGTGCATGATGCTTTATAGCATATGTTCTTACTTATGGGTACAAGTGGTGTTTTGTTCAGATAAGATTGCTCAGCTTACCCAGGCAAATGCTACACCATGGGCAAGTGCCATTGTTTGTAAAGGTCAGCATAGAAAAAGCAAAAGGTCACCATGAAATAACCATAATGAGTTATTAATTATTATAAATACTAACATAATAAGGCAAAATGCGTGCTTAAATACCTGTTTTCTTAAATACCTGCAAAGAAGGTATTTCCTTATGCAGGACAATCCAACAGAAAGGAGATTGTTTATGGCCATTAGTCTAAGGACAATTAATGAAGAACTGTAACCATTCTTGATCACTGTAAATCAGCAGAGAATTATAGTAGTTTACAGCATTTTTTCCAGGTTGTTGTTGCTTTTAACTTGGATTAATTCTGTGATCTGTTTCACAGTGCAGCTTGTCTATCAGCTTTTACTGGCATGGCTGAGGGAGTTGGTTTGCCATGCCAGAGGGTGCTGGGAGGGTTGAGGACTCCTGCTGTCATCCTGCCTGCTGGGCAGCCTAGACAAACATTTGTTTCGTGAACTCTATTCCACATGATTAGCACTTAATCAGCCAAATTCATGAATTCCCTAGCTTTCACCACAGCATCCTCCTGCTCTTTCTGTTTAGTCTTTACTCTGGTTGTTGAACTGTTGGTGAAATAAAATAGCAGGCACCCCTCTTGGAGATAGGAGAAGTTGTGTCAGTCCCTCTGGTGCCCTTCAGCACGTAGCTGGTGCTACCATGGTCCTGCAGCTTTTATCTCCTCAGAATGGTAGAAATGTATCCTATCAGTTATGTTGTTGGATGGGTGCTAAACCTCACTTCCCATTTTCCTCCCCATCCCCACAGCATTTTACTCTAAGGGCATTGGTTATATCTTTATATACTCTCCCTTATTCATTTTAATCTAATCTACCTCCCTTACATCATTCTCTTCTCTTCCTGGCAGGAAGTCATGCCGAGGGGAGCTCCCCTGGCCCCCTGAGAGTTGTCTCGGGGAGATAACTTGTGCTGCTGGAGGTCCTGTTTTATGCTTTGTGGAACACAGATGGTCGAAACACAAACTGTGTTTTGCCTTTCGACAACAAGGCTGTTCAGCCTGGAGAAGGGGCTTTGGACAGGTCCAATAGAGGTCCTAAAGAGGACCTACAAGAAAGCTGGCAAGGGACTTTTTAGAAGGGCATGCAGTGATTTGACAAGAGGGAATGGGTTTAGACTGCAAGAGAATAGGTTTAGATTAGATACTAGAAAAAAATTCTAAGGATCAGGTTGCCCTGAGAAGCTGTGGGTACCCCATCTTGGAAGTGCTCAAGGCCACTGGGATGGGACTCTGAGTAACCTGGTCTAGTGGAAGGTGTCCCTGCCCATGACAAGGGGGTGGAACTAGATAATCTTTAATGTCCCTTCCAGCACAAACCATTCTATGATTCTATAAAGTATTGCATTTTTAACACATACCTCCAATAAATACAGCAAGAGGAAAACCAGTTAGCAATGGTCCCTTGAGGCAGATATTCCAGTTGTCTTGGAATTTTATAGTGCCTCAGTATGGCATGTTTAAATCCCCCCTCAGGAACATAGCCTCTAGGATATGGGGTTGGTATAAAGTAATATCACAGTGCTGGCAATGTGCTTGCTAAAGTCCTTGCAGTATTTTTTCATACTTTATTCTTTCTAAGCAGCTGTTTGTTATGCTGCTCCACAAGGGACTAATGCTTCAACACAATAGTTAGATTTACTTTGTTTCCCAGAAAATTATGTCTTACCCAGCCACATTTATTTAACAGACTACATACCTCAGCCTCTGTATGCATTTTTTTTGATAGATTATCTTTTCCCCATAAATTGTATCAATCCTTGCCCAGATGAAATGTGAAATTAAATTTTAAAACTACAAACAGTTTTTATTTTTAATCAGTTATACAAAGCTTCTTTAAATATGCTGAAGGCTTTTAAAAACTGAGTTCAAAGGCATTTTGATAAATTTAAATGCAAGTTTTTCTAGTTAATAATAGAACTGACAGATCATACTGTCCTAAAAGCTTCACTTGACTAGACCTCATCCGCTGCTGTTTTTTATCCGTAAATTGGAAATTGGTTCTCTGTATCTAACAACCGAGGATTTTCTCAGCTTCCAGTGAACTAGCCTTTGAATTGAGCTACATGAATAAAGTGACTTAAATAAAATGTTCTCCCTGCACCTGCAGAAGAAGCTGCAGCTGCCAAAAGATGAATACTTCAAAAAATGTGGATCCCTAGGATTCAGCCAGTGATTTCTGCCAGTTTGGTAGCGCTTTGATGTTCTTTGAAAATTCAGCACTAAATGCACAGTAAATGGGGATTATTATGTAAGTACAGCCATTTTAAAAAATAACATGATCTCAATTTAATAAGCAAAAAAACTTAATAAGCAAAAAATTTCAACTTCAATGAAACTGTTGATCGAGGCAGGTTTTAATACCTGTTTTTCACTGATCCTTTTGGCTCTGAAGTTAGCACAGGCTTTCCATAAGATCATGTCAGTGCAGGTGATGAAGGTTAACTGCCAGCAGAGACAGGTATTTATTTAAAATGGAAAAAAAGTTAAGCCAGGGAGGGAAGCATGATTTCCGTAAGGCACTAGGAGTGGAGGGTCTTCCTCCAAGCTTAGTAGAAGAATTACAGGAAGCAGCTGAGTTACATTCACATGCAACTTACTGAAAACAATTACTTCAACAAAGAAACAGGTGTGGCTGACAGCATACCTAATTTAGGAAAGTGGCCACAGTTATGAACCTACTTTCCTACTGGCACTTTTCTACTGGAGAGGGAAGTACAAAGGCAGGAGAAGGAGATGGCTGTTGAGACCTATAGGTGCAGGCAGGAAACATCTGGGATACAGGGGAGGGCAGTGCCCGGGGCTGCAGGAGGCAGCAATGACCCATGCAGGAATTCACCCCAGTTTTTAATGGCACTGCAGATAAATTCCTGCTCCTCCTGATAGAAGGACAGTAGCCATCAGAAACCTGGGTCATCAGCAATGGGCTGATGGGCCTCCCTCACACCGTGATGGGAGCAGGAAGGAACTATTCAGTGCATAGTCCATTTTATCCTGCTTGAAAATGTGAAAATACTGTGATAGTCTTATGCAGTTAGAAAACAGGTTATAGAAATTCACTGTGCTGAAATGCAGGAAAGAGTATATAACTCTCTCTTTTGCCTGTGCCCAATAAAAAATGACATCTGATTAGGTTTTTTGCGATAGATTAGCTGTGTTTTAAGCCTGGACAGAGGTTGTCAGATAAATTAGTTAATTATTAGCAATTTTTGAGGGTTTTATTTTGCATAAGTTGAGATTGACACAAATGAAATCATCCTTCTCTTTCTTATGTTCAGTTCTATAAACTGATAGGAAAGGTAAAAAAGTGAAGCAATGGGAAGTGAAAGAAGTGAATAGCCAGAAGAGTATACAGGGAGCCAAGGTTATGTGGGAAAGTTTGAAAAATACAGGAGAAAAAACAAAAAAAGTCTAAACTATGAGTTTTCATATGAAGAATTTTGTTCAGAGTTCTTATTTGCCTGTAATATGGGGATGCTGAAATTAAAATGATAGTTTAAATGCTGTCAATGGAGGTGTTTCAGTACAGGTACAGCTTTTGTGTTAATTTTCTAGTGTGGATCCAGGAGACACACTCGGTTGCGTGATGCACATATACACCTCCACGCACTTCCATGAAGGTGTGTGCCCTGGGAAGTCCACCCGTGGCTGGAAGAGATGAGGCAGGATCTAGTTAATGCTGAATTCCTTTCTTAAGCTCTTTTCGAGAGTAAAGTTTGCAGGACACAAATAGTCACATTGCAGGGAATACATGGTGATATTTCAGACTCTCAGGTGTCATGGTTTTAAAGTTAGCACCATTTCATCAGAAAAAATTCCTCAAATGCCAGAATTATATATATATATATGTATGTATATATTTTTTTGTAAGATAGTTGAAATATATTCTATTAGCAGTAATGAGGTGGTAGAAATAAAAATAAAAATGCCATATTTCACAGTTGAACACTTCAAAGGATACTCCTCTCCCAGTAATCCTCTGATCTGCTTCATGTCACAGGTCACCTAAACAGTATTTACAAAACTTCTGACTGGAGCACTCATTCAGGATTTAAGGTGTCACAACTTTTTTTGGCATGAAAAGTTCAAGTGCACCAACATTTCTCTAAGAATTTTACATCAGAATTAGTTTTTATATAGGCTTGTGTTTATGAATACATCTCCTCAAGAGCAATGTAAAACTTGGCTGGCAAAGGGGAAAAACTTTTCTCCTGACAGCTGTGTGCTGAGGTTATGCAGTGTCTGGTAGCTGGGTGCTACTTTGAATGTGCTCAAAAAGGTGAGGACAAAAGGCTTGATGTGTCAAACTGAGAAACTGGTGTGAACTCCAGGTTCCAGTTACTACCGAACATAAATATCTACATCTTCTCCACAGTGCTTTGCCTTGAAGAGTAAAATGCAACAACTATTAATTGCTGCTAGAGTTTTGAAGGTGGGCTGGATTTGGATGTAAAGTTTCTCTTCTGGCACCAAACTCATTTTGAGAGGCTGGTGTTTACCGTGTGGCACTTGGGCAGCAATGGATTCTGCTGAATTCAGCAGAATTTTAATTCTGGGTGGCCTTTCCAAATCCTACAAGGGATGAGAGTTTGGGAATTTTGTACTCATCAGACAGTTGCCAGTTGCCTCAATTACATGGGTCCTATCTTCTAGTCTTTCCACAGACTAAGCTTACTTTTCTGTCTTATTCCTCCAAGCAAATGATGTCTGAATGAAGCTAGTTACTGCAAGTTCCCACACAGTTTCTTGCAAACCCTTGCAGTAGGAAAGCTGCTTGGTAAAGCCCTGATGCATGTTGGCAGGTATTTGAAGAGACTTTTTTTCTTTTCCTTTTTTGTTTTTACAAGAAAATAGCATATTCAAAGTATTTCTGCCACACCAAGATGAAAGGGCCAAGTTCCCAGGGTCATAGCTGAAATAAAACTCCTGAATATTTACTCTTGCCAACATAGGAATGCCTCGTTGCTTTGTCCATGAATGATTGGAAGGAAGAAGGATATTTTTTCAAATCTGTTTAATTAAGATGCCTCTTCAGTTCTCCCTATCCTTCATTTCAATAGGTTTTCAGAGGCTTTCAAAACAGAACTACACAGGGTTCTATTTCAAGTGTGCTGTAAAGACCTGATAATATAGCCTCTGTGCCTGGGGCACAGAATCTTCCTTATATAGCTTTTCTGAACAGGATGCGCTTGTTCTGCAACAGATCTTGCGTTGTTTATTCCTGATAACCATTCTCAAGTCAGTATAAATGACACTTCCAGATAACTTTCTTCCTCCCTGATAACAATCTGGTAGTTTATACCACTTTCCAGAAGTGTATATTTCTGTTTAGTTTTTTAGGGTGCATTTGGTATGGCCAAAGTAGTAATTCTTTAAGTATCTGCCAGCTAGATCAGTTTTGAGAAGAGTCTCTTCAAAGCAATGTCTGTTTAGAACTGACTTATTTATGTGCAGTTTCTGTTCTACAACAAAGCAGTCAAAGAAATGGAGCATCAGTTCCTGGTGCGTGAGAAAGAGGCCTGAGAAAGGTCTCAGAAAACAGGTATGGTTTAGAAAGTCATTTGCAAGGACTCTGTGTCCTGAATAGCTGTGTACTTGTGCACATTTCAGATCTTATTTTTAAGGCTCTGTTTTTTGAGCAAAGTGCTGTCGGATGTGGAGGCGACAGTGGGTCATGCTGAGAGGGAAGTGATTGAGATCCAGGGAGGTAGCTTGCAAAGCTCTTCGATGGTGGTGCACTCAGGACAGTTGTAGGCTCCCATAAATGGCTTTAGCATATTAAGGGTGCACTCACATAGGTTGCTGGTGACCCAAAGTTGTCCATACAGGGGAATGTGGACTGTCATGCAGAAAGGAACTGGATGGTATCAAAGAACTAGAAATTGGGTGGAATTTAGATCAACATCAACAAAATAGATGTTGAGACTACTAATGAGATATGTTGTTCAGAAAGAGTGACTGTGGTATATTGCCATGGGATCACAGAAAGGTGATCCTGAACTATAGCTTGTTGGTGCATGTCAGGCAACAAATTACAGCCAGGCAGATGTTGCTGAATTTGGTCTAGGAGATTTCCTCTAGTTCTGTTTGCTCACATGCATGAAAAGTTGACTGTAGCTGGAACAAGTTAAGAAGAGGGCTTGTTGCATGTTAAGGAAGGAGTTTTTGGATGCTAAAGAGGCACATGTATTTTACAGGCTGGAGAATGATTAAGAATAGGAAGCAAATCAGGAGTATATTACATGGGGGACTAGCTGGTTTGAATTACATAGCATTGCAAAGGCAAAGAGAGGAGGTAGATGCTCTATGTAAATATGCTTGGAAGCCAAAACGCAAGCAAATGATGGTGTACACTGCATCTCTCAGAGGGTAATACTGGTGTAAAAACAAATAGCATAAACCTGATCATAAATAATGTAGAAGATCAGTAACAAGTTCCTAACTGTGGAATAGCAAACTTGTATGTAGGTCTGAGGGTACAGAAATCCCCCTCTAACATCCTGGTCTGCAAACAGAGCTCTGTAAATAGGTAGGACTGTATAATAGGGTGGACTACAAAATAAGAAATTAATAACAAGGGACTGATAATTGTCAGGAGATACATTTCCAGTCCTTTTTGTTCATAAGTTACAAGATACCAGAAAGCTAAACACAAGGTATGTAGGGATCCATTACCTATAATATCTCTCTCGCTACCTCTTTCAAGCATTTGAAAGTACTTTCTGAGTTTTCTTCTGTTCTGAAATTGCATTTACTAGTAGAAAAATGAAAATATATTGCCATACTTGTAGGGGAAAAATATGTTGGATCTGACAGCCCCTGAGATGCAAGGCTGCTGCAGTTCCATGTCCCCAGGTTCAACCAGTAACAAGACTGAAGATGTATTCCCAGCAGCTCCACGCACACACAGTGTATATATAGATAAATCCCTTCCTCTGAGTCCTCCGTTGAGGTTCCCTGCCTGCCATTGTGCCCCAGTGCTCCTCTGGACTTGTGCAGATGTGTCATTGGTGCACTGAAACATCTCCTGTGGTGGGCGTAGGAGTAGCTGGGCAGGACATTGTTTGGGCTCCTCCTCCTGCAGTCATGTCGCTGTGTTCCTTCATGGGTGTGCAGAGGAGGTTTTGTCATGTAACTAACAGTGAGCAGGCTCAGCTTGGAATGTGGGTCAAAGAACAAGCAGCTCTAGGAGACAGAGAGCTGCGCAGCGTGGATCCATGCTTACAGAATGCTAGGACTGCACAGAATTTAAACTTCTAATTGGGCAGAAGAGAGCTGGAGAAAGTTAAGACCAAAATATAACATGCATGGCGTGATTCAAAAAGGGAGAACTGTTCAGAGCAAGAACATGGGAAATACTCAACTTCACCATATTTTCCCAGAAGATTGGTGGAAAAAAAGTAAAACTGTAGGACTGCAACATGGAAATGTCTAAATGATGGCAACGATGCTTGTCAAATGATACTGGGGAAAAAAATGAAATGCAGACATTCTCATCTAGGTATGCCTTTATGATACATAGAGATACTCTGTTCATTCTGAGCTTTTAGGTAAATGTTATAGAATATTATTTAAAATGCAGACAGAGAAATAGACTTACTTTTTTTCCAACAAAGTAGACCATCCTCTTATCTCCTATTTTCACTTACCAAAGCTTTCTGTTTACATTGATGGGTGCATATGGGTATTCCTGGGGGATTTTGCTTTAATTATAACTAGCCCATTCCTAGGTACCAGAAAAGTCTTCTACATGCACTTTTTGACATGGAGTCAGCTCTAATACATCTCTGTTTACAGTAAATGATTGGTGCCCAGGTACCTGCAATTAAATCTGTGCTGAGGTTTTGAATAGCAGTTGTTGATTGGTTCACCAGCAGAGTCTAAATGAATTTCTAAAAGATGATTAAGAGCTTCCCACATCCCCTTCTTATTCCCTGGAATTTATGAGAGAACTCCATGCCTTCTGCCAAAGGCACAGCAAAGGAGTCTTGGAGTCCTCTCATCCCTTCTGGACTTAGATTCCATTTGAGGAATTCCTGCTTCCCAGCCTTGCTAGTTTCAGTCATGACCCTGGGAAATGCAATATGACACAAGTTCATGCTTCAGTTGATCCTGTCAGATAAGTCCTCCATTTGAATGTTTCTGCTCAACAAAATATTTCTAAACAGCAGAGTGTCAGTAACATAAGTCGCTTAAAAACTTATCTAGATCCATGGTAGATATGCTTAAGGCAGGGGTTACAATAGAGGATGAATTCATTTTCCAGATTGTTCATGCAAGCCCTATTGATTCAATTCCCCTCCAGGAAATGTGTGTATACACTCCTCAGCTTGTCACTCTGTCCAAGTAGAGTGCCTTAGTGAAGTTGCTTGTGTGACATTACAGTCAGAGGAGAAGAACTGAGTAGAATCATAGAGTCACAGAATGACGACCTTCAAAGATCATCTCGTACATCTAGACATCTTTCACTACCTGAGGTTGCTCAAAGCCCTGTTTAAGCTGACACTGAGCACTTCCAGTGATGGGTAGTCCACAGCTTCTCTGGACACTGTTCTAGTATCTCACTACTTCCATAATAAAAAAGTCTTCCTCGTAGCCAATATAAATCTACCCTTTTTTAGTTTAAACTGTGTAGCATTGCTTCCAGGTTTGCTGAACACCCACCTCACTTCCCTGAAGGAAAAAGGCAGGTACTCTCAGCTCGTTTGAAACTCAGGTGATGAGAGGATTTCCCTTATGAAATTCTGCTCTATGCTCCTCCTCTCAGCTATTTCTAATTTTATTAAAATAATGCATTTGATCAATTCAAAGCTTTTAGTATTTGATACCTACCAAAAATTACTGTTAAAGATTCCTTTTGAGGAACCATCTTGAATGAAGATGAGAAGGGGCTCCTATTCTTTCTAGCTAACAAATGTCTTATATTTTACAAATCTTCATTACAAATACAGTAAAAATCTTTACAGTTTTAAGATGGTCAGAGCAGGATCCACTTTAATATGGGCGCATTCCCTAACAGTAGATATAGATTCTCCCATTTATATCTTGCTTTCAAATGGCAAAAGGCAAAATAAGTCTTTTTTGGCTTTACAACATCATTACATGCCAGGAATATATAGATTCAAACAGTGATTGATAGTACTTTAGCAATATCTAGAAGCTGTTGTTTATAATGCAGTCCAAAAGATGTTCAGAGTGGTTGTAAAGTGAGATGAACCAAATAAATTAGTCTGTAAGAGCTGCAAAGTCTGCCAAGCACGCTCTATCCAATTCCATCTTCATGTCTGGCTTCAGCATGGATGGTGGGGCTCAGCCTCCTTTTAAGAATGGGTGCTTGGTGTGCGCCTAACAGCCAAGACCTGTGTAATTGGGATCTCCCTTCTTAATGACTTGAGAAATTGATTACTCAATAAGGATGATGTGGAGTAGACCAAGAGAATAATTTGGGGCAATAGGAAGGAGTTTCATTGTTCCACAGTGCCTCTCTCTTCTCTTTTCCGCCAAAGCGGTAGTTGTGCAGCAGTAACTATGCAGTGCATTTATGTTTTGCATGCACAATAGGCCTGGCACATCCCCAACACACTGGATGGGCTGCACAGCACATGTACAGACTGTTGCATAGCTGACATTTCTTTTATTGACATATGTGAGCCATGTGTGCACATGCTTGGAGATTCCATGCTGTGACCATGCAACATCATCAGGCCAGGTCTGCTTGAACCATCCGTCAGTGCAATGGTCCTGTGCCACACAACGGGGGCTTGTTACACGCTGAAGTAAGAGAAGGGAGTAACTCCTTTCTGCAATCCAAAGTGATGAGAATTGGGAACCCCAACACTGAAAGATTTAGAAAATATATGTCTTCGGCATTTTTTTCCCTTAAACTATTTTTGTCTAGGATTGTAGCTAGATTTGGCTACACATCTGTCTCTAAACTTCTGTAAGGAAATGTAGCTGTTGTAAATATAAACGTCTTTAAAACTTCCATTTAATTGATAATTCCACAAATCTACAGTATTTTAAAATTGATTTTTCCCATATTTAACTTCTAAGGTCACTGAAATAAAGAGACTTTGCAAAGTGGCATCTAAAACGTAGCTGTTAGAATTGTGAACAGCTGTGTATGGGAATCACACAATGCACATAATGTACTGCGACAGCAGGGGAGGTGGTTTGTGGAGAATTGATGCATTTTTTTACTTTCAAGGTCACTTTAGACTCTGCTGTGAAAATCAGCCCTCAAAATTATAAGACAGAAGAGACTAATAAATATTTTTATGAATGCAGAAGTTAATAATAAGAGTGACTTCAATAACATTTGTGTGAGCAAGAATTAAAGATCATAAAAGCATTTTTACATGAAAGAGATGAAGTTTCTGAATAATCTTTAATAGAATTTACGTCCATTTGAAGCTCAGATTAGGGTTCTTTTTGAACTGAAACAATGCATAGCTTTCAGTGTGGTTAAAACTTCCATTCAAATGCATATTTGTTTGGAAGTTTTTTAATTCTATAACCACAGAAGATATTCATCCATTTTCTTTCTGCTTTAAAAAAGATGTATTTCAACTTTATGAAGTAGGTGATCTCTGCAGAATGGGTGCTGATGAGAACCATGCACAGAACAGGAAGTTCAGAAGACAGGGGATGGCAGCCGAGAGCGGCTCCATCTGCTCTGGAAACGCATTGCCGTAAGCGTGGGCCAAAATAACTGACAACACAAAGTCATTATTTATGGAAAGACTCTGAACTCTGGCCATTTGTCAAGCTGACTCAAGTATTCTGCTGCTGGGCCTGATGAGCTAGCAAGTATCTAACATAGATTTGTGCTCTAATAAATGTCAGATACAGAGGCGTTACTGAAACAAATTGCTAAAATATCAGGAGAAAAGGGGAACGTACATTAAATAGCAAAAGGCCCTAATTAGTGACTTCACTAGTAAAGACTGAAAAGCATAAAAATACTTCAATTTCAACAGGAGAGTGTGAGAGAGAGCACCATGATGTCCCAGTCCTGAAGTCAACGGCAGAGCTCTCACTGAGTGTTACAGAGCTAGGGTTTCACCTGTACAGTTTTTAAGTATATTTCTCCATCCATTCACTTCATCCTGTGGGAGTCGGGATGGTTCATGTGTTTGTGAAATAGTTTCCACATCTTCCTATTCAGTAAAAGTTCCAATCCCCAGACCAATGAAAAGATTTCCCGTTCTCTTGAAAAATGTGAAAAATGTGCATCAGCAAGGATAGACGATATCTTTTAGACTAATAAAAAATGTTTGGGATGATGATGTGCTTTTTTTTAGCTAACTTCTGTTGAAAGTTGGGAGTTAGAAAAAAATCAGCTGAAATGAGCATGGCTAATCTCATAGCCAAGGCAGGTTGGGTGCATTTTTTTTTGTCTGTTCTTTTGAGGGTTTCCCAAATCTTGTCATCATTCTCAAATAGATGAATTAGATCATGTTAAAAAATGACCAGAAGGATGACTTCTTTCCATAACTGTATAGTATACATGCTATATACACCCAACAGCTAGAAATTCATGTGCCTTCCTGCTCAGTTGCTCTAGTACCTGACTTCAATAGCAATAAGTAACTCGAGGCCGTCTTCAAAATGTGTCATGATTCTCCAGTTAGTTACAGGCATTTTCCTATTGCAAAAACATTTTCTAAACATAGGCACTTACTTCTAAAAAAATAATAAACCCAAACCTCCAAGTAGAAAGCCTGTCTAAATTCACTGCTTGGCTGCGTGACACACAGCAAGAAAGGGAGCCACATGTGCCTGTCTGGAAAGTGATCAGTTACATTATTCTAAGCATTAAAATGTGTCCATATGCATGCATATGTACACACAGACATGCATACTTCAGATCGTGCTGATAATGACATTTCCAGTCTCAAAAGAAAAATAGATTGTGTACAAAATACTTTATTGATCAGGCACAGAATTTCATTGTGGTCTACCCCTTCGACTTTAAAAATACTCTATTTTGATGGCAAGAGCAGTCTTAGAGTAGTTAACTGATTCTCGTTTAGTCTATTGCTGAATGAAAAATGAGTCCACTGATCTCCTACTTCATTTATTTTATCTAGTATAAATGCAGGTTATGTGTATCCGTAGTTCTGTATAAAATAGTCAATCTGTATAGTCCTGTACGTTGGACATTCTAGAGAGCTGAGAGTCTTATGATGAGTTGTAGTCATGTGGCAGTCTTCCATCACATGCCTGTGACGGTCTCACCTGCATGCTGGTCATTAATCTGTTTTTCAGGAATGTGTAACTTTACTGTCCCCAGGCAATTTTGCAGTCTTCCTGCATAGAAAGGCAAAACCTGATACAAAACTCTCTCCATGCTACCAAAGGTAGCTCTTCCTCCAAAAGTGGTCTCAGTGAGGTCTAAAATGAGCAAGGCTCAGTCTAGAAGTAGTGGTGAAGTTGTCGATAATTTGCATGATTGCAAGTGTCCAAGGCCAGACTGGACAGAGCTCTGAGCCGCCTGGTCTAGTGGAGGATGTCCCTGCCTGTGGCAGATGGGTTGGACTGGAAGGTCTGTGGTGGTCCCTTTCCAGCCCAGCTATTCTGTGGTTCTGTGAAGCATTAATAATGAGGGGGTGGGGGGGAAACCATATTTCTGCTGAGCTAAAAAAGGCCTCCAACACAGAGGGCCTTGGTAAAAGTGGTAGAGTGGAAAGACACAAAGCCATCCATCTTTCAGGCTTTGGGATCTGAGGCCATCATGATGAGTAGGAGCTGTAGATGATGAGGAAGCAGCTGAAATTACACATGGCCTTCAGCTTGATCCAGCCTATTTAGAAGGAACTGGAACAAGGCTTTGGGACCTTCCAGAGTTGTGCTGGTGACAGTAGTAGCGTTTGTTAACAGCACTGAACCTGTATGGGTGTTTGTCTCCTTGTCAGTGGGTGGTGTAGAGGAGCTCTGCTGGGGCACAGTAGACCAGGAAGTCAAGGTACAAACATTCTGAGCCATGCTGGGTCATGCCTTCCCTGCACTTTTCCTATCACAATGGTCCTTACTGTCTTCTTAAATACTGACCATTGAGGGCTCTGAACATTAGGTCTGATCTGATGGTGAGCCTTCTGCAAACAGCAAAAACGTGTGGGAGTGGCTTTACTCTGTTGTGTGAGATGTTACTAAACAGTTTTTATTATGGTCGTGATATTGAACTGCGTTTTTCCATCTCCATTAAGAATTTATTTGTGTCAGTAACAAAAGGAATTTATTTTGTCAGTTAACTTATTTACTTTTCCTTCACTGAATTGTAATTTCCAGTGAAGAAGACAAGTGTTGGTTTTGGGAAGGGGAGAAGGATCAGATATTTTCAGAAGAGCAGCCAGTTTCTAAATTCTGCACTACAAAGGTTATTGTGCATTTTTACTACATTTGATATTCATTATGCTGTACATGATCTGTTCTTTCCATGAGGAGTCCTGCAGATGTAAAGGCTCACACAATGGCTGGTTTAATTAGAAATACAGTGTCAAGAAATTTGGCACCTTTTTCATTCTTTGTTTAAATAACAAACGTTAAGCACATGGACACCAATTAACTCCTGGAACCATTTAACTGATTTGAGTGGCATTACAGCAGGGGTCATTTAGACTGTGACATTAAATTCAGATCAGGTTTTTTACTAACTTCTCTATATAGCATTGTCATCTAAAAATTGGTGGTAAAAGAGGAATAATCTGAGATCTTGGAAAAGTGGCATCAGCCATACTTTTATTGGCAAGTCATTTCATAGAATCCTAGAATCTTAGAAGGTTTTGGGTTGGAAGAGACCTTAAAAATCATCCAGTTCCAACCCCACTACTGTGAGCAGGGAACCTTCCACTAGACCAGGCTGCTCAAAGCCCCAACCAACCTGTCCTTGAACAGGGATGAGACATCCACAACTTCTCTGGGCAACCTGTTCCAGTGCCTCACCACCTTAACAGTAAAGAATTTGTTCCTAATATCCAATCTAAACTTATCCTTCTTCAGTTTAAATCCGTCCCCCCTTGTCCTATCACTACATGCTCTTGTAAAAAGTCCCTGTCCAGCTTTCTTGTAGATCTTTTGTACTGTTTTGTAGGCGATTTTCTGAATGTTGTTGTTTTGCTAAGGGCTAGTACTCTTTTTTTGCTTTTGGGAGAATAACAACTTTTCAGATTACTGGAGATCCTCTTTAGTAACTAGACTTCAGTTGTATTCTTGCAAATTGTCCACTGAAGTTGCTGCTGTGAGTTTTTGGTGGTAATGATTGCAGAATTGGGCTCTTAAGTTACAGTATTTTCAAAGAAGCTGTTACATACACTAATAAGCTCATTAAAATGTTTTCACTGATATTTGCTTTGAGAAACAGTTATTTCACATGCCTTTACTGCAAATGTTGATTTGTATGTGTGTCCATACTCATTTCCAAGGTGCAAAATTAGCAAATGACTAGTGGATTGAATCAGTAAAACTATTGTGCTCTGTGCAGAAGTGAATAAACCAGCTATTTTAACCCCAGCCTTGGCTTCCCCTCTCCTGGGCTTCCTAGCAGATCCTTTTGAGATATATCTGTTCGCAAAATAAAGACACTTTTTATGCTTTTTAGTACTTGCTGACTATTTGCCAGGGATTTCTATAAAGTATCTGTGAATATAGCCTGAGACAACACCACACTGCTTCCCCTGTTTCCTGTGGTGAATGGCGAGTCCCAATCATAAACTGTAACACTACTCAAGGTAGGAAGGGTGAGCTGCCAGAAACTATTTATCACTTCACTGGCTTTGTACCATGTACATCCGTCTGAAGTTAAATTGAGGTTATAAGAGGAGTTTTCTTTCTGCTCCAGCTTTGCCAGCAATAGTATCTTGCATAAAGATGAACATAAAAAGTTCAGTGTTCAGCCCTTAGATGTTCCCATGCCATGAAAAGAAGATGGAAGTGATTAAAAATTTAACTCAAATACCTTCCGTTTCTGACAGCTAGTGCTATAATGTTAATATGCGGTTTGATAAGGTGAATGCCTCTTTATAATGGTGGATTTCAGGATGAGACTTTACATTTTAATATATAATGTCAGGTTTCATCCTCTTTGGCTATTTTAGGAGCTTTAAAATACTGATATCCCCAGTTCTTTCATTCTATTTGATGCTGCTGTTATGGATAAAAAAGTGACTTCTCTTTTGTCTGTATGACCTCGTTTTAGAGATGGTAGATAATCTAAGTTAAAAATGAAGCTTACCTGGTATTCTAAGCAAAGCTTTGGGTAGTTCTTTCCAGTTCAACTCAGTATAAATCCATAAATCCACATGAAGGTAATCTTCCTACAGTAGGATGCGAGTTTAAATTTTTGTGATGTTTCCCTCTTATTCAGTGTCTAGTACTGTGAATCCCATGATACATAACTTGTAAAATGGCAGTATTGTCCAAAGAACTCAACATGCATTCAGCAACCTAGCACTTCTCATTTTAGTACATTCAAAGCAGACCTGCACCTTCATTATCAGTCCTGTTGTGTTTTGATGTTAATGGCTGTACCAGGTGTTGCTTCACCTCAGAAAAAAACTGAATCAAAGAAACAGCAGACTTCATTTGTGAAAAGACAGTACTTGTTATGCACTGTGATAGCAGGTGGCTGCTGGTGCACTGCATGCTCTTACACATCTTCCAATAACTCACTAGTTGTACTTGTTGCAAAATGTGGTATTGCTAGGAGAGATTCCTGGTGATTGTGTCATTCCTTTACCGTTTCCCTTTCTATTGACTGCAGTTTGCTTAAGTTTAAGCTGTTATTTTTGAGCAGTTGGCTCATGCTAACAGGAATATTGGCTGCCTGTCTCATCAGCTCAAGTGGAACAGGGTGCCGAAGTCGACCACCCTGCTGTCTGAAGGCAAGGAGCCTGAGAGCAGAGCACACTGCTTGGGAGCAATTATGTGCTGGGTGACCTCCCAGCTGCTGCACACAAAGCATCTCCTTTCCCATGCTTTCTCCAGACCTTGGCAATGGCAGAGAGCTGAATGGATGAGAGGGTGTGGTGGGAGAGGCAGAGCTGGGGTTCAAGGGAGGCAAAGAAGGCTTTATTTCTAGACCTTGAGTGGGTATGGTATGAAGCCTTTTTGAATATTTTGCGTATGACCCCAAAGCTTTCATCTTAAATTTATATTTTAAAATAATCAAAATATATCACTGAAACAAGCTTAGTGATATAACCAAAATTCTATCATGCCATCAAAATTTACTTATTCTTTAAATTTATGGTAATAGCAAACTCACTTCATGCTTTTCTGAGCATGTTAAAAACGCTTAATATATCACTTGGAAAGTGTTAGTGCAGTAACTCTGTTTTCTTTTTACACCAAAATACAAAAATACATTATAAAAATGCCATGAAGAGAAATAATTGATTGCTAGTCCATGCCATAGAGAGTGACTGACTGCACAACACCCTTAAGTAATTAAATTGCTTTAACTACAGATAGTTGGGCCAGATTCCTTTACATGATTTCCACCCCCACCCAGGATTCATCATTTCATTTCACTTGATGTTGACCTTGCTGTAAGCTGCAAACACACAGATAATGTGTCAAGTCCAACTCATAGTCTTGTTTTTGCTTTATGAAAGAAAAAATTTGGTTGGCTCCATTATTTTAATGTTTGTGCTTCAAGGACTTTAAAGAGGTTGGTTGCTTTAAAGAGGGGGTTCTTTTGTAGAGAAATGGCAATACTGAAGCTGCTCAAGTAAAGGAGACATTTTCTGCTAAAAATCCAGTTCTCATGATTCACTGTCTGGTTGTACCATGCACTCCCCTTTCATGTTGAATTTTGCTCTTACAAGAAAGGGTAGCTAAATAAATACAGTAGCACAGAAGCAAATGGAAAACATCTGTTGTTCTTATTCAGGAATGTCATGACTCAGGTTTTATGAACATCTGAACTCAGCACTTTTACATATTTGTAGAATTTTCCATAGTTTAAAATTGTTGCTATAAAACATATACTTAGAGAGAATACTGTAAGAAGTGTGGAGATTGTGCTTGCACTTTGGAAATGCCAAACCTAAACAGGAATGAGAGGAAGGTGGTTATTTGGTTTTATTTTCTCTTAAATGGAAATTATTCAGAACTCCAAGAAAATGTGAAGAGCATACAGGAACACACTATAGCTTAGGGTAGTGCCTGTGTCTGGAGTTGCCAGTACAAAGAAATTTTAAAAAAACCTGTTTTTCTCAGAGTGAATCTCCTTCCATGATACGCCATTGAGTTCTCCAGCTATTGGAGCATTACAAGGTTTTCAGAGCTAGTGGTGGATCTTGTAGTGACAATAGCACTGTAATGGAGAGGGGTGTTCTGGGATTTATAAACTGCAAGACTAAGGGATATTTGAAATAGATGGAAGCATATTTTTTTAATTAGAAAATGGGTAGGTACTGTGATTTAAAGAGAAGGTTGCTGTAATGTAACAACTGTTTCTGACACTAGAGTAATTTGACCTAAAATATTAAGAATTCCTTTCTCAATTTGAAAATGGCTTCTTCTTCTAGTATGGCCTGTTTTTTGTGTGAGGGATCATTGTGGAAATCTCTTGCTGTCTCTCATTCTCTCAGACCATGAGCTCCATCTCCTTTATTTCTACAGCTTTCTCCTTCCCTGCATTTAGAGCCCCTTCAAAACTTTATTTTGTGCAAGTCTGGTATTTGAGACATACAAGTATTACCACGTTGCCAGAGCTGGAAGTCATTACTTTCTTAAATCATCTAATGTTCCCACATATTTATCTCCGCTTGCTTAGGACTACTGCCAATGTTCATTAATTCAGTACCTGTTATGTCACCTTCATTTTGGAAACTTAAGGACCCTTATTCCTACTCATCTTCTTCAGCTCTAAATCCCTAGAAGTGGGATTACGTTAATTCATTCATGTACCAAAATGCAGCTCTTCACAGAACTTATTTAAATCCGCTTTCTTGAAAGCTAAGCACCTCTTTCCCACCAAATACCAATGTACATTTTCTTGCAGTCCTGGCAGCAATGATGTAATGTCACAAGTATCTTTCTGGTAATCTGTGGAAAGGGGAAAAGAGCCTACAGTTTCTGCATGTTCAATCACAGAATACGCTGAGTTGGAAAGGAGGATCATTGAATCCAACTCCTGGCCCTGCACAGCACTGTCTCCAAGAGTCACACCACCTGAAAGTATTGTCCAAACACATTTTGAACTCTGTCAGGCTTGATGCTGTGACCACTTCCCTGAGGAGGCTGTTCAGTGCCGGACCACCCTCCAGGTGAAGAACCTTTTCCTGATATCCAGCCTAAACCTGCCCTTACACAGCTTCATGCTGTTTCCTTGGGTTTCATCACTGGTCACCAGAGAGAAGTAAAGGTACTAAACTGTCTATAACTGTCTAAAATTAAAACTGAAATAGTAAAGTTTTCAAACTTTGTGGAAATCCAACACCTCTAAAGATATTATTTTGGTTCTAATTAGTGGATATCTAAACTATAATAAAGCACTACATGCTGGGCACCAAAAGCTTGAAAAATTCAAGTTAGTCATACCTCCCACATTTAAAGTGTATGTTGAAAAAGGTTGAGACTAACAAAAATATCAACTATCAGAAAATATTTTGTGCTAATAAAAATAAAAAATTAGCTTATTAAAGCATGCAGATATTTCAGTCCAAATTGTTGCTAAAGGCAGTGTTGGCCATGAGGTTAACAACCGATAATTAAGGCAAAAGAACCTTCCTGTTTGTTGGCAGATGTTAGGTTGCAGCCATTCTTCTGCCCTCAACATGCTTATTAGTCTGGAAGGTCTTGTGTAGTTTGAAACATGGAAAACTAGGTATAGCAAATTCACTGTGTTGTTTTGAGCACTGGAATACTAAATCTACTGATGCAGTGAATGCCAGCACCGTTTTCTGTGTCTGACTACATGGGGAGCACCACTTGGAGTCAGGCTCACCCATAAAAAGAATGCATGTTTTCTGTGATTTTGCTTGTATGTGCTAATTATTGGCTTTGGTGTGCATGCTATTATCTCTTAGCAGGAATACGAAAAGGGCATTTTGCCCTGAAAATTGCTAAAAGGTGTGGGGATGCTTTTGCGAGGTCCAGAGTGAACTGGAAATTCATTCCTCTCCATCTCCCACTTATGCAATTTCAAATCCTCTGCTCTTCAAGGTCAGTTGAGTCATGTCAGAGCAATTCAAAGAAGAGCTGTGTGCCTTGTAGTTCAAGCATCTTATTAGTCTCAGCTTTTTCTGTTAGATCTTCAGTATCTTGTTTTATGGCTCTGCAATGGCTCTCATTATTTGTATCACCTAAAAAGTCTTGCTTACAATACTGTTGGCATCTGTGCTCCAAGCAGCCAGGTATGTTTTTCATGCAGGCTTTACTGTCTCTTTTGTGCCTTCTCAAATTTCCAGGATGGTCCCAGTGTAAGGTTTTTAGATGCTGAAAATATTTGGTTTCCCTTCAGTATATTTACATTTCCAAAAACATTTTTTTACTGTTTTCACTTCATTACATAGAAAGCTGGTGCACAAAGCCTAGGATTGGAAATGGTCTTATGCTACTCTATGCCCTTATGTTTACAGATGTAATTAAACTAAAAAGAGGGGCTACAGCTTTTCTCACCTTATAGAATGACAACAGCAATAGGTACTTACTGATCTTGACTCATAGACGGTTTTTGTTAAGTCCCAAAGTACATGCTATTGACGCTGTGTAAGTAGTAAGTCATGGTGATGAGCTTTCAAGTAAAGAACACAATTTCCATTTGTCTTTGGAGCTGTCATCTGAGGGGCTTCAAGTTGTTAACCTCTCAGGTGGATGGATGTATCAATCTGGAACAACTGGCAAATTCTTAACAGAAGTGAACTGGTGTAGTTCCATATGAGCATCTGTGTTGTTTTAATATAGCTGAGAATTTTTTCCATAATTTTGGTAACCTTTGTGGGTCTGTCGATGGTAACCATCCTTAGAGAATGCTGCCATCTACCATGAGCTAAAAAGCACAATCAATCTCAGTTTAAGGGCTCCATTTTTGTTGGGTTTTTTAAAAAGAATTAATGAGATTGAGGATTCTCATGAGGATCATCTCCCCATCCTAATGAGAAAACCAAAACTCTGTTCCCTACCAGAAGAAATGCTCTAGCAGGAGGAGATGGCGATCTCTGACTTGAAATGAAGTGTTTCAGATATCCCACCTGTGTCAGACACACATAATTTTGTTAGTCCTGCTCCATGATGTTGTATTTATTGGCAAAAAGGAAAGACTGACTATTTTGTAGGAATTTTCAATCCTTCAGGTTTGTAATTTTGTGCTTCTACCTTATGTATATATATGTATATATGCATTTGAATCAGTCTGTCTGTTAGTTTGTTGGGGTTTTTTTCCACTGACCAAAGCTTTTCATACAACAAGGAAAAAAAGTGTCTGTATCACAAAATTTCCCAAATGAAAAATGGAAATACACTAAATACAATTTGGTTCATAGGTCTTAAGAAGTAGAGACAAAGTCAAAATATGATGAGGAGTGACTGTGTTGAATTTGGATATCTTTTGCATCAAATTTCATCTTCCTACTTAATGCACTGCTCTGGGGATGGGAGAGTCTGAAGAGAAACAAGCTGGAACAGACCTGATTTAATGCAGCATCTAAAAGCTGCTAAAAGGGACACAAAGTAGTTTAGAATTTCTATGTCAGCTTCTTCTCTGGACACCATTTTCTATATGCCAACAACTGCGAAAAGATTCTTTGGAGGGCTGTCTTATGATAATCTGCCAGAATTTTGTATCAGAATGTCTTCCTTGAAAATATAAGGAGTTGTCAGATTATTTTGTGCCTTGTCAGCCCTTTGCATGATGCCAGGGTGGGGAAGAAGATCTCATCCTCTGCTTCATGCCTTTATTTAATATGCTGACCTTATTCATATAATCAGCAATATCCTTGGATAAATGCAGTCATGATTTCTAGATGTGGGACTTTGACTCTTATCTTCCAGCCTTGTATCTCAAAATTCCATATAAAGATTGTTCAGTGCTTTCACCACCATCATAAAGTTGTGGTTGTGAAAATAGAGACTGTGAAACATTCAGGATAACAAAGAGTAGGACCATAAAATATAGGGCTGGAAAAAAGAGTTTCCTGACTCTGTCTCATTTGTTGAGCTATGATTGTTTTCTCCTATTCCAGAAGCATCTTACATGATCATATTTCTATTCCATTCTTTTAATATATTAAGAGATTAATTAAAATCATTTTAATTTAAATGATTTTTCAAGCTCAAGTGGGTCAGTGTGGGCAGCCAAATTGAAACAGGCAAGACAAGCATTCTTATTGTACCCCATGTTTATCAATGTGTCAGGTTGGACCAAGAACATTCTGCAAAAGTTATTCTGTGTTACAACAAATCCCCTAGCTAGATTACAGCATTGACAAATTTTAACCAGATTTTTACTGCCAAGTTCACTGGGAGTACATCTGGAACTATTTGACATTGTCGTGTCTGGTAGATCATGTTCCTTTTCCATTTAGGGCAGGTTGGTCATCACTGGGAGAAATCCTAGCTGCAATCTTATGTCCTTTCCCACCCATAATATAAATGGGAGCCCTGAGTACCTTGTTCTCCTCTGTTTGTCACAGTTAAGATCTATAAACTGAATTAAGGAGGCACAGAATCAGCATTTGCATACTGATACATCTGTTAGAGTTTATTGGGTAAGGTATCTGTATGTACATCTGTGTCCAGAGGGAGAGACAATCATGCTCCCAAGTCCCAGGTCTTATGCACTACAGGAGCCGGAGTCTGACAGGATCCTGAAATATCCTTCAATGCATCTGCCAACCCTGAGCGGGCCCAGTTCTAAACCTTTCTTGCTAGATATTTCTCTGCACAGTTCTTAAAAACGGCCATGAACTTTCCTAAAACTTTCAAAACTTTCCTGGAGAATCAAGTACATAACTCCTTTTACTACAGAAGTTTCTCCTAACATCCAGTACCTTAAATCTTCCTGCAACTTAACCCCAGCCTCACTGGCCATAGAAAAGTCTGTTAGGTAAAGCGTGACGAAGAAAAGTATTTGAAAAATGTTACCCTGTTCCTTCCTGTATTCTCTGCCCCAGACTAAACAAACCAAGGTCTCTTATTCTCAGTTTTGCTAGCTGTGTGATGATTTTGGGCACTTTGCTCTGAGATCTCTCCAAATTTTCCATGTGTTTCCTCAAGCGCAGTGGTCACAATGAGGAGCAATACTGCAAGAGAGTCATCTCTGCAGAGCGGAAGACTGGATTATTTCTTGTTTCTCCCACGTGATATTTGTCTGTAATTCCTAGTGCAGGACTTGCTTCTTCTGCTATGGTGCAGCACTATTTGCAAGTCTGGATTGTTCCTGTGCTCCCCTTTCTAAAGACAGGCACTATGCCTTCTTCTGGCCTTTTGAATCTTCAGCCATTGCCTGTACCTCCTCAAAGAAAGCCTGTAATGGGTCTGAGATTAGTTCACTGACTTCTTGAAATTCTCTCAGGTGCAATTCATCTGGCCCAGCTGACAGGAAAAAGTCTCAGCTTATCTTGTCTGGTTTTCCTCTAGTCTATCCATGATTATTTTAATCATCTGATTACACTATCTTTCCTAGTGAAGGCTGCAGCAGAGAGGCATTGAACCTAATAACCTTCTCAGTAATAACTGTGGATATATTTGCCTTGCATTTAATAATGGTATCTTCAATTTTTGTTGTCATCTCCCTGAAATTTCTTCTTTCCTTTCCTGTTTTCGTCTTTCTTCCTTCAAGTGTTTTCTTGCCACCCCTCTCAGGGGACATTAAAAGCACCTTTGTTCATTCTGATTTTGTCCCTGTGTGCCTGTATTTCATCTGTAGTGGTCTAAGCTGAGTTGCACTTCCCATGACTTTTTGTTTCTGAAGTCAGCAAAGTCCTCATGATTTAGCCAAGAGGATCTTCTGTTTCTCTAGGTTTTCTGCCTTGTAGGGGAAATTTATGCTTATGTCTTGATTTGTGTCTTTTAGGAAAAGGTAACGTTCCTGGAGTCTTTTTACCTTGTTTTGATTTGGTTGCAGTCTTGTATACAAAGTTGCTTAGCTTTTTCAGCCTGTTTTCCTAAATATAGATCCTTTTTGTGTTCCTGTTCTTCATTTTCCCATCCTGAACCAGGTGAATTCAGACATTTCAAGATTTTTGCTAATGTAATTGCTGCCTACAATCTCAGTAAGTTTCCTGATGTTCATAAAAATTAAATTTCAAAAACTCCTGCCTCTAATGCCTTTTTCTATTACCTGTATGGAAAAAAAAAAAAAGATCAGCTGTACATTTCAGGACTTTACTGATTCTAGAGCAGGAGCCAAAGGTGACATAGGTAATTAAAAATTGGCAATATAAACGTGAAAAATAATTTTTGTGTCTTGCACAATCTGTGAAAAATTCTACAAAACCTCCAGGGACAAATTTGTATTGTATTTGTAGTGCAACCTCAAATACACATTTGATTATGAGATAGTTATCATATCCTAGCTGCTGGTGGTAAAGTCTGCCTGGGTCTGCAAGGCGTGTCTCAAGTTTCTGAGACAAGAGGGCAAAGTACAGGGCAGAGCTTCAGATTGCACAATCACTTTTACAAATTTAGTAACTTAACCTGCCTGGTGGATGAGACAGTCCCAGCAACAGTCAGGTCTACCTGGCCAAGTCCTTTGTGTCATAGCCTGTAATGTCTTGCTGTGATACCATGTGGTGACATTGGATAGACAAGGTGCCTGTGCACCGTCCCACAAGGGTCTGACAGCTATTGCAGTGAGTCAGTCTGAGATGCAAAAGAGTTACAGATGTTGACCAGGAATGCAGACTTGTGGATCTGCGAGCATTGGCAAATCTGTGCTTTACAGAGAAGTGTACTCATAACCACAGGTGATCCACAACTTGCTAGTGGCACAGAGCCAGTAGCAGTAGTTCTGTAAAGAAGTCTATTCTAATAGGCTGTATGAAAATGCTAAACGTGGAGTATAGAGGCTGATACAATATTTTGAGACTTCTAACAAAAAAAAATATAAGATTACAGAAAATAAGATGTTTGATTTATAGTTTCATTTTGAACTACAAGATTATGCTACATTGACTTGTTTGCACAGGAGATAGGTAATAGTGTTATTTTTACCGTGCTGATAATACGGTGCTGAATTGTGACTGGTTGTTCCCTGGGATGTTCTTCCTTTCACTTTTTGAATTGCCCATTCTGTGAATCGTTAATATCTTGCATATGATTGCACTGTATGTAAGGCTAGGGTGGCAAACTTCTACATGAACATGAAGGAAACTTGCTCATAGATATGGGCTTGAGACGAGCACTGGGGTGTGCCAGCAGAGGAAGCTTAGGTCTGTATTGCACTTGGGTGCAATGTTGTAGCATCTTACTGGCAAGTTTGAATTGCCTCAGATTGTTTTTCTAGAAAACAATGAAAACACAGCCACAACATCACCTGGAATCTGGAGGCAGCCTGAGATTGACCTTCCCTGAGTGAGTACAGTCTGAGCTCCGAGGGGTCCTGGAGCCAGCAGCAGGGGTTCAGTGAGTGCAGTTAGGGAGCATGGTATGTATGAGCCTGTTTGCCTCAGGAGCTCTGCCTCATCTCCACCGCAGCGCCAGGATGCTCAACGGCATTCCTGGAGGTCCAGGCTTCTTTCAGTTATGAGACATCAAAGATCTACAAATCTGTCTCCCTACTTCTGCGTTACATCGTGGTTCCTGTCATGTTTGTGCTTTAGCACTTTATGCTCCTGAAATTGCTGACTCTTTGGAGGATGGTTTGGTGGCAAGTTTTGGATACAGCCTGATGTATTGTTCACATGTATATTCATTATATGTATATAAAATATATATCTATGCATTAATATATAAAATTTTGGTATAATATATACATACATTTATTTACAATAATGAAAATACTCCTTCTCCATCCATAAAGAAAAAAATTGCCATTTTTATTTAAACTTTGTCATTGCGTAGTGACATTCTCTAAATTAAAAGAAAATATCATTCCCCCCTGTGTCTTTGCCATGTACGCGCTGGGATACTTACTGCCTGGGACAGACACTTCTTTTCTTTGCTGTGAAGTCAACAGGGAAATTCTGCAAATTGCTCTGGTATACATCTTCCAAAGATGAAAAAGAACTGCAGGTTTATTTCTTCTTTGTATCGCCGAGACACAGCAGCAATTTTCTAACCACAAAAAGGGTGTATTCTGGTATTATCCAATTTTAGAAAGAGTGGCACTTCTGCTATTTGCTCCTGTAAAAGTTCTGAACATCTGAGCACCAGAAGAAACTACAGCTGAGAGTCAATGTTGCATGATAATGCTGTAAATGCTCTTCTGAGTTCTATGAATATTCATTCCTATTCTGAAAATTCTGAAATTGATTAGAGAAAGCTTGCAATATGAGGGAGATATATTTACATGCGTATCTGAAACTGGCAATGTGCAAATTGGAAAAAAATGAAAGTTTAATCACTGTATGCTAATCTGAAAAAACTTAAATTGTGGCTACCACGTGTTGTTTCATTATTTTGGCCTTTTATATTCTTTTTTCTGTGCTTTGAAAAGAAGTTGGGGGGAAGAAGCAAGTATGTGGCAAGCAGCATATGCAAACTGTAAGGTGGAAGTGGTAAATGAGTAAGACCACATTTGGAAGAGGCAGATGGTGCTTTTTCTTGATCATATGGTAGCACTGGCAATAGAAATGTTTTGGAGTTAGAGAACTGGAGAGGCCAGGCCCATTTCCTACATGCAGGATGATTTATTTGTAGAACATGCAGAAATGCAGGGAACAAAAACATTAAACAACCCTTGGAGACGTGCATGAACATGATACATTTATTTGTGGTTTACTTTGAACTCCTGGCCACTGACATGGGATCTGTGATTATGTGTTCTTGCTTTGGCTGATAACATGTCCCAGCATTTCTTGTCCCCATTGGCAGCTTCTCCTTTTCTGGGATCTGCTTAGCCCTTGCTGCAACATGCCTTCTTCAGACCCAATTTAGCCAAAATTGTCTTTTATCTGCCCATAATTCTTTCTGTTCTGGTTGTTTTTGGTTAGCCTTCAGTCAGCTGGAAGTTTGATTAATAGGTACAGCCATGGGTTTGATTTAGCAAAATCCTGGTTATTGGGCTAGTTTATCACAATGCTAGAAGGCATTAAAATGTCCTCCATCAGAAGAAATGGTGCAATACAGGGATATAAAGTAGATAAAAATTTATTGTGTGCTTAGGAGATTTTTTTTGTGTATCTATATAATGAAAAGGATAATTTCTAAAAGTCAGTTGGTAAGGGAAATAACTTTCTGCAACTGTATGTTTTTATAATTACTTGAGCAGCATCTCAGGTCTGTTACTACTGAAAATATGTAATCAAAAGGACTTTCTGAAAAATAGTGTAGCAAGACAATAATTAAACCTTTTAATTACCATTTGTTTGTGTTGTGAAGTTTTTAGGAAACTTTCTACTTCTTACTGTAGCTTCAACAGTAAATCTTAGATATTTTTAACAACTGAGTATCTGAGTAAATAGGACAACATTTTCATAGCAATATATGGAAGATGTATAATGTGCAAAAACCTTTCTAGAATGTGGGAAACAAATGCTTAAATACAGTTTAAGAGTTAAAAAGATAAAAAAAAGAAAAGAAAATTTGTGAGCAAAACCTGTGTGGAAATAGCAGAAGGTACCTTTGAAAATCCACCTGTCACCTTTTTTTGTCTTGCAAAGACGATAAAACTAATGATATTTCACACACTAATGGAAGGAAACAAAGTAGAACTTTCAGCTGACAGGATGAGAATAATTTTGCTAAAGCTTCAGTAGAAAGTGCAGAATCTAAAGCCTAACAGGGTATGGACTTTAAACGAAATCTGTTTGAAAATAGTGTAGTCCTGCTTGCAGATCACAGATAACTGAAATCTTAACGAAGGATTGAATAGTCAGTGTTTGTTACTTTCATAGCATTAAACAAAATGTTGAAATTCAAGACATTTCTTGTTTTGTTGACTGAGAATATGTTTATTTGTACTAAATATGAATTATTAGGAGTTTTGAGAGGAGAATTATGAATACAAAATACTTTGGAAAACTTCCACACATTATGAACATTGCAGAAGAATGGATGCTGATTAAATGCTCCTCTACAGACTGTGATTGTATTCACAGAGATGACATTTAAAGATTAATTTAGACGCCTTTCACACCATTCTTCCTGGGCACCACTTGGACACACCACAGCAGGACCCAATGAGCCATGGAGAGACACACTACGGTAGTGAGAATGGCGTTGGGGGACATGACTGTCTAAAAGGAACTTCTTAGGCCCCCACAAGTTCTTTTCACAGCTTGTTATTGTGATACAAAGTCACACACCTGCTGAGATTTGATATGTTTGAAAAGACCACCTGGTGCCAAAGCTTGTGAAGACAGTTCATCTCTGGCTATTAGTGCTGTTTAAATTTATGTTTTGTGTACATTTGTAATTATGTTAAACTTTTTTTCCAGATGGGCATGAGAGCTGTTGATATGGTCAAATGTCTTCTGAGTCCCTCATTTAAGTCTAGGCTTGTCCTTAATTAAAAGTTAACTTCAGTTGAACTTCAGTAATTTCAAATAGTAGGAATGCATCCATCTGCAGGTTCCCTGAGGGCTGTGGGGATGCCTGTCCCTAGCTCACCTCAGACCTGTCTCATGACTCAGCATACTCTCAAAGCAATTCACCATCACGTTGGCTTGTCCTTAACTTCTCAGTGGTAAAAAACACATTTCCCTCTTTCCTAGATTTCCTGCAGCTGGCAGGACTTCCATTTGTTTTGCAGCCCCAGCTTGAAATGATTTTATATTCAGCAGTGAGTTGGCAGCACTATTGGCTGGACGAAGTCACTGTGATCTTCCTTCCAGTGCTTCACTGAATGGAGGCTGGAAAGTTAATCCATTTACCTGAACTGGAAATGCTTAGTTCCATTGACCTGCTCCATGTTACTTGTAAAACAGTAAGTTAGAAGATTATGTTTAAATTACGGAAAGTAAGCCTAGAAACAACCTTTATTCGAAGAGAGGTGTATCATTTTGATCATAGTGTGAAACTGTACAATAGCTGACCAGGCAGGCATGGATGGCAGTGGTGGGGAGGGCCAAAAGGCTTGTCCAGATTCAGCACTGAGGCTGTGCCAAACATAATTTTGTTGAGACCTGTAGGAAGAGAGGATTGTGTGGGGCAATGAAGATCAGCCCTCCTCTCTTTATTCCAGGAGTGGGGAGTGTTTCAGACAAGCATTTCACTTTATCAAAGTGAAAATACTAGCTGACTGCGCAGTACCCTGCTACCTTTGACTCAAGTACTTGAGTTTCTATGCATAGGAGACTTTTCAGATATGTTACTTAGCAGCTGAAATCATGGAGGTTTTAGTTTACTAAGTCATACAGATTCAGACTCTTAGTTTGCAGAGGATTGACCTAAAAGATACCTCAAAATGGGTCCTTGGAGTTCTGAAGTTTATTTTTGTTTCTGCACAGCTGGTGTACATGTGTTTCTACAAGACTACATGTTAAAAGTCTTATGAAACACTAAAAAATACACTGTCCATACTATGGACTTGTTTAACAAATCTTAGTTTCTTTATTTGTTCAAAAATTAAAAATATTATTTTACTTAATTTTTCATAATAGGTTGGCCCATATTTATTGGGTTTTTTTCCTGAAAAACAGTTAAGTAATCTGAAGAGTTTATATATACTAGATTACAATTTGTATCCCTTCAAGGTTTAGAACAATGAGCTTGTGTGTTGTAGAGTTTGTTTTGTTTTGTTTTCTGGAAGGCCTAAAAGCAGTAATTGAGATCCTGAATCCACTGAAGCTGATGGCAAATTCTTGGGAACCAAATTTCTTTGGACTAAAATTTCTTTATTCCACGCCTGTATTATATGTTGCTAGTCATCAGCTTCGACTGACTGCAACAAGTTGGAATAGCATTTGTAGTGGAAACTTTGATAGCCACACAGCTACAGAAGCAGGTCATGAAGGTGGAAATCCTAAAAGGAAAGGTAAAAACCAGTCACCTGAAGATGTAAACAGTTATTAGCAAAGACTCCTGGCACAGGCTTAGGCAGTGCAGATGTAACTGCCTGGGTATTTCCCAACAGGGAATCCTTTAGTATAATTGCCTTTAAAAAAGTAAGTTTTGACTGAAGCTCATGTATGGTGTATTTGGTCCATGCAGTCCTACTCTGGGAAAAAAGATTTTTTTAAGCATTTCAAAATGCTTAAGATGAGACTTGCCCTACTTCTGAAGCTGTCTGTTAGCTATTTCTCATGATAGATTAACCAGTCCGTTTTGGTATCTCAGAGGTAAGACATCAGATGTACAGAGATGTTTCCTGAAAAAAATATGTCCCTTTGAATGCAGAACTGTGTGTGTTGGTAATCCTCAGTTAAGCACTTCATGGTCTGCATTTCAGTTTCTTGTAGTTAAATGTAAGCCAAATCTTGCAGCAAGGCTGGTTTTGGAGAAATCGGGAATAATTTGGAATAATATACATAAAGAGTTGTCTTTCATTAATTAAGCAGCTTGATTGCTGATGCCCTGATGTATTGCACACCAACTTACCCATCAGTGCTTGAAAGGCTCCCCATAGCATCTTTGGCTTTTGCTTCACTGCTCATTAGGCACCATTTCTGGGGTAGCTTAAGCAATCACAGATTCCTTGGGGCTCCAAGACATTGTGAGAAGGGGACTCCATCTTCCCTCTCAGTAAATGCCAACCTTGCACATCTATTGCAATCAGCTTCCAGCTGACATACCAGGGACCAGATCTGCTCATTGGTCTCAGCTGTCTTGCTCTGCTCTGTAGATCCCCTGATGGTTTACTAACTGTAAACTTTTCTTATTTGGAGATGCACACCGTCTGCTTTGATACAGCCATGAATATGTACATAAAAATGTATGTATGTCTGTTACTGTATATCTTCAAACCATGGAAATACCATATATGGTACCATATATGATACCATTTATAGTCATGTATAAAATAAGGAATATTTGCAGATTATTAAAAGTTAAAGACTTAAGGGTAAAGAAGTTGCAGGAATGATGGAACTATACTCAAATCAAGGATTATAAACTACAGTAAATCTTACATTCAGATATAACCACCCTTGAAAGTAATCTGAACATTGAAATGGAATCTGAACATTTAAACAGAATTAACTCCCTTTTTTAATAGCATGAAGTAAGAATGCGGGGTGAAAGTCCTTAAGAACAGGTTTACATTGACTTGGGATTGCAAATGCTTTAAATGCAATCAAAATTGTATCATGGAATTAGGTAGATGTGAGTACAGTTGTTTGTATGCTTAACTGTGCAAGGATTTCCCAGTATGTCTGCATTTCTTTTAAGAATAACTGTATAGTATAGCTTATACATAAATAACCTTAAGTATAATTTTGACTGGATTGTACTTCTGATCTGTTCTCTTTTGCCAAGTTGGTAAACTGTCTATTAACAAATCAAATGAGATCTCAGATGGGGAGTACACAGCTTTAGTACAAAGCTAGGGCTGGAAGTAAAGTGTTTTTGTAATTTGTAAAGGAAATATTACAGCTGTATGGCCAAATTTACAGAAACAATTGAGCACTCAGAATTTTCTGCCATTTCTTTGCACGCCAAGGCAACCATTTGTGAGCCAACTATCATAATCAAATAGATAAAAAGCATATAGAATACACTAACAGCTTTCACAGGGGTTTTTTGTTTGTTTTGTTGTTTTTTAATTTAATTGATATTTTCTTTTTTTTTATTAGGAAATCTGCATGAACAGACTAGAATTTAGTCAGTGTAGCTTGCACACAAGGCTTTCAGAAAGGAGGAGAGTATTTTCCGATTTAGCCTGCAGGTTTATTTTACAATAGAGATTGAAATTCTAAAAAATCCTTTTCATGAAAATGCAAAAACTGTTCAGTGCAGTCAAATAAAATATTTTTGTTTGGGGGAAAAAGAAAATAAAAAATGAAGAAAAATCCAAATAATTTTACTGGGTGTATTTGACATCCCCTGCGTAAAATGATCTGGTTCTGATCATGGTCATGAAACGTGAGGTCTGATTGCAACAGTTCTTTACCCAGACACAGACAAACAGTGCTTCTCACTTTAATTTAATTTTGGTCTATCCTTGGAGCACCACCTCCACTAGGGATTATAACTGTGGGCTTGTTACAAACATGCAAAGTGAAACAGCACAGCTGCAGAGCCTCCAAAGCATAGACCGTGTTGAGTCTTTGACTGCCTTTCTCCTTATCACCTTAAATCTGTAACAGACGAGGCCAGTAGTTGGTTACTTACCGCCATTCTCAGCCTCACCAAACCAAAAGTATGCATGTGTTCTTACAATAAACTCAAGGTTTTTTAAAATTGTATTCTTAAAAAGTGAATTCTCTAAGCTGCATGGATAGGAGCATACATAAATGTTCCTTCATGAAAAAGGGAAAGCAGCATCTGAAGAGCAAATATGATTGGGTATCCATGTCAAACACCATAAATTGCTGGTGGAATATGATAGTTGGGATCTGCTCATGCTCCCATCCGTCCTGTGTAAAGGGTAGTTTTCCTTCTCTGAGAGCCAAGTTTGTCCCTAAGGAGATCCAAGCAGTCATCACATGTCTTAGCTGCTCCAGACTTGGCTCTTCAGCAGTGATTAAAGCCAGAAATCGTTGATACCATTTTCCTTCCTTCCCTGTTTCTCATCTTGAGTTTCATATTTGATTCCCCGATATCCCTGTGTCCCAAAGTGTGATCCTCTGCCTTGTTTTGTGCACAGACATTAGCTCTTCAAAGTATGAGCTTATTTTTCCTGAGTTTGTATTGGGTTTTGTACCCAGAAACTTGAGAATCTGTCAGCTGCCTGAAGCTGGACAAATGTCATTTTTGGCTCTTTTCTGGGGCCCTGAATAATTTTCCTTTCCTCATTTCTCAGTCTTTTCTGGCCACTTAAGCAGCAGACCCAGATGCTTTAAGGCTGTTTTTAGCCTCCCTGCCTGGGCAGCCTCCCTTGTGCCATGCAAACCCTCTCGTGCCTGCAAGCTTTGTCTGCCACAATCAAGCTCATTAAGAAGGTGATGATGTTAATCTCTCCTCTCACCTGAATTCAAGCTTGAACTACAGAGTTGTCCTGTCATCATTTCCCACAGGAGAAGTCTGTTCATGACCCCAGAGTGGCAGGACGCATACTTTGCAGCCAGCCCAAAGGCACAGCAATGTCCCTCCCATAAGCATCAACTCCCCATCATGAGCAGGCTGGGCTTCTTCTCCTAGGAGATGTCAGATTCGTCTTCTCCCTCCATCACTTAACTAGGCCAGAGGCATATTTTTAACTAACCCATTGCCAGCATATTTGCTCTGGTAGTTTTGTTTCTCATTCTGGGCTCTCCTTCCCCCACCTCAACTCTCCCACCTTTTTCTTCTCTGCTGCTTTCTGGTGGTTGCCCTGCAGAGCCTACACTGCCTGTACAGTTCAGTTGCAGCTGTTTGTGGAGTTTGGCTTTGCTGGTCATAGCTTTTGCAGTTATGTAATGAAAAATACAGCCCAAATCTTCCTCTTGCCCTGCCTTTGGTAAATATATGGCCATTTGAGAAGGTAGCCTTGCTATTTGATTCAAAGTTTATCAAAAATGAGAGGGGAAAATGCAACAGAATCCATGAGTGATTTGAGGAAATTGCCATTGGTATTTGCTTGTGTCTGGCAGACCCAGAAAACAGCAGGTTTCTATCGGCGGTTGTTTATCCTGTGCTGTAAGTCCTCACTAAATAGCATTCTATTCCCAGGCTGTTGTATCCAAGTGCCTCACAGAAACTGAGACAGCATAAACAAGGAGCAAAACACATTTCAGGTGCTAGTGTTTCGGCAATCAGGGTTAGTTTGTAGTCTGAGTTTTCCATGCTGGGGGAATATGTAGGGTGGAAATGAAGGGTTTGAATTCCATCCTGCTGGTGAGTGGGTGCTGGCAGCTCTCTGTCTTTCCTGCTGGATCACTCTGGCATGGCTTTTACAGCTGTGGCCAACTGCTCATCTTCCTCAGTCTTCCTCTGCTTCTGATGGAGGCTAATCAGCAGCAGCTCTTTGGGACTACCACGAGGAAGGACCTTGCAGACGAAAACCAGCATCTTGGAACTGTCTAAGGGAGAGACTGCACAGGCTGCTGTATTTTGAGCTGATTGGTGCTCTTTCCTTATTTCAGAGACCCCACTCACTCCCACTTCCTAACTGAAGCATTTCTATTCCAAACCATCCTTTGGTAAGTTTTGAATTGCTTTCCAGCAGTAGATGGTTATCTACACATTTCCTATCTTTCAGCTTTCTCCAGTGTTTGGACTTACCATAAAGCGATTACCTTCAAAAGGTTCTCAGAACAGAATTGCTTGTCTTGAGTCACATTGAAATCTAAGTCGTAATTACTGAAAATGATTGCAAACCTGTCATGTCACAACAGAGGTTTGCAACACTTTGGAGTAAAATTTCTGTTTCCTGAGTGGTGTTAGGAGATGTTTGCTAGCTCTAAGTAAAAAAAAAAATTATTAATTATTAATTAAAAATTACCTTTTTTTTTTTTTTCTTCTTTTATTGTGAAGCACTTTCAGTCTACTTCTATTTTTCTCATGGAAGATCCCTGACAGTTCAGAGCCACAGTACCAGGGGACCAGGGGAATAGCTGCTTTCACATTATTATCAAAAAACCAAAATTATAGGAATGTTTTCAGTAGCCAGCAAAACTTTTTTTAAACCCAAAAATCCAAACTCTCATGATGATCTTAGTTTTTTATGGCAATGTCCTCTAAGCCTTTTGCACCCTGAGATCCTGGCATTCAGTTGTTTGGACAGGATTGTCCCACTCTGTAATGGGTTCCAGCTGCTGTCTTGGCTGTTGCTCAGGAGGTGTTGCTCAGTTCCTATCTAGGTCTCTCTCAAGCCAAGAGACCTTGCAGGAGAGCAGGCAATCCATTGCATCTCTTGGCAATGAGATCTTTCTTTCAGCAATAAAAGATTGTGATGATTTACATAAAGTAAAAGAAACTGCAGTTTTGAAGGAAACAAGCTGCATTGTGTGAGCATTTTTCTACAGAAGGAGCAAAACATTACACAGTGAGCATTGTTTTACTGTTCTTCTGTAAGAAACGAGAAACAAATTATGCTGCTTTTTTTTTTTTCAGCTGTGCTGAACACAAGTTGAAATAGAAGCCTACTCTGGCATTGTTGAGAGCTTCGGAGCACAGCTCCTCAGAGCAGGTCACTGTAGATGCACCCTCACAGTTTTGGGCTGAGAATATCATATTTGCATACACACCTCAGTTTGCCATGTGTTCCTAATGTAAAAGCAGGCAATTAAAACAACATCCTTATCAAAACATTCATGCAGTGATGCATTGCTTTGGAAGGAAATTCCTATGCTATTCTCCAAAATATGTCAAAAAGTTAAAACCCATTTTGAAAGGGAAATATGTTTTGGGGTTTTCCTGTAGTTTGGTTTTTTTTAGATTTTGTTTGCTCTCTCTTTGCACTGATATTTTAAGGTTAAATGTTAAACCCGGTTATGAAAAATAGTTCTATTTAAAAATATCATCGGTTTTATATTAAGTAAAACCTACATTTTCTAGTGGGATATTCTTATATGTAGAATTAACTATAATAAAAATATTAACTATAATAAACCTACTATATAGTAGGTTTATTTTGTATAATGGAAGGTTTTCTTTTCCCTGTTAACCAATAGGGTATGTGTCAAAGGAATACCAGCTCAGCATTTCTGAATGCTGTTGTTTCACCTGTATAATTTCTTCATCAACAAAGAGGCATTTTGCTTTTTTGGGGGTTGAAATTCAGACTCAGTGGTCACAGAGGAGAATGGGAGTTTATATGGAGAGAGGTGATTTATTTACACATCATGAGGACCCACCAGAAAATGGAAGCAGTGTCATGCAAGGTTTGTCACCCTTATCTGCTGAAAGTTTTTGCAATGTCTGTTGCCCTGTGGACTTGAAGAAACCTGAGGTCAGCACAGATCCCACTTGTCAGTTTAATGTCTGGGCACCATCAGTGGAGACAGCTGCTCAAAGCAAACAGATGAAGTGGGAACAACTGCTGGTGTCTCCTCAGATTAGACGTGCTGTTGGTGCTCACTCACAGTAGGGAAGGCTCTTGTTGCATCGTGTCGTAGTGGGTTTGGGTTGGATGGAGGCTGGTCACTTCTGCCTGGCCTGATAAGCATATGCCATCCTCCCTCATCAGAGGTCTCTCCTGCTTGCTCAGCAGGATAGTGTCAGTTGGGGGAGGCTTTGGAGACTGCTCTGTTTAGCCTCTGCACAGGACATCACATTCAAACAGTAGTTAGCAATGGGGTGGAACTAATGCAGGCAATGTGGGAACAATGCTGTGGCCCAGCTACTAAAAAAAAAGCTACTACCCTTTTAAATTAAATCAGTGTCTTGGAAAGTTACTGACTTGTCTCTTCCTCCCCTGCCTTTGCTGTTTCGTCCCTTCCACCCCCACTGAAATATTTCTAGGCTGAGTTTCAGCAAAGCCTGCAAATAAGTGCATTTTTCTGTGATACAGACACAGTTGATTATGGATGTTCAATGGTAATTATATTAATGTAGTGGAAGTGAAACATTCTACTCCATTATCAGCTTTGCTATCAGTGAGTATGATTTTTATGGGATAGTATTTCTGTACTATTAGCAGCACTGTATGTGCAATTGAAAACTAGATGCAGTAAATTATGGTCAAACACCAGCAGTCCAAAGGTTAATTTGATTGTATAAGTACAGTCCCAGAGTTATGTATGAACGTATGCTCTACGTACTTATTAATGAGTAAGGTTAGACTGGCATGAGCTGTGCTATATTTTCTGAGTGTTCTTCAAGAGTTTACATACGATCTTTGGTACAGATAATGCAGAGATCCATTTTCAGGAAAGACCTATTTAAGCATAAAGAAAATAGTAGGATGCAAATCGTTAGCTGTAAGCTTGACTGTATTTCAGCTAATGGAGGGTTGAGTGGGGTCTGAAAGAGTGCCAGTAACTTGTGGTTGGCATCACCCTCGGGTCTGTGTGCATTTGGGAAAGGCACAAAGAAGGAAACCCATGAACCCAAAGTATTTGCAAGCTGTAGTCAGCTGAACTGTTGCAGGGGAGTAGTCCAGGGAACCTGGTTTGTACATTTTCATTTCAGTGCAACTGGCTATAGCTTGAGAAAAGGCTCAAGGCACCCACCTTTCCAAAATCATGCTGATTGGATCAATTCTGTCTTTGTGACAAAGGATCTGTTTCACCCTAATGCAGGGTGAAATGAAGCTCCTCAGTTTTGAGGCATTTTCCTCTGATTGCTTGCTATAGGGTAACTGTACTGGGTAATAGCACAGCCTCACATTTCTCTTTGTGTAGTTTCAGACTTTCTTCACCTGATTTACTGTGTTATTACATTATTGCAGCTTGGCATACTTGAATCCAGTTTAGTGTTCACACAGTTCATTCAGTCTGTGTGTCTCATTGTGGGCTTAAAATTTGGTGGGTTTATTTAACATCCATGCTGCGGCAGAGTCCAGGTGTCCTGGCAGTTAGTTTTGATGATCTAACGCAGAAACTCATCAAAGTAAAGATAAATGATACTCTTTCTGCCTAGGAGTAGTAGCTTCATGAGTTAAATCTACACAGATTTTTATAAGCTGTGGCCCCGTTCCAGCGTTGAATCCAGATGTGAGGTGTGTGCCCAAAAGGTAAAATTAAACTTGTTTGCTGAACCAATTCTCCTTGAAAGTGTCCTCAAGGGATTGAACTACAAATGCTTCAGGGGAATATTGGTTTTCAGATACCAGTGCTCCACTAATGTTCTAATATAACCAGAAATACTACTGAAAAAAATGTAATTGGACATACTCTAAAATATCTGAGGAATATTTTTTAATAAATCTAGATTTCTCTTTCATGACAGAAAAGGGCCAGCTGGTGGTTATCACTGGGACTGGCTTCCTCTGTTGCAAGGGAACACTTGCACCGTTGTTCCCTCTTACATTGAGTAGGTTATGGATTGCTATGGGATTTAGTGTAACCTAAGGCTGACATTTTCTCCCAAGCTTGCCTTCATTTTTAATATTTTGAGATGCTTAACATCAGTGTGGCATGCATATAAGAGGAGCACAGGTGTTGTAAGTGTCGGCAAGCATTATTTTGAAAATCCCTGGAAGGGGTGTGAATATACACATTATAAACTCCACCTCCATATCTTTGAGCAAAGAACACTGGCATGGCTTGTGCTTTGTGATACAAGTCTGTTCAGTGGCTGTGAGAAGTGTGAAAGGGAGGAAATCGTGTCCCCTTCGTGCCTGACAGCCCAAGGCAAGGTGGTATGTGTGAGCTGTGGGTAGGTGGCTTTCTGCTGGGGCAGGGGGGAGGCTGCCTTGATTTGGGAGAAGAGGCATCAGCTGGAAAGCAAGCAGTTCCATATACTACCTCTGTTGTTATTGCCAGTTCAACTTAATTCAATTCTGATAATGTCGACAGGTCTCTCTGTACAACATCTTTCAGCCGTATAGAGCTAGTCTGGCAGCTCCCACGACCCAAACAGGCATCTGGCACTATCTGTCATCTCATTCATGAGGTTCAGACAGTGTTTTATCCAGAATTGTGTAGGAGCCTCACTTTATACATTACCTGAAAGTGGATCTTGTAAGTCTGCAGTGACCTTGCTTGTACCATGACTCTGTGCTGCCCTTTGGCCATGTCCTCATGGAGAATTCTGGCCCATGCCAGGCACTTTCCAGCAATTTGAGGTGTACAGACATCACAGAGAGCAGCTTCACTTATTTCTTCAATGCAGCTGCTTGTGCTTTTCTGTGTTTACATTAAGAGGGGAATAAAATACGGCCGTAGAAAAGCACTGTTGAGATTGTCCTCTGCCTTGCTCATCTCTGTCAGCAAATAGATAATTTGTCAAGGGAAGAGGAGAGTCTCAATTCTGCTCTCCTAGCTGACAAGTTCAAATCCAGACAATGAGATTGAGAAATCTTCTCTGCAAACGAAAAGCTGCATATAATCTAAACTACAATTCTCCTGTTGGGAGGAATGTTCAAGATCTGAAGTACAACTTGCTTGTTAGGAGAAATGCTCAAATATTTTAGACTGAGGCAAGGCTTCAGGTTTTTTATGTGCTTTAAATGTTTTATAATCTTACAAAATATCCTTTTTCTGATGCACTCACTGCGTACCAAGCCGTTTCTAAAACACATGGGTTTATGACACCCTATTCTCTTAGTATGTGATCCAAAAATGTTCATACTTTTGAATTTGTGAAATCATATTAATTTCCATGACAACTGACTAATGTTGCAAACAAAGGATTAATTGTTTTGTTGTGGCATGAAGCAAAGGGGGAATTTAGATCCCATGAGGAACAGTGAAGTGCTTATACAAATGCAAACATACTGTAATTGCAAAAGCAATATAACAAAGGAAGAGCTAAATATGTTTTTCTTTAACTAAATCTTCAAATTCGTCAAGCTTGTTTTAGTGTTATAAGTTGCTTTCTGGGGAAAGATGTACAAGAATATCAGTTAATTCCTTGTGCAAGGCTGAAGAGCTTATCTCACTCACTGGTCAAGCATCCAAAGTGCAACTGGCCAAACATCTGCAGGCGGACAAAGGCAGCTGTCCTTCCTGACGAAGGAGAAACCCACACATCTTGTGCTGGCTCTCTGGCGTCGGCGGGAGCGAGAAACTCAATTCCCTGCAGAAATCGCGGCGTGTTCCTATTTGTTAACACGCAGTGCCTTCTTGTGGGCAGTGGGGTTTATTGCTGGATGCAGGCCCTGGCACGGCAGCGCCTTCCTCCTGCCTGCCCCTTTTAGACTCAAGAAAACTCGGGGAAGAAACCCAAGGAATGTAAAACATGTGGGTCTAAATACAGAAATTGCAAACGCATGTGGAGCCATCCAGTTTGCCGTACATCACAACTTTCCATTAATGAAAGCTCTCTTTTGAAGTCTCTAGAAATGGGATGAACATAGGGTTTGACTTTTACAGTGCTGAAAAACATTTTTCTTTTTTGATTTGATTTTGTTCAAGAAAAAGATGCAATCTCACACAGAAGTAAATGCAGCAATAACTTGTTGGGCATTTTCTCATCATCTTCCCTCTTTGCAGGAAGGTTTTTCTCTTCCTTTCAAATTCAGACACATATGCATACGTGCACATGGATGCCAGATGCTCAGGCGCACACATATACGGGGCCGAGTGGATGGGACAGTAAATCATTTTTGGCATTTCTGGTTTCGCTTTTCTGCTTAGGGAATAACCTGGCTGGGCAGGGTACCTCGTACACCTCTGGGCATCGAGTCCTTTAGCAAGCTGAGGCTGCAGCCCTGCAGCGCCTGTCCTTCCCCACAGTCTTCCAGTTCCCACTTCTCAAGGATTCTCCAGGCAGTGTATTTATAACCCTTCTTCTACACACAACCAGTGCATGTAAACTTGGGGAATTCAGTTGCTGCAGCACTGCTGTGAGACCCAAAGCAAAGGGCCAGATCTGATAAGCGAGCAGGCTGGCCGGAGGCGTGGGTGAGTGTTGCGGTGGACGCTGACCGAGGCACAGGGGGAGGCTCATTTCTAAGTGAAAGGAAGGCGCCTGGAAGGAGAGGCCATAGCACTGCTTTTCTTGTAATTGTTGCATTCTTTTTGTCACATGTTTATAGTAAGTACAATAACTGGGTACTTCCTCTTCAGCAGATTTTGAATGTTTTCGAGACTAAACTGCAAATGTGTTTATTGCTGAGATGAGGCTTACATTTGAAACCAGTTCCTGAATTTGCAGCTTCTTTCATGCAGCCAGTATCAGTCCAAGTGTGGTGGAGTTGAGTCTAGTGAAGGCCCCTTCCTGTCATAAATAAGATTACTTTCATTTCACTTGTGGAGTGTGTTATTCCTCAGAGTAATGAATTTCCTCTGTGCCTTTGTGCACATAAACATGGTTTTCATTAGGTTTCTATTAAAAAAAAAAAAAAAGCCGAGTAAAATTAATAAGAGGACTATTAACTCCATAAATGCAGATGTGTTTTCACTGTGTGACCATGTTGGAAGTAAACAGCTTATTTGCTGAAGACTGCAAATTGCAGAAAATGAAACAATTCTGCAAACCTGAATTTTGCTGTGAGAGAACAAAAGTACTGGAAAATCTGACTGTTAAAAACTAGTTTCTTGGGACATAAAATAGACCATCAGATTGAATGTAGACAGACAAATAGCTTCAGGCTTTTTACTTAATAAGTAACGTATGTGATAATAGTTTTAAGCTGTATATTCAGAATTAGCATTGCAGCTAAGGGCTTGAAGATTACTTTTTTCCCTGTTTTTTTACCAGATATGTCCATGCAGTTGCAGAAAGAGGAATAGCAATATTTGCAATTATTTTGCTATTGGACCCCGTAACTCATAAAATTTTCATGTACTGTTTGTATTTGCGGCTTGAGATCTCTGTCAAGTGGTGAATCCATACAGCATCGTTGTGGTTTTCTTTTTTTCATAGTTGCCAGCATTTTAAACAGAAAACCAAAAATCACCATGCATGTGAAGCCAGGCATTTGCAGAAATATGGACCAATAAACTGCTGGCATCTCATTCCACTCTCACAGTCAAAAGTATATAATAAAACGATAAAAATTAGCAGTTAGAATACATGCTCTGTGCACTCATCTAATATATTATTTTATTGAAGAGAGCTGAAGTCACTTTATCACTATAAAATCCTGTGCAACAGACTTAACTGTCTCAAAATGAAGTTGCTAGACTTGAGTAGAAACTAGTATTTGGTATTAAAAACTACAGCTTGGCAACTAATTAAATTTCAAAACATCACCAGCCTGCTAAGTGTAATCTTATATTGTTGTGTCAGCTGTTTCAAGCCTTGTTTTAACAGAAAATAAAAATTCTGGAATTTTTTATGCATAGTTACCATTTACATTCTGCTTAGGCAAATTCAATGCAAACAACAAAAAGGCATCACAAAGTAATTTTTATTCTTGATGCTAATCAAGACATTTTGTTTGAACACAGAAATACAAATGTTCCTTTCATATATCAAATCACTGGTTTTTAAAATAAATTATCATGATTTTTATTTTTTCTTCTCACTATTTATCTCTTATTAATTCTATAAGGAAAACTGCCAATTTTACCTGAGAGTAATTTTTAGTCCAGTGCTGAGCCTTTTAATTATTCTTCCGTGCTATCATCCAAGTTTTGCCATTCTGTTATTGTTAACAGTGCAGATGTTTACCATTTAAAATAATAAGGATGAAATTGCTTAAAGAGCCAGTCTCATTTATGGGTGATCATTTCTGTTGAAACCTAACAACAGAAGAAGAGAAGTCTTAAATACCATCTTCTATTTCCCTTTGCTTTTGGGAAGGACTTTTTTTTTTAATTATTATTTTTAATTTTTTTAGGTGGTGGTGTGTAAAGATTAAAAGCCCTGCTGCACATAAAAAGTTCTGTATGGTTCTTTAATATTTGCTTAGTCGTGTGCTGTCCCCTAATCAAGCCCCTGCCAGCTGTAAATCATGGCCACTATGTCACTGTTTTGATTGGAAGCAAGAGCTGTACCATGACAAATCTCTGGGGATAGCAAACTTCTGCAGCTGTGGAAAGCTGGAACTATTTCCTAGTATTACAAAAGGAATCAGATTTTTTTTTTTAATGTGAAGTTGTTGTGAAATTCGTAAGGTGCACAGGGATGTAGTATGAAGATTTTACAGCAAGCATGGCCTGTAATAGTGTTTTAATAGTAAAAATTAAGTTGTCTTAAGTGTCAAAGCAGAAAATGTGAAATTATAGCCCCTTTCTCACATCTTCCATTGTCCATCTTAGGAAAAATTATATGTGAGTAATAATAAAATATTTCTAAGTCTAAAACAACAGACAAGCATCTGTGGCTTCAGTAAAATGTCTTCCTGCTGAATTCTAGGATGTGTTTTTCTTCTAGAAACATGCTGGTAATTTTTACCATAATTTTGTTTTCATGAAGGTGTTTTGAGTGTGTTTTGGTCTTTAACTTCTCAACTACAGCCAGTATAAATGGAGCCTTAGGACAGAAATGTTAACTGCTGCAGAAGTGCAATTAACTTGAGTTAATTTATATACTGTTTATCGCAGAGGGTTCTAGAGCTAGATGATAACTTTCCATTAGAATATCGTCTTTAACATACTCTAGAGTGTTTCCCTAAGATTAAATTGAATGACTACAAAGGAAATTAATTTTTTGACATATGCAAATCCTCCATCCATGTGCACAGGTTTCTTGCAGGATTGATTGTAATAATATTCCCAGAGACACAAATCATATGTTAGGCCTTGATTAATTAAAGTAATCACATAGTCACACTGGGATTTTTCCTAACAGTAAGTCTGGCATGCTGGTATATTCAGTTCGAAAGAGGGACGAGTAGAGGAATGTGAAAGATAGCGTGCTCATTGACATGTGGCTTGTGCTAGCGGTTAGGAATCAAAATGAAATACGGATGTGGAAAAAATAATTCCTGTTGGACTAAAAGATGGCCTGATCATATTTTGGCATCTGAAGTCAGCCTTTACATTTACTGCAACAGCAACCTGTACAGTAGCTTGTCTCAAATCCTTGGTAATGTAGGACTGGTTATAATAAAACATATAACATGGATATAATGTATAATACCTAATGAATAACTTACATGGGTTGCTTGGAAAACAAAACAAAATGTTTTCACCTTTGGAAAGAAATGGGTAAACATTGAATAAGCAAGCAGATAAATAAGCTTTATTGCTGTAATCTCTTTAGTAAATGAATAGTTACTCAGCATAAATAGCAGTGCTGGGTTTCTGAGTGGCTGATGCTTCTTGCCATTGCTATTTTGAAAGTGCTATAGCTATGGCCTGCAATCTGCCTGGTTTTATTCAGGATTATTCATAGCTCAACTTTCATAATTATTAAATGAACCAAATTTACATACCTCCTTATTCAGATACAGATCTATATTAAAACTCCTATGGAAAAAAATGCTTTCTAATAACAAACCCACCTCATTATTCCTAAGCCTTGCTAAGAAGCAGTAACAGGTGGTGGTATGTTTGGTAAGTATGCCTAGAGGAATCACATGTTGAATGTGACTCTCATACTTTGTTCCCAGGTAGGTCCTTTACGCTGCTCTGATTAGTTTAAAGTGGCTGTGGATGAGCATAGATCAAACTTTAGGCTTTTTATCCTTCAACTCACATGAAAGAGATCTGGCAGAAAGCAAATCAGGTGTGTGGTATTTTAAAAAGTGCAATAAAAACTGCGTTTCTGTGTTGGGTAAGCACACAATGCCTCCATGAAAGTCTTTTCTTTCTCCCAGGTAGGGAAATGCAGAGAGAAGCCAATAGACCTGCACAAGGCCACCCAGTGTGGTTAACAGCACCACCGGGATTGGAGCTCAGAGCTGGTTTTGTGCAACCCTCTAATCTGCTGTTTCATGTGACTCCCTTTGCGCAGAAACCACACAGCCATGTACCTGGATTGCTCAACTGCTCATATAGAGGTTGAGGGATGAATCCACCCTTCCTGGCTGTGGATGATCACAAGCAAGCCCCATCCCACCACCAAATCTGCATTATTGGCACGCAGCTGATTTAAACGTGAAGTATGGAGTTATCTTCACATAGTCCATCTCAGAACCTTTCCTGCACTGCCCTGTATTTTAGCCCAGTGTAGAAACCCCGCCTGAGATGTGTTGCAGTGTCACCACGTGACTGCAGCTAGGCTGGATTTGCTGTGCTCTTTGGGCATTCACAGCCTTCTGCAAATACATCAAACAAGTGAGTTTGCACACATCCATGTTTGCCACTCTCCATCCTAGGGAGACCAATGATATAAAAAAATCCCCTTGATGACTCTGTTTCAGCAAATGCCAAACAGGAAGAGAAAGATCCCACAACCTTCCTGAGGAATTACTTAAAAGAGGGTTGTTTTTATATGGTCAAAAGTGAATATTGAAGAAAAAAGCGTCCCAAGTCCAGCTTCTGGATGTCTTTGTATAGGCCCAACCATCTCTGTGTAGACAGTTATTTTCTCTCACAGTCGCTTTCGGAGCATAGATTTCATGTTTTTTCCTTATATCCTTCCCTTCCATTTCTGTGTATATCACAGTGGAATCTCACAAAAGAGTCAGGTTGGATGTGCTGATGGTTCTCCTAAAACTTTCCTATGATGTGGAAGTTAAATCCCTGACTTTGTTTGCCAGGTAGAAATATAACCTGCTGGTCCTTCATTTAGAACTTCCTTTGCTGACTAGTATACTTTGTCTCCTACTTCTGGAAGTATATTGTGAAAGGCCAGCATTAGTAAGACCTGCATGCATGAAATAAAGAATGAGTATTTGAACATTACTCATTCATGATTTCATATAGTAGCCCAAATATTATGTCATAAAATTCTTCAACAAAATATTAGGGGCCCAAATCAGCATAGTCTTAGATGTCACTCTAAGAATATCTAATCAGAGAAAAGCAGTAAAATATGATGTGTTGCAGTACCTAGCCTTTTTAATGCAAACAGACAACATATAATATTGTGTGCTTATTTTATATTGAATTTATTTGTTAAATGATTTTATATTAAAAGCTATGCAGCAGAATCAATTTTCCTTTGTGTTTTTATAAATTATACTAACTTCAGCACCAAAGTGCTCCAGTTGCAAAAATATTTTTTGCAGGATTCCGTTTGGACAGAATCCTGTGTTAGTCTTCAGAGTCAGACTGATTGTTTCCTGTTGCCATTTCATCCTTTACCAAGTGCCATCTGTAAGGCATAACCATACGCAGTGTGGTGTTTCCCTCTGTGGCTAGAAACTAAATATCTAGGTATGCCTTCTCTTTATTGAAGAATATAGCAATCACAGTGTCTAATTAAAGGACAACACAATTACTGTTTAGAACTCTAAGAAGATAGTCAGAATCAATTACAGTAATTTTGGACTTGTTTTACTGGACAGTTACCTAAATAAATAGAGTGCCCCTTTTTTCTTATTCACAGCCCTCTATTGCAAACCACCTTGAAAATCTAGCCACAGTTACCCTTGTGGCTTGTATCATCTTTGCCTTCAGTATAATTTTAAAAGTTACCATTTTCAGTGTGACCAGGATATTTTTTCTCCTGGTGAATTTGATCATATGTACATTAGTACTCAAATGTCATAAGGTATCTTTCTGTGGAGTTGCGTTTCTTTGGTTCAGCTTCTCTTTAAAGTGGTGTCATTTCCTTTTCATTTTTCCCCATCTAATTCCCAAAGGAATTAGCAACAAACTCCCTTTGAGAAAAAACACGGCTAAGGAAGAAAGTACTTTTGATGATTAAGGCACTTCTATTCAAACAGTTCCTGCCTACACTATGGAATCCATAGATACTGGAGATATAAAGGAGAGGGTTAGAAGATAGCTAAGACCCCTCAGGCTTGGTATGTAATCAAAGAAGTATTGTTTGTGAATGACTTAAGGGGAAGTGGAGTGGCTAACATTTTGGCCCTGATCCAGCTACCGCTGGAATTGATGGCAGAATTCCCACTGACTTCAGGGGAAGCAAGAGCAGGTCTTTTGTCTGGTAGGGACAAGCGTATGAAAACACAACAGGGAAGATGACAACCATGCAAATTGGCAAAGACAACTGCCTACAGATTTCTTATTTAAAGGACATCTCTGCCTGGATAAGTGAGCTTGATAGGAGCGGCATGTTTCCTCTGCAGTCCCTGGGCAGTGCCCAACTCAGTCAGCAGCACCTTTTGGTGGAGGCAGGATCCCACTGTACAGATAACAGCAGTTCCAGGAAGACGCTGTATCTTGCCACATGAAGTTGTAAGAGCAGCTGAAAATTAGCTAGTAACAAGCACAGATGTGCTAGGTGGGAGCTAAGAGCTAGCTATCCTGGCCGTCTGTTTCCTGCAGAGAATTAAAGAACACCCACAGAGGTCATATAGAGCACAGTTCCTCCTTTGGTACAACATCCCAACTTTCCTAAATCAGTAATTTAGAGTTGTTAGAGTATTATTTACATTTCATAGCACTGTGCTCCTGTGTGCAAACAGTTGAAGTCTGAACTCCAGGCATAGCATCTCCCACTATATTTATGTTAACAGCTCTGCAAGTGAGGATATATTCTTCAGTAGCTGTGCTGTAAGGCACCTCTTTCAGGGTCAGCCACTGAAAAAGACGCTCTCTACCTCTTTCCTGCTGTCACTATTGTGTGAATGATCAGAGGCACATCTGTCAGGCTAGCAGCTCATTTTCCTGGGTATTTTCCCTTCAGGCATTAGAAGGCTGGTGTTGGACTCTAGCTTCTCGTTGGGTTTAGGCCTCTTGGAATTGCGCGGTTTCCCTAAAGAGCAGCGACCACTGTGACTGGCATTCCTTGAAGTGGAAGAGCTCAGATACCTTAAACTCGATTAGGAGCCAGCACTGGGAGAACTGGCAAAATTCACAGCGGGAAAATTAAACATTTAGGAAAGTCTGAGAAGGAAAATAAATATGCTAGCAACAGAAACCAGGAAAAAAAGGACAGAGTAACAAAGAGATTTGACAACTGTTCAGGGACCTACAAAAGGGGCCACATCTGTACTGGCACTATCCCAAGCCATGAACAGGTCTGACAACCACAGAAGAAGCTTTCCCCATACAGAGATTGGAGATGTGTTTGGTGGAAGGGTGCAATGCAAACTAGCTGCACTTTCCTTTGCCTGATATTCATATGGTTCCCATTTATTGGGTGAAATTGAATAGCTGCAGACTTGCCACTCTCAGAGGACAGAGATCATCTTACTTACTGTAAAAGCCTTGGGGGTGTTTTTGTTTGAATGTATGAGAAGGACGCTTTGGTCATGACTTGTGAAACCTTGCACAGTGCACAGCAGGAGCTGCAAGGTGGTTTTGCTTCAGTGCAAGAGTGAATGAAGGGCATGTGTGGACACAAACATCATTCAGCTGCTGGAGCAGTCTTCACTGAGCAGAAACAGCCTGGTGCTCTGATATCCCCTCCATAGCTTTGTCAAAATAGGGTCAGAACCAGAAAGAGGGATGTGGGAAGAATTAATTTGATTAAGGATTCTGGACATGGAAATAAGACCATTTTCCATCAGCCTTTCTCAGGTCCAAACTGTTGGAAGAAATGAGCCTGGTGCCACTCAGTGCTGGTACAGGCAGGGTCAATGTCAGTTAAAATTCTTCCCTCAATCATCCCTCTTCCACTCGCCCCACGTCCACATCTGTCAGGTTTTGGTCTTTCACTTCAGACTCCAGCAACTGAGTTTAAGCTACTACCTGAGAAGAAAAATAAGTTGGTATCCCTTGTGGCTGGGAAAAGAGGCTGAAAACATGAACCTGAGATGTGCCAAAAAGCCAATGAAAGAATTCAAAATTGAAATTGCACATGGATTTTTGAAGTGTTTTTCCAAGTTTTTGAATGCTATTTCAGAAATAATTGAATAATGTAGACTAATCAAATTATGCAGACAATTCTCCCTGCCAACATTAGGCAAAGTAAAGCCCTAATGTTATTTATTTAACTGCAGACAGTTTGGAGGAACAAATAGTTAAGTGAAGGATACCATTTAGCTGTTGTCAAAGACTGCCTGTTTTGGGGCTAAAATGGAAGGCTTAAAAGTGATATCCTTTGTATACCAGGTGAAAGAACTTCATTCTTCAAGTTTATTTTTCACTGTGCTAAACAATCCCATCATTTTTGTGTTCTTCAGATTAATCAGAACTGTCAGATTCAGAAACTTACTTTTTTTTGTATTCCATTTTTGACAAAGGTACTCTTTAACTGAGCCTTTCTCCAAAGTACACAACTATTTTTTAGTAAACTATTATCTCATAAATGAATTATCTTCAAAAATTTTCTTCTTTGGGAGCTAAAACATAAATACCAATGAAATAAAATTCTGATTGCATTCAGACTTGAGCAGTTTCTATTGACGTTGCTCTGCTTTGGAGGTGTAATGCTCTGTAACAGACAAGGGAGCCAATAAGCCAATTTCTGCAGCAGTCACGCTGGAGAGAAGAGTCAATGTGCCTTATGCAGAATTAACCCTGACGCTTGAGCGGTCAGTGAGTAGAGTAAGGAAGGTGCCAGAAATCAGCTCTCTTCGACTGAGACCCTCCAGATAATACGCTTGCATTTCATCCGCCACCATCACCCAAGGCTTGTACATAAACTGCATGGCCACAGGCCAGTGTGGAAAACTCACTTACAGGTTACTAACTGGTTACAAATTAGGACATTTTTAAAAACCCACAAGCAGGGTACTAAAAGTAGTCACAGCCATTCAATGCAAGTGTGCTTCACTTTCTCCAGGCATGCTGAAGTGTCATACTACAGATTGTTTTTGCCACTTCTTTCCTATTTTGACCATAGAGCAAAGGGTTTACACCAAGTAGCAACTCAATTACAGTCCCAGGAGTGAATGAAACATGGGTGAGGAAGATAGTGTTAGGAAACTGCATCACTGCTCTCAGATTTCTTTGGCTTTATTTTGACAGCTGAATTAACATGAGTTATCTCTGCTCAAGTGAACTTCCCCCAGCATAACACAGCTTATTTGAGAACAGCCATCCTACAAAATTATACTGGAGCATCACGAATTAGGGGATCAACAATGTGCCCGTGTAGCAGAACAGAGATTAACTTGGGAAAACGAAATATTTTGCCCCTTCATTATAGCTTGACACAAATCAACCAAGTTAAAAAGTACCATCACTTTTGAATTAATGTTTTTCTTTATGGTTGCAAGATTGGTTTGGGCTGAAATTTTAGTTTTGGCTCAAATTAATTCTATGCTGAAGATAAGTGCTTTGATTAGAAGTTTACAGAAAAGTATATTTTTGAAGAACTTACTTCAACTTCCTTCTAAGGGATCTCTGAGCAGCTCTGGGACTCCAATGGCTCCTGGGACTTAATGTTTTGCCTCTCATTCATTCTGCTGAAGAACTGCTTTTGGAATGAAAGATCACATCCACGTTCTTTGTTTACATATATCTCACTTTGCTCTGGAAAGAGAAAGTTGTGTCTGGCAGACAAAATGAGACTGGAAAATTAGCAGGATACTTCAGAGTGATGTTAAAATTGCTTTCCTCAGCCAGAGCCCACGAGCACCTGGGTGCAGTTGAGGGAGGAGCACCTCATGTTTTAAAGCATTATGGAGCCCCCAGGAGCATGTGCTTGACACACAGCGGTGGAAATAGGAGGCCATGAACTTCGTGCAAGTTCAGTTTGTTATTTCTTATTTATTTGTTTGTTATCTTCATTCTGGTAAAGCCTTGAATTTTCCAAATGAGACTTCCAGGAAGGACTCTTTATCTGTGTGTTCTCCAGCAATGGCATTCTTATGTCTAGAAAATAGGCTTCTTTTCTGGGGAGAAGTCCCAGCTGCAGACAGCCTAATTTGTTCTTGGAACATCCTAGGATTTGTGTTGCTGTGGGGGTCAGAACTGTAATAATTCACAAATCTATCTCTTGAGCTGGGCTCAATTAGTGAGTCTTCTTTTTTTGGTTTTTTTTTTTCTCGCTTTTCCAATTGCCTTGTGGGATAGGTAGAGCCTTCCGTGAGGAGAGCAGGGAGTCTTGGAGCATGTTGTGTGACACTGTGCCTGGCAATGCCGCTGGGAAGAGCAGGACAACATTGTCTCTGCTTTCAGCAGGAATGGAAATGGGGCTTGGCTGGAGAAGCCGCTCATCTCCTCTGCACCTTTGACTGGTGCAGGAAGAAACTGTACTTTCCTTGCTGACATTTAAAATGCTTTCTTCCATTCTCTACAAAATCTGCAGGAAATTAACCCTTTTCATTCAAGATTGGGGCTTCTCTGCCTGTGTTTTCTTCTTGCTAGACCTGGCAGAAGGCAGCCAAGGGAATATAAATTCCTCCTGTCCAATCCACCCTGACATTTGACAGGGCAGCTCCCAAAGGCATGGGAAGTTGAGGAGCCATCAGCCTGCAGCACAGACATGAGAGCTGCGTCTTCTCAGGAGGCTGCTGTGAATTTCTGTGAGGTCTGGGGCAGGTTATGTCATTGCTGCCTGCCTCAGTTTGCCTGGGCTGTGCACGAACAGTGGAAATAGCCCCAGGTGGGAGCTAGATACAGCGACTTGAGCTTCACAGTTCTGGGATCTCCAAGCTGCTCCTAAGTGTTTCAGGTGCCATTATTCATAAGCTACAGCTGTGTGCTTTAAAAACACTTAAGGCTTGGCCATATCAAAATGGATGTTGACCAGACACAGTAAAATATATACCCACCTAATCTCAAACCTGGATTTAAGCTTCCCAGCTACTTCTAGGTGTTAGAGCAAAGATAAGCAAGAGAGCTGCTGAAAATATTTAAAATGGCAAGGAATTTGTCTTCTCTGTTCCCAGAAGCAGATGGACTTTATTTTTACTCCTTCCTTCTAAGCACATCCACTTTGTGAGGAGAAATTGGATAAAAAATATTACATTTTGACAGAATTGTGAGAATCTGAAGGACTTTTGCCTGTAATTGGCAACTTTCAGCTAGAACTAACTGTCTCTGGTGGCTCCAGAAATAATGCAAGGTCACATTTCATGCAACTAAAGGTTCATTACATGGCAAAATCCAGATCCCAGTGTCTCCAAAACCATGAGCTGACTTGCAGGAAGACCTGATATAGGAAATATGGTTACGGGGTAGCTCAGGTGCATAGAGTCTTTCTAAAGGCAGTATGAATGTATATGTGTTCTCTACCTCTTTCTGTGTTATGGGTTGAGGTCTTAGTCTGTTTGGGCTTTTTAGGAAACAATGTGCAGGTGTGGAAGCATGAAAGGAAATTCTCCTTAAGTAAGATATTTCACTGCTATTACACTGATAGTGGGGAAAGTCCACAGTATGTCAACATTTATCCTTTGCTGCCATTAATGTTACAGCCATTAAAATCTTAAGCCACTGATATATATGGAAATTAAGAAGTATCAGCTTTTATAACACTAAGTAAAACCTCTTCGTTCAGTAATAATTCAATTTTTCAGTATTATTTATCTGTATGCATGTGCTTGCTGGCATTAGAAAGTTAAGAAATCAAAGGTCAGAGACCTGTTTGACATGCATATGTATAGAATCACAAAATGATGGAATCATTTCAATTGGAAAAGACTGCCAAGTCCACCACTAAACCATGCCGCTCAGTGCTACATCTACACATAATTTAAATAATCCCAGGGGTGGTAAGTCCTCCACTTCCCTGGGCTGCCTGTTTCAATGCTTGACCATCTTTTAAGAGAAGAAATTTTTCCTGATATCCAATCTAAACCTCCCCTGGCAGAACTTGAGGCTATTTCCTCTCATACTGTCACTTGTTACCTGGGCGAAGTGAGCAACCCCCACCCGGCTACAACCTCTTTCAGGTGGTTGTAGAGAGCAGTAAGGTCTCCCCTGAGCCTCCTTTTCTCCAGAATAAACAACCTCAGCCCCCTCAGCCACTCCTTACAAGACTTATGCTCCAGATCCTTCACCAGCTCTGTTGCCCTTCTCTAGACTCACCCCAGCACCTCAATGTCTTTCTTGTAGTGAGGTGCCCAGAACTGGACACAGGATTTGAGATGCAGCCTCACCAGTACCGAGCAAAGGGTGATGATCAGCGTGTCCTGGTCCTGCTGGCCACGCTGTTGCTGGCACAGGCCAGGTGCCATTGGCCTTCTTGGCCACCTGGGAACACCGTGGCTCATGTTCAGCCACTGTCACCAGCACCCCCAGGTCCTTTTCTGCTGGGCAGCTTTCCAGGCACTCTTCCCCCAGCCTGTAGCACTGCCTGGGGCTGGTGTGACCCAAGTGCAGGCCCTGACATGGCCTCACTGAACTTCATACAATTGGCCTCGGCGCATCAGTCCAGCCTGTCCAGATCCCTGTGCAGAGCCTTCCTGCCCTCCAGCAGATCAACACTCCCACCCAGCTTGGTGCTGTCTGCAAACTTGGTGAGGGTGCCTTCTGTCCCCTCATGTAGTCCTTTGGGAAATACATTAAGCGGAACTGGAAAGGTATTGAACAGAACTGAAAGATATACACATAAAAAGTAGTAGGCAAACAGAAATATTGTTTCAGGTTGTATATTAACAGCTATTGAAAATATAGGGCAAAGGGTTGCAAAATATCTTTTATTAGAGTTCTGATAATTGTTTCCACCTGAGATGCTTTAGACAAGCAGTCAGCCCTAAATACTGTATACCAAGCAAGAATAGCCTATTGTGTCGAAGCTTGCCAGTGGGGTAAACTTTGAAGTATACCTTGGGGACAGAGCCTATAGAGGGGAGCTTAAAGAATTGGATTTAACAGAGAAATGACAATCATTCAGAACAATACAGGTGAAGGTATAAAATATAATTGGTAGGGGCATTGTCGTGTAGTAGTAATAGACACCAGCTAGTGTGAACAGCCTGGGTAAATAGTGACTGTGGAATATTTGACTCATCAATTTTGATTCAGTAGAACGGTCATGTTATATATGATACTGGGAATTTTATTTATTTAGAATGTCTTGCACATTTTAATTTTTTTTTATTTATCAAGAGTTTTGCAAATATACAGTGATAAGAAAACAACAGCAAGTAAATAAGTAAAAATTCAGTCAATAGTATACGGTGGAAATAATTGTAAAGGAAACTAAGGAGGAGCTTATGCAATAAAATGGTTGGAGGGATGGAATAAATGTATCAGAACTGATGAATTTGGTTTCCTATGGGTATGTGTCTCACATGTACTAAAAATCTCCCCACTACTTGCACTTTTGTAGTTCATACCTAATAATGTGATGGGAAGAATTTTCATGTCATTGTTTAAGAGGTATTCTTATTGAGGTAAAAGCTGTGAATTCAGTGTAACACAGCATAAGGAACAAAAGCTGGTACATCAAGAATGCAGACATACAGCTGTGTTGGTACACTGCAAAAGTAGCAAAGCTGAGCTCAAAACTCACGGCTATATTTGCTTCCCATTTATTTAGGCATCTTGGCAGACACAACACAATTTTTTGAAATTGTTTCTGGTTAGTTCAGCACATCCCTGTCTTAAATCCTCTCCTGGAGCGCAAGTCACACTGCCTGCAAAAGCTCTGTGAAGGAGAACTAATCAACTGTGAGCTCCCCTGTGGATGTGACCTCTGTCAACAAGCTGTTTATGATTCCCAGAATGGATTTAAATGGATACCAGTTCTTCTTCTGCTGTGAGAAGCTGTTGACATGGTTGCAGTTGATTAAAAAATAATCCCTATATCTTATAGGGGAGTCAGTGAATCATTGCTTTACTTGGGGAGCTTTCAGATCAACACCTCACTCTTTGAACAAAAACAAAGGACAACAAAACCACCTCTGGGACATGCAGAGCAGTTTCCAGTAGATTTTCCTCTGTTGAGACAGACATCCAGGAGGATTCTCTCTTCCTTTTAACATAAGGAGCAATAAGATAAATGTATAGTGGTTTATTCACCGGGTAAGGCAGGGAATGGATCAAGCGGAGGAAGGAGGGGAAGTTCTCCTTGCTGTGTTTCTGAACAAGCTCTTTCCCAAGACAGCAGAGGTCAGTGTGCTCATTAGGAAAGAAGTGGAGAAATCAGAATGCACTTGGGATCTTTCAGTCCTCAGCTGACAAAAACAGTGTCTTTCTTCTTCCAGAAAGGAATTGCTAATTCAGATTAATTTTTCTGTAGTTAAAAAACATCTTTTGGCCAGTAGTAAATACAAAATCTGCATTTAAGAAGAATCCTCTGAATTCTCACTGCCATTAACCTGAAGAAGTTATTAAAAAGGATTTAGGGTTGGAGGCTTCACAAATTCATTTCTGTCACTTGGAGGACTGGAGAGTGTACAACAACAGAGCCTGGGCAGGTTTCAGTCTTTGCCCTAGCATACCAAAAAGCTTTTAATGACAAATGTAATTTGCAAGAGCAGCCCAAGAGGGTTTATTATCATGTGTATTTCTCAGTAGAGAGCTGCAGTTTTAAACATGGTAAATTTGACACTATTCTCTGAGATACCAGGAAATATGTGTGGGCTCCCAGGTAGCCCTCGTAGCATCTTTCAGACAACCCTGGTTAGACTTGAGAATGGCGTGACACAGTAGAGGTGAGAGACTGGGAACAAATAGAAATCGCTATAAGCTTTGTATACAGTTAAGCAGTTGCTTTCAGTCTTCAGTGCAGCCTGTGCTATGTTACCTACCATCGACATTATAAGCTTCTATCCTTTCTTAAAATTGTAAAATCAAATCTATCTTTGTTTTAACAGCTGGCATTAAAACTTAATTTTTTCTTACCTCACAGGAAAAGAAAATAAGCTTTTACTTGCTTGGTTGTCCAGCTGCTATTTTTTTTGTCCAAACCCGGCAGGCTGAAGCTGGAACAGGAGAGGGCAGTACAGGAGTGTCTGAGCATCCAGGCTGTCAGAGCAAAATAGGGTGAGCAGGGATACAGGCATTTAGGAAGCATGGCTTTTTCTCATCAGAGACAAGAGAGAAGCTCTTTAAACTCCATTTGCTTTCTTCAAATAAATGTTTTTGTATCATATACACACTGTAAATTAAATTCAGAATTGTTTAGTGGCTAAAACTAGAGGATGATATTATTTATGTTGACACGTTGGGTTTATTTATTGTGATAAGAGAGGACCATTTCCTATGGGGACTGAAAAAAGCAAGACAGCAATTTACAATTCAGCTAAGGATAATCTGGGATGTTAGACACATGTTGTCAGGTATCTTTCCTGAGCTGCAGTAAAATCAGTGTTTTGTGGGATTGCATCCCTGCATCCAGCTGCATGTGTTGGGATTTGCGGTGTGGCTGAGCAGGGGGAATGTGCTGAGGCACTGCTTAATCCAGAGGCACTCCGAGCATGTGCCATGAAGTGAGGAGAGACAGCTTTGCCCTCTGACACAGGGCAGCAGTTGAGCCTTTTAGTGCAATTCTTTCACAGAACAGTGGTGCTGTAATGTCTCCACAATGATGTACAGCTCAACGAGCACATGAATAAGCATCCAGTGTTGCTGTGCATCCTGCCATCCTAATTCCCCCACCTCTCCTGGCAGGTGGCTCACCTGCTGAGCTTTGCCTTTCTCTAACTCCCCACCAAAACAATCTATCTGTTACAGGGTGACTTGGGTGATTGTAGGCAGAGGAAGGAGGTGATCCTCCGGACAGCAGGAAATCCCTCCTTCCTCTCTACAAAAGCATTGGAAACACAATTTAAAAAGCACAAGGTCAACTCATTGATGGGAGTTGGAATTTGTCAGTCTGGTCTTTTGGCACAGAACTTACTGGACTGGTGTAAGGCAAATTGGCCAGCTGAGCTACAGCCTTTTTTTTAGTCTTCGGAGATTGTCTCAGATTTCAGTCTTCCTGAAAATCCGTTTATTTCTTGAACTATGGAAGCCTTGCATCAGCATAACAAAGAAGGATGCAGTTATCTCCAGCTACCTGCTTTGAAGAATCTGTTAGAAAAGACCTGATCATCATTTGTGGTAACGCAGATCTATTAGGGGTCACTATGCCACCTGATGCTGTACAAGCAGTTCTCAGTACAAAGAAGAGAGAAACTTCTGCTCCTTAAATCCCTCCTAACAACCATGTGCCAGGCACTGATACAGAAATTAGTGTGTGGATTCATTTTAACTCTGCATGCCTCAACCCAGTTGTACCAGTTTTGAAGACGCAAACCCACAGACGCAGGACAGAGAAGGACTGTACTGAACCAGTATACATTTGCTGCTGTGTTTATTTTGCAAGCTTCAGTATCGTAAACTGATGGTGGGTCTTTACTACTCACATAGATAAATGAAAATATGAAACCCAGTAAGTACATGGAAATAAAAAGCAGGCAAATGAATTTGCCTTGGGGGGTTTTTTTGTTGTTGTGGTTTTGGTTTTTTCTTTAAAGAGGAGATATAGAGAGGAATTCAATCAAAACAAAACAAAAAAAAAAAAGGATCTGTTCAAAGACTGACCCTAATGACACTAGTGATTCCTTGAGCACAAGTCTAATTTGCTTTGTACATCCCTGTAGAAAAAGGGTGACCTAGACTCACTCACAAATTTTTTCTTTCATTCTTTCTTTTTTCTTTTCAGAAACATCCTCTGACAATATCCTCCCTTTTTTATCCTAACAATTCTGAAATGTTTACTTCCACACCATTATCTTTTATGGAACTTAGCAGCACTGTCATTTGTTATTTTTAGAGCTTTTCAAACAGCAGAAGGTTTCATTGCAGGTTTGCATATCTTTGCTGCCTACTAATGTTACTTTTCTTTTATTAAATCACTTAGCTCAGTGTGTATATCATAGCGTTTTCTCTCTGAGTGAAGTAACTTTCTGTTTCCCTTCTGCTTATTCTCCATACACACAGTCACAGTTCATGCTGTGAATCCAGCTTGATGAGCTGGAGACTCATTCTTGTCTGGTCCTGTGATATGAATTAGTCATTGGAGGGCATTTTTGGTTTAATTTCAGTGAGAAGGAATTCAGTTCATGCACTCCAAGGTTACTCTCTAATGCAAATCAAAGCACAGGAAATGGGAACTAGAAGTAGATCAAAATTCCTAATCCAAATTAAAATCTAATGTAGATGCAATTAATGGGATTTAATGCCTATACCATAAAGGTACTTCTAAAAGTGAATCAAAATTACTTCTCAGCTTCTCTACATGCATTTTTAAAGGGAACACACAACCAGCTTTAAGCACAGTCATGCATGGATAACTGGAGTGACACCACCACCAAATGTCTGTCCTAGCTTAGCTAGTTGGTTGTGTGATTTTTATTTTTTATGTAACCCTTAGATCTGTTAGATATTCTTAGGCTTGGAGTTTGAGTAGCATAGTTTTTTTGATATAAACCTTGTTTTATATTACGTATTTTCTTTTAAAGATAATAGAGCTGGTAAATATCTATATATTAGAAATAAACACTGTTGGGGGGCAAGGTCTGTAGGAACACAACAAACGCCTTATCTTCATCTGACTTCTAAAATGTTCAGGCTCAAGCACTGGGAATCAACGATCTGATTCCAAGCTCTCTTACCATTTAGATTTATAAGCATAAAAAACTTGCATGCACGGTGCTGACCTCTTCTCAGCCTACATAGATTTACTGCTAGGTATTTTGCATCAGTAAACTTCACCTCAAGGGGGAGAAAAAAAAGCTCTATGGAAATGATGCAACACAGTTAGACAAATTTAAGTTCTTGACTTGAGAAAGCCCTTTAATTTGTTAAAAGCACAAATTGTATGTTCTGAAATACTACCAACTAATAGATAATTGCCTGCGCTCAGTGTGTTCATCGGCTTTTGCAAGGGATCTCTTTTAGCACTTGTCTATGTTACTAAACACACACTTCTTAGTTCTTCCTAATATTATTTTCTCAGTTAGTTAGCCTCTCAATTGCAAAAGCTCTTTGTAAGTAACAAATAGAAGCTAATGAGACTCATGCTTTTACCCAAGGGAGGGTGATGGGGTAGACAGCTACCTTTAAAAAAGTCTTCTGCTTCTTTCTAAATTTTTCAGTTTTCCCTGAGGCCATGCCTTGAACATCAGAGGCCAGAAGGCAGCATTAAGGCTGGGAGTGGTTGTATACAATGGCATGCCCCTTTTCAGTCTAATGAATGTGTAGAGGGATCATTTCAAGTAGTTTATAGAATTGTGGGTTGCATTGCTGTTTCTTTGAAGTAGCTTTTTCACACTGACTTGTGCTAAAATTCATGCTTTCGTCCTTAGGGTGGGGAATCTCCTAGATGTCTGTCAGAGCAATTGGCTTAACTCCTTTCATTTGAAGGATATTGCAGTATTGAATTACCAAAGGGATTCCTCTAAAGAAAGGAGAGAGAGAAGGAGACTTAGGGAAAAGCTTGGGCTGCCTGTACCGAAGCATTGACCACTGTAGAGAACTTCAATGCTATTCATTGGTCTGTCTTTTCTTTCTCTTGGTTACTTATAATAGACTAATCAAACCAGAAATAATTCTCTCATCATCTTCTAATGGAGGGATCTTAAAGGAAGAAATCTCACCTTTAAAATAAACACCAGAGTTTATTGTAACAATGGCTTCTATATATTATCATTGGACTGTCTCTCCTAAATGAACCAGGGGGATGCAGGTGTACTCTTCAGAAGAATTTGACCCTTTGCCTATTTTTGTGTATGTCTGCCACTCTGTCTGATCTGATATTAAATGTATGATCCATTGGTTAAATACAGCTGTCTACCTGTCAAAGTAGACCAGACTGTAGCCACTGAGGCAGAGAGGCTCAATCAGCTATTCAGAGTGCAGCACTTAGTGACCAGCTCTGGCATGCCCTGTGCATTCAGGTTCTCCACCCATAAGCAGGCTGGCGTGCCTGTAGTTCTCTTAAGAAAAACAAGTTAAATTTAGTGCTTAGAGATGGAAAGATTTAATTAATCTGGCCACCAATCTTGCTGACATCTATCATAACATTTTTGATTGCTAGTTGAAAATATGCTCGGTGTAAAATACACTTCAGCACCTCTGACTTGTATTAATACAGCTATTATGCGATTTTCATTGGGACTCAGTTCTGCTTCCTGGGGAAGCAAAGGATGAAATGCATTTTCACTGAAAGTAGAGTGCAGCCCATACGGTTCATTTCTTAAAATATTTCAATAGTTCCTAGAGGTTTCAGCAGTGAAAATCCTGTTGTAACAAATATGTGGTGTTTGCAGATGGTCTTCTCAGTTTGTGAAGTACATGCCGTGGCCTTGGAAGATACACACTGACAGTCAGGGAAATAGTAAATTCTGGTTTTAGCTCGAAGCAGAGAAACCTAAAGCAGCAGCAGCACACATTTCATTTTGATTCCCAGCATCCCTAGAAGGTCCAGGCTATTCTGTGTGCCAGTTCAGTCTTCAGCTTTTATTTTGACCAAGCTGGCTTTGGTGTTCTAATTTGCAGGTATCCATAAAATTAAAAAGGGTCTGTCAGCTCAGGTCACTTGAATCATGCTTCTTTTATGAACAGGCTCCTATTAAGATCAGTGATTGCCTGAAGACACTTGAGCCACACAGAGCTCTCCAGAGCGCATCTCTAGAAGTCAAGGCCCTTGTCTCCCACCTCTCCATTAGCCAAAGGAGCCTTTGTAAAACAGTTTTTAAGACCATATTTGCAGAACAGATTAGTGCAATATTTTGAGGCTAATTAATATGTGTTTAAACTGTGACTAATACTTCTGGAGTCTTTGGTTCTTAAAGGATTTGCCGAGAGTTACTGCTTATCTCCTTTTAATGTAGCTCTGATGATGTCACTTTCTACTGCTTTTTCAGTAAGTTTGTAAGGATTTTTTTCCTCATAAGATGTAAAAACAAACACATACAAGCTAGTAAAAGATTGTCAGCTAAACCTAAGTAGTATTCTCCAATGAGAAACTAAGTTGATGATGTCCCACAACTGCTCAGTCTTCTGAGGTTTCATCTGGTAGTGTTCAGTGTATCCTCCCTAAGTACATTCCTATTGAGCTGGAAGTCTAGCTATACATCACTGAGTCTTCTCCAAAATCCCAGGAGCTGAAAGGTGCACAGAACCATGAGGATTTGGACCTTCCAGATTGTTTGTATTGCTTGTGACTTACACAGTATTTTTGATTCTGATCATTCCTGCTTTCTCCATCTTGAGGGCAGCAGATCAGGTCCTGTCACTGGGGAAGTTCTGATGCTGAGCAGGATTTCCAAGCAGCAGAAAACGCCCAGTCCATCCTGATCTCCTTCTCAGTGCTTACTGCTGGGTATTCTTAGGTACACTGCCTCCAATTCCTCTGAAATGCTTCATAATAAACTCAGCCGTATTCGGTCTCATATTCCTAGTAATTTCTACATTTTATAATCATGTTGGTTTTTAAATGCTTTTTATGATTTTTTTGCTGATTATAGTATTTTAAGGCTCCCTAAAACAAGCCTGATAAAATTCCTTCCTTACATATCACTAACAGACTGTTGCTTCCTGACATCTGATTATACATTCTTGCAGCAGCTGCTCTTGAAACTTCATCAAGAATATCAAGAAATATTTTCCCAAAGAAAAGAGTACTCTTCCTCACACTTCACCCATTTTTCTGTACTTACCTGCTTTTCGTAACTTTTATTTATACAAACCATTTCTCTGATGAACTAGTCTTCTTTACTGACTCCCTTTCTGTAATTCCTTCCATATGTTTATTGTCCTTTGTGAAAAGTATGGCGTAAATGATTCCTACTGAGGTCATGTCATTTTGTTTACATTCTTAGTAAATATGAAGAGCATGATTGGAGCCCTTCAGGCATCTCAAGTATGAATGTCTTTTTCCTGAGTCTTCTATAAAAACGGGATGCTGAATTTTGTGGCACTAACCTGGCAAGGAATAGGTTTAATAAAATAAATAGATGCCAGTATCATAAATTTATTGGTAGTTATAGTTTTTTGTTACATTCCTCTCTAGTTTAACAGTTTAATAAACTTTTTTTTTTTAAAAAAAGAAGGAGAAATGATCTTTCTACAACTCATTTTCAATATAGACTTTAGACAGAGCCTCATCATTGTCTGTGTGTCGTTAGTAGCCTGCTCCTTACTGAAGCAGTGGATCTAACCCAGTGCAGTGGCTGAGCAGCCTTGGTCTGGGTAAAGCCTAGGAAATGGGTCAGGCTCACTGTGTTTTGTGAGAATGACACATTTTTAGCTGTCTGATCACAGTTAGGAGCTGGGAAGTAACAGATCACAGCTTGCTGCACTTTGGAAATGATAGATGGAGTGCTCTGTTAGCACTATGTCCTGTGAAAGACTGGAGTATGTTTGGCAAGAGCATCCTTAGACATCTTAATGGTGAAAATCCAGCAAGGCTTAGCTGAGCATGTGTGAGCGATGATCCTTCAGAGGTTTACAGCTTGCCCAGACTTTCAGAGGAGCGAGGAAATGCATGTCTCTGGCTGTAGAACCAGGCAGCTTGCTAAACGCCACCTCCCTGTTCTCTGGACTACAGGCAGCAGGAGGTGTTTAAAATATACTTTCTAACAGATATATCCCCTGTTTCGTCCTTCTCTCTATTGAGCTAAGCTTTCTAAATAGCGAGGAAGGCAGTCTGCCTTGCCATGCTACCTAGAAATACGTGATGCAAGTCTTTCCCTGCAAGAATAAATTGCACATCCTACAGAATCCCGCAAAACCTCTTGCTTCTCCTGCCTTTTAAAAGCATATCACATACCACTAGTTTGAAGCTGCCTGTTTTCCTTTCAGCCCTGACTGTTTCATTACTGTGCCTCTCTGATGACCTTTCCATACTTCAGTGCAGAAGCAGCTTGGTTTATTAGGAAAGGTAAAGAGCTACACATCTGTGTTTTCTGATGGCTTTACTATTCCTACTAGGCTTTTCCGATGGCTAGACAACTTACTCAACATTTATGTTTTGAGAGAAGGAATGAGAATTGTAATAACTTTCTGAGAGGAGAAATATTTTAATTTCTGTTAGGGACTGATTCCCAGCTTTGAGCACTTCGTCATTAGCAGGTTGTAAACCTCTCAGACAGGCTGTCATAGCTATCCACTGAGCCATTTGTCAGGGCAGAAAAATGTGCCTGGTGAAATTGGTCACTGGCAGCCTGCAGCTTGACTGAACCAGGCTTTCAAAAAGGCTGCCAGACATTGCTGCACTTTTAATAGTCAAAATCCTACATTAGCATTTATGAGAACATTTATAGAGAGAGTGAGCAATTGCATGGTTTTTTTCCTAGATGTAATATTAAATCTCTGAAATACAAAAATTGTTTGCAATGATCAGAGGTGTATGTGGAAAGACAGGGCAAGACCCCCTGCTCCTTCCAAGGCAAACATATTGTATAAGGTCACTTATAAACTTATCAAAATCAGTCTTGAAACTGCTTTTATTTCCAGGTGCATCCAGCTACTTTCACACAAGGGCTTCTTCAGTGGTTGGATACTTTATTCAACTTTCTAGCTTATGTATCTTCAATTTTACTGTTGCTGAGCTGATCAAGGCACATTTTTTTCAGATAAAAATGGTTTCTTATTTCTGTAGTCATGCTCACAGATCTCTTTAAGTCTGTTGCAGTTTTAATTCAAGTATCTCAAACACTAGTGACCGAAATTGTTTCTGTTGTAGTTCTACCATTTTTAGAACAGAACTAGCACATCCGTGTATCTACAGGAAGTGTCTTATCTGATTAATTTTGCATGTCTCATGCTGTGCTGGTAGCCCAGAGTTGTCTCTGAATCAACTAATGGCACCCAGATTCTTCTCTTCCTGTTGCTTTTGATCACAGAGTCCCAGCTGGAGAGATTTTCTATTATTGCCCACTAAGTTGATGGCATGGGTGAGGTTTATTGCTGTACTGGTCTCTTTTGTCTCATTTCTTGTTCTTCAGAACTTGTATGTTTCAGCTCCCTCTACCTTTAGCAATACCTCATAGTTTTGTCATCAACACTCCTAGTTTTTGTGCAGAAGTCTTCAATAAACATAGTAAGACCAGTCCTCAAAGAACGTCTCTAAGACTCTGTAGCCTGAGCCATTGTCATCTCTCCTTCTGCCTGTTCCTTACAACTCTTTTATGAAGTCCCATCTCTTCACTCCAAACTAATTCTCCAGGTATAATATATCAATTATACAATTGATACATTGTGTAATTGATATATTATACTTGTGTTGGCTGAACACTGAGTTCTCTCACCCAGAAATATGTACGGCAAGCTGGCTTATCACCCATGTTTGCCAGCTTTTGTCCTTCTTCCTCATTCATTTTTCACACTTGTCTTTTCCTTTCAAAATCTGCTTGAACTTTGCGCCTATTTGAAACACGAGTGACTCAACTGTTGGTTCCTGTATAATTTTTCCTCTTCCCTTACATTTATATACTGTATTTGGTGTTCTGCAGTTACTCAGTTATTCAGTCTTCAATTGAACGCAAGTGGGTATACGCAGAGAAATTATTTGTAAACAGCTCTGTGGGGGTTGCATGTTTACAGCCACTGTGACTCATATCACATTTGCTCAACTTACAACTGCAAATATGTTTTTCTAGCTGCTATCTCTGCAAAAACACGCTCAGATTTTTAAGCCAACTTATGTCCATTTTGTCTTCATGCACTGGAACTTTGGATCCCTACAGCATTTCTGCTCATTCAAGGCCTTATTCTGCCTTTACTTGGTTTCCCTTTGTCTCCAAGAGGTGGTTGAGGTAATCTTTGTGAAGGCCAGACCCTGAATTATGTGGTCAGCACTCTGGATAAGCTATGAAAAAGACCATGTAAAAATAAATTAAGCAAGTATTATACATATTAAAGACTCCTCACAAATGGATCGCATTCCATTTATCATTTGCAGGACAAGGTATATTCTAGCTAATATCTCTGTCCTTTTTCCCTTCTGTAGTGTTGGTGGAAACAGAAAGTAGGACAGTTTATTTATATCTGCAGAGTAAGCATTTCTGACTTTGAATGCGCTGTGGGCTGACGGTAGCATCTATTCATAGCTGGTTTTTAGACAAACAACACATGCCTTATTATGCTTGTCATAGTTCTTTTGGTCTACAGATTAATAGTTTTTCTTTTCTCTTATCTCAGATTTGTATTGCTTTAGCTTATTCCATGTTAATGACTTGGCCCTTTAGTTGAAAGTGAGAATTATTTCACAGAGTTCGATGTTAGCAAGTGCAACTTTCTAGAGTCTACCTCTAGTCAATGCAGACAGATTGGTATTTCCGGGAGATTTCCTGGGATGAGATAATGAGTGTGGACTAGGTTTCTGGTTTTGAGATAGCTAATTGTTAGAGATTCATCCCACTGTAGAATATTTTTAATGGCAAATAAACAACATAAAACAAGTGCTAGTGCTGTTCTTCTAGAGCAAAAATGGCCTAATTAAATTTCTGGGAGTGCAGAGAGTTACAATAAGCTGTGACAGGACAGTTCAAGACTGGGACATGTCAGTAGAATCTGAAACATGATACTACACCCAATGGCTGTGTGCTCTGCTTGGCGACAGGTGGGGTGAGTCCCTTCAGCTCAGGAACTGGAAGCAGAACAGCTGTGCCCAGAAAATGCAGCATTCCAGTCTTGCAATGGGCAAACCTGGTAGGTTTGGATGAAGTATCATCCTTGCAAGTCAGTGTTTTTCCTGAGAGCTGAAAATAGTGTGTTGCTGCATTGCAGCACAGACTGAGCTTACCCCGGGAACTTGAGCAAGGTGCTGCCTTCTGCCATTTTCCTCTAGCATAACAATCACTGTTTAATGATTTCCAGGCTCTACCCTCAGGTTTTATTAAATTATTTGGGCTGTTCCACCCCAGTGAAGAGACAAAATACCTGTGCAAGAAAACAATGTATTTTTCAGGTGCCATATAGAATAGCTTAATTTCTAGTCCTTTGGTGTAAAAATAAATATTGGCTTAAAAAGAAATAAAGGTAGGTCACAAATATGAGGAAAATAAGACATTCTTACATCACAGATAATGGAGGCTGTCATAATTTTGCACCTGACATTGGTACAAACTTCTTAACAAAAATGGTCTAGAACATTGCCATGATATTGGCCAAGACTGTAATGTTGCACAGAATCTGCAGCAAGCAGCCCTGCTTATCTGATGAAAAAACCCATAGTAATGAAGTGTATGGGGAAGCTTTCTCATTTAATATTTTTCATTGCTTGAAGGTGCAAACACTTTCTTAGTCCAGGGTGATTCAAGTTCGAGGTGACATTTGCTGCTGCCAAGCCCAATGTCTGGCTACTGCTGCCACACACTACAGTTGGGAGGGACGAAGTGATGCACATGGAGGCTGCTCTGGGGGTAGCACTGAGTAGGACTGAGCTGCGCTGCTGTGCATGTCCTCTCTATCTCCCTCTGTGTGTGTGGTGTCTTCCCATAGCTGGAGGAAGAAGAAGGAATGACTGAAGGATGTCCATCAAGCAGCAATGACACAGGGAAAGGTTTTGATAGTGGCCTTCTGTTGTTCAGAAGTATGCTTCCATGGAAACTCGATGGATCAGAATTTTCCCTATCGGAAATGAAACATGGTTATGGCAGGAGTCTAGGGAGTCTCCTCCTCCCCTCCACAGGCTTCACTACATATCCATGGAAGTGCATCTATATCTACTGGTAATTTGAGTACCTATTAGCTTAGATATATCATATATTAATATTTTTATTGTAGTTTCACAAGTGCTGTTGTGTGAGCACCCTGCACCTGCCCAGTCCCAGGATAGCAAACAGCATTCAGCTCCCACTGATCAGCCTCATGATTAAACTGCTGCTGTCAGCCCATCAGACATGACTGGTTGTTTGCACTTAGTCATGTCTTTGTCTCCTAAACAACATCGTCAACAACAACAACAAAATAAAAAACAAAACAACAACAACAAAAAAACCAAAACAAAAAAACCAAAAACAGTTAATTCTGAGATTGCATGTATTTTTTCATTCTTAGGCAAGCACAATTCAAAGCAAAAAATCCCTGTGCTTCTGCCACGTACTTGGAACATAAATCAAGTTATCCTTATTCTTTTGGCCACAATAAATAAGCAGGTGTTGAAACTTGACAACAAGATGACTAGTGGTTTTCATTATTTCTTTTTCCTGCAAACATTAACAATTTATACTAAATGGAAATTACTACATATCTCAGGCATTTTCTGTCAGTTACTTGTTTCTTCAAACCTCTGTTAAAAGCTGTTTTCACTAACACACCCAACGTTTTCAGTTGGTTTTAAAGACAAAAAATGCTATTTCTTGAGTGCTTAAGAAACATTTTACACCAACTCCACAAGTCATTCAATTGTTTGCTAATTAAAATAGCACAATTAATTCTGAATTTAAACCAGAGAGTAATTCAACAAGGCGTTTAACTGCTGCCTTAAATCCATCCTGTCCCACCTTCTAAGCTGAATGTGTGTTTACATTTTCTGTTAAACTGAGATCTGCCAGCATCTTTTTTTATCTATTGCACATATTGCAAATTATTGTCTGTTTTATGAATATGACTTCATTCAATTTAATACTGTAGGATGCTCCAACATGCACTTGAGGCTTGTACTGCTGATCATTTTCTTCATTGACTGATACTTGCCATCTGCACTACAGTGTGGTTTCTAATTAACAGACAAGAAGAAGGATAAAAATGAGCATTAATTGTATAATTTTGTGTTGCTCATAGTTGGAGATCTTCTATGTCTTCATAATGGGCAGCTGCAACACCCGTGTACTCAGAGGAAGGGGTGGCTTGGCACATGGTTGTGTTGTTCATTCTTTGGAAAAAAATAGCACTGCATTGGTCCATCTTCCTATACTAGGGTTCCTGTCTTCTCTTGAGATCCTTTCCACAGTCTCACTTCTTTCATTTTGCTTTTCATCCGTAGTATGCTTTATGCTGTCTGTCTTGCCTCTTATATAAAGTAGTTTCAAGTTAAAAATTAACAGAAAATGGGATTATTCATGTACTGCTTTCTTTCTAACTTGCATTTTTTATTGCTTTATTCTTGTTCTTCCCAGACTTTTTACTTGCTTGCCTTTTCTTGTTCATCTGCAGACTGTAAAATGTTTGGACTGTGCTGTGTATTTATGATCTCTGCAAAGGGCAGTGCAGTTCCAATGGGTTATAAGAGTAGATGAACATAGGAGCACTTTAAAATAATTTATACTTCCATAAAGCAAAAAAATATTCTGTGAAGGTACTTTTTATAGGATGTTATCCTCAATCAGATGTGACATGTTCCTAAAACAGGAAGAGTTATCTTTTAAGACAGTACTACAGCCACAATTTCAAATGAAATAGTTTTACAGCAGGTGATGAAAAATATAAACAACCACTTAAACCAAAGCTGGAGAGAGAAATTTGTGAAGACTTCTCCTGTTTTATGTTCACCTCCAAATGCAATACTGGTTTTGCTTGAATATTTCCATGAGATTGATGAAGAGCAAATGCCTCTGCAAAATACAGTTTTCCTAATTTTATCAGAGACATAATGCTTATTCCAAACAACATAATCACCTATGCTGTAGGCTAATTATCCTCTTCACCTAAATGCAAAGCATTTTAATATCAAAAATTTCTCTTGGTAGGTAACAGACAATACAGGTTGCTTTTACACTAAAATTAAATTGTTCATGATTCATAGCTTCAAAAATTGACTCATGCATCCCAAGCTCACATGTACAATGCTGTGCTTTACAGATACATGATTATCAACCAACAATGGCAGTTCCTCTCTGTGTATTTTTTAGAGAAAGATTTTAAACACAGTAACTTCCTATTAGGTCATTTATTCAGTAGATCAAGTACAGTACCAAAGAGAGGGGTTTTTCTCCACAGGTTCTATTTTGTGCACAGCATGCAATGCAGTTGAGCTGGTAACACAGGGTAGATGATGTGCATGGATTAAACAGCACAAGCTCCTTGCCATGATCTCCATTCATTGTGATGGAAGGACTGAGAGGGCTGTGCTTCAGTGTAACTTCTCGTCTGTCTGCAGAATATGGACGTGTGTGCCCTGTGTTCACCCCTGGCACATGTGCCCAGCTGAGGGACTCAGGCATGGCTTTGCAGCTCTCCTGCAGCCCCTTGCTGGAGGCATCCCTCGGTGAGGCTGGGACACCAGAGAGAATGTAGCCCATTCTTTGTGTTCATGGTACCACTGATGGTGGCAGGGCGAAACAGCTCTAGTGAGGGACAAGTGTTGTCGCAGTGTAAATGCAGAAATTTTCAGTGTTCCAGTTTTTAGTCCTTTTGTCCTTGGTCATGTGTGACTTGCAATGTGGCAGGTTGCCATTAAAGTAGAATTTCTGATTTCAGTGTGGAGAATTTGGGCTGTTGCTTTGAATATTATGTGTTAAAAAGGGGGGTTTTTGGGTTACGCAGTTAAGCCCTTCACCATAAATATTTCTGTCTTTTCCCTTGAAGTTGTTATAATTCAATTATCCTCACTTGCAGAATGAAAGAACAGTTGTTCTGATCTTACCCTGTTATATCCCCTTATTCCACCTCAGTGTCCAAAGTTTTAATGTCCGTTTTCAGGAAAAGCAGCATCAGGACCAAAAAAAAAGTGTAACATGGTCCTTGTTCAATACAACACCCGGTCTTGAGGTCTCCAGCAGAGCATCACAAGCCACATTTGTCTGCTTTTCAGCATCATAAATATTTTCACACATCATAGACAGCTTTGTGCTACATTTGGGGAGGCACAGCATGTCATGATTCTTGCGCTACTGTTGGAAGGACAAGAGAAGGTCTTGTGCAATCTGCCAGGTAGAAAATTGTTCTCTCTAATGGCCTGGCAGGTGCTTGATTGTATAGAATAAAGGGAACCCTTCCTTCCTCCTCCTAACACATGTAGTCCCTGGGAGATGTGCACCTGACTTTCTCTGCTGATCAGCTTGTGCTCAGCAGACTGCAGTAAGTCGTAACTCCGTCAGCAAACCTGCACTGAACTGAGCCTGGACTTAGGTTTTAATTTAGGCAGTAGTATCTGATGTAGCTGTCTAAGTCTAAATTGCAATTATTCTAATCTATAATTTTTTTCTGTCATTAAATATTGCCCATTGAATGCAACCTAGGTGCCCATTGTCTTTGTCAGTTTTCAGATGTCTTTTCACCTGTGCTATAGTATACTGAGTGAAGAGGCCTTTTTGAAAAGATAATTATGCATAGCATTAGAATGTGATTATTTTTGTTTTTCTGTTAAAAATATTGGTTTGTTTTAGTAGCTGATAAATAGATTAGAGTAATTAGTTTTAATGGTGGCCTTACGTTTCTATATATTTGCATTATTGTATAAAGCTGCCTATACTAGTTTATGGATACCATGAATTCGGGTTTGGCTCGGAACTTAAATTGGGAAAGAAAATGTCCCTTGGACATTTCTCCATTATTGTCATTCTTAGGTCCATGAGTTGAAACAGTTTCATGCATTTTTACAAATTCTGGGTATGACTGTTGTTTTCAGAAGGAAGCATTTTCCAATCATATCAGCAAGCCTGATTTGGCAGTTTGAGAATTACACAAACAAATTGGACTGTGAATGAAAAAAACATTGATTGTATTCATTTCCATTGTCCAAGGAAAAAAAAAAGATGGGAAAAATCAAACAAAAATACTGAAATACTTATTTTACTTTGTTGCTGTTTTAAAAGTATGATTCATTGGAATCAACATAAAGAAGAAAAGGGTTTTTTTAAAAATAAGGACATTTACAGATCTTGCCACTTGGATTTGGATGTTCCCCTCCAAATCCAAGTGGGTAAATCATCTAGAGTCCCTGGGTGCATCCACTCCTTCTTCTGGTCAAGGCAGCTGTGCAGCACCAGTACTGGTAGTACTGACTGCTGCACCTGCTGCTACCTGGACACAAACCTCATCCCTCATCCTTTGTCCTTCACATACGTGGATACGTGGTACCTCTTGGAGTACCTTGTGGACAAGGTGGGAGGCAGCAGATCCAAGGGTGAAACTTACAGCAGCACTGGAAGGTATCGGTTAATGCCCCCACCTGAATAGAAAGAAAGCCCTTGATGGGAGTAAAAATCTGTCCTTGCCACAGTGCAGCCACCAGTCTGAAGACAAAGGAGGGTATCTGAGAATAATTTGCAAAAGACTGAGTGAGGACTTTTGATCATATGGGTTCTGGGGTGGTATGTTCATTAAGCTCTATATTGTTTAGTAAAACCTGGAGTTTTACTGAGGTCTTGCACGAACATTATTAGGAGGCCTTATTGGACCTACAGAGCATTTACCATAGCTTTATTAGCATCTGTGGGTTTTTAATTAAGATATGGGCGACTTGAGGGAGCAACTGAATGGTTCCCTAATGAATTTATTATATTAATTTCCTTCAGAAAGCACATCTGAGCCTAACTTAAATTCCTCCTGCAATTAATTTATGTAATTTATTGTAGTAAGTTCTGTAGTTTTTCCCTGTAATTGTTCGCTGAATTGACAGGTTTAATTTCATGTAACAGGAGAACCAGCAGCACTAAGCTTGCAGGGCTTCATAAAAGTTGATATTACATGTTGTGCTGTTGAATTTTGGCAAGAAGAAGGCAATAAAATATTCCTGTAGAATAGAAACGTCCAAATTACAGATATTAAGGCCAATTTTTTTTTTTAAATATTATTCTCCAAAGGTAGCTCTTAAATCCATATTTAATCACCCAGGTAAGTCGCCAGACTTTTACATGTGCAGCTTTAGAGCTTGAGATCCGGCAAAGTACTTATCCACGTGGGCTATGTGTCCCTTGTACACCAACGAGCAGTTTCCAGAAGGGATTTGCCAACAACAATCTTTCAGAGCACGACGCTCCCCAGGGAACTGCAAAGCTTGCAGGATGTGTGTATATAATAAACATCTGATACTGTGCTGAAATGCCCTTGGAGACGTACATGGGCAATCCCTGGATGCTCAGCATTGCTGAAGTGTGGATGCTTATTTAAAAGTTGAAGCAAAGATACAGGATTCTAAATTTAGTAACTCTTCAAAAAAAACATCCTGGGCTTTTCTTTCAAATGGGAGATGTTGGTTGTGATGTGAATATAACTACAAATTGCATCTTTGTCGGTCACAATGCTGGCTTCTGTGGTTTCCTTGGAAGTGGCTCAGACACACTCTCCTCCTGTCACAGACACCACATCCATACCATCATCGCACTGCATGGTGCTGGTGACTGCCCCAAAAAACATTACTGTTTTCATTCTTCATGTGCCAATCACATCATAAATTACATTTATAGAAACACAGAGCTTTGATTTTTGATATTGTGTGCATTTTGCCTCCCTTTTCTAATGTTTTTCCCATATGCTGCTAGTCTGTGCCTTTCTCTTGCTCTCTGTCTTTTCTGCCTGCGAGCATTTGCAGTCTAAATTCTGGGCTGCATCAAAAGGAACATGGCCAGCAGGTTGAAGAAGGTGATTCTCCCCTCTTACTCTGTTCTTGTGGGACCCCTCCTGGAGTGCTGCATCCAGCTCTGGGATCCCCAACATAAGGAGGGTATGGAACTATTGAAACAAGTCCAGAGGAGGACCATGACATTGGTCCCTATGAAGACAGGCTGAGAAAGCAGGACCTGTTCAGCCTGGAGAAGAGAAGGTTGTGTGGAAACCTCCTGGCAACCCTCTAGTATCTAAAGGGGGCCTACAAAGAAGCCAGAGAAGAACTCTTCATCAGGAACTGTAGTGATAGGACAAAAAGCAGTGGGCACAAACTGAAAGAGGGGAAATTTAGGTTAGATGTTAGGAAGAAATTCTTTACTGTGAGGGTGGTTAGACACTGGAACAGGTTGACCATGGTGGTTGTGGATGCCCCACCGCCGACAATGTTCAAGGACAGGTTGGATAAGGAAAGTCTTGTGCAACCTGGTGCAGTGCAAGGTGTCCTTGCCCATGGCAGGGAGGTTGGAACTAGATGATCTTTAAGGTCCATTTCAACCCCTTAACATTCAATGATTCTATGATTCAGTGCTGTGTGGACTGGCAGAAGGGCTGATCAAGCCTAGGATTGGGAAATCCCAAATTCCCAGTCCGGCAGTGATGCTAATCTCTTGGACACCTCAGAGGAGTGTGGTTGGAGTGGTTTTGCAGCCATGTGGTCCAAGCTGAGTTCAGCCTCCCAAAGCCACAAAGGGCTGAGGCGTGACTGGGGCAAGGAGCCATCCCAGAAGGCAGAGGGAAGAGGGAGGGTGAGAAAAGGGATTGAATTGAGATGATAGCTCAGAAAGCTGCTATGGTTGCTGGGAGAAGGTGGGAAAAGAGCATCCCAAGGCCGTGGATAGGGACAGGTTATCTCTGTGCGTTTGTGCCTGCCCTTCCCAGCTGATGAGCTCCTTCCCCTCTCTGCCAGCAGCACCAACACACTGCTTTGCCAGGGATTCAGAGAAATGGTCATGTTATTTTTTTTATAGTGTCAGCTGCCAGCAGCACAGACATGGCTGCACATCCAGCACCACACATGCTCTGGCTGGGGATGCAGAGGACAGAGCGAGCGCAGAGCAGGACCCTCTCCAGCCCCAGGGTTGGATGTGCTGCAGGGAAGCTGTCGCAGGCACCTCTGTGTCTGTCCCCTCTGGACACTCTCTTCTCAAGGGCTGTAGAACACAGCTTTCTTCTGAAATGCCCCAAACTAAAATGGAATCAATTATGATTTTTCACTTTCTGCTGATGTAAATATAGGGAAATGGCAGATGCCTTGTGTTCTGGCCCGTCCTTCCTTGTCCCACAGTGTCACACTCACTTAGCAGCTTCCCATTTTAGATGCATCAGAGACCATCAGACAATTCAGTACAAAGCAGATTGAAGAATAAAGATTCAAATGCATGGCAGAATCCATAGGGAAGAAAAGTGACAGGAGAATCATACAAATTACATCCTAATTTTGGGGTTTGCACTTTTTTTTCCCTGCAAAAACCAGCAATGGTTTGTGTCACCATACACATTTGTACCTACTTCTTTGTCAAAAATCTTAATGCACAAATATATAAAAACTATTCTAAAACATATGGCTCTGGGTATACATATGTACTTATACTTATCTGCTAGAAAAAAAAGAGCCCCATTGCTATGCTATCTGAGGTATAAAAATAGACGATTTTCATTAATTTAATATCATAGTGCTGTATTTTGAGTTCTGGCCCTCAAGGAACCCTTTATCTCTCTTGTTCTTCTGTCTTTTGCTGACAAGCATATTAACTGCATATCGAGAAAATAATGAAATCCTGCATAATGAAATCCTGATGCTGCATTTTCTCTTTCTCAAAGTGCAAGTTTTCTGTTTTAGCCCATGATTCAGTGTGTGCCTCTAAAACAGCTTGGTTACTCTCCTGGCTCTATTCCAGGGTTTGCAGGGTTTACATTTGTTTATTTCTGTAAATGGGCTATAGAGAGAGCGTAAGGTGGAGAAAGCTGAAGTTAATACCCACAAAACAGAGTGGAGTGATAAACTTTCAGCTTTCCTAAACTTTTAGCTTTGTAAGTAAGAATCATAGGCCTAGTGATGTCTCAGAATTATCAAAGTCCTTCACAAAATGTTAATAATTATCATACTGCTTTAGAGAAAGAACATGTTTGTTTATAATGCCTTTATCATGTACCAAAAGAGACTAAGCCCAGTTAAAGGTGTTCTGAAACTCAGGTCTGAAATTCTCATTTGATACATTTTTGGGGGTAGAGGGAGGATAATCAATCACATGCTTCTCTATAAACATAGATCTCATGTGTTCACAATGCCCATGTCTTTTTCTTAAAGCATTTTCCTTCCAGTTTCAGAAATCAGTAGAAAAACTTGTCCTGTTTGGATCCTGGGTCACTCAGTACTGTAGAGAAGAGCATCTCCCTTCATTCTCCTTTTTTCAAACTTCTTGTGAAAACGGATTAGTTGTGGTACTAATGGTTATGCAGATGTGTAGCTTGCGAGGAGATGTACTTTCTCTGATGAAAAAGTTCAAAAGTAGGTCAAAAATAAGGGCCAGTAATCTCATCCTGACAGGCACTGAATGCTGCTCTGACAGTCTCATCTTCCTCAAATTCAGCACAAGTGGATAGGAAAAGAAAAGAAGCAGTATCAGTCAGGCTGGGCACCACTTACCGCAGAACTATGTTGTGTTCTTTAAAATCTTTAGTCCCCTGCAGGTTAGTAGTCATTTTCTTTTTCCCCACAACTGGGCTTCTTCAAGTCCGACAGGAAATCCCCAGATTTTGTTTAAATGCCTTTTCCCATATATAATAGGGCTTGGGATTTAAAGGAATTCATGCAGCATGCTCTCCGAATGGCATTTAACTTTCCAAGAAAAAACAGGAAGTGTTTTAATTAGTACATGAGCTGTGCAGCAGCTAATGTATTCCACCTCTTCGCTGTTGTAAAAGGAGCAGATTTCTTGGTAGCATGAAGCGAGCAGAGAAGAGGGATTGTGTTCTGCTCTCCATATGCTGCAGAGCCCCATTCGCAGGGAAGGTGTCAACGGGAGGTGATTTGTAGCTGCCTGCCACTTGTAAAGAACAAGCTTCTGCTGTTCTCCAGGCTGGAAAGAAACCTGGCTCCCCTCTATAACACTACTGCAGTGCAACAGGTAGACAGCACCCTTCAGGGATTTTCATTTCAACAATAAGGGATTGTAAAGAAAACTTTTTTTTTCATTTACATTTCAAAACAGAGGTACTGGATGTACTTCTTCAGTAGAGATCCCTGATTTCCTCAGATGTGATATTTCAAGATATGCTCTGCTTTGCCAGAAGGCACAGTTGAACACAGCCCAGTGCACCAAAGCCCCCACACCTCTTGTGTTGGTTAATGAAACAATGTGGCCTGTGAAACAGATGGTGAGGGTGAAGGATTTTATGACCTCCTCCAGCCCATGAGTGTGTCAGCATAAGATGTAAAGGAATGCCCAAGCTCCAGACGGCATTTCCCTGGCAATGAGGTTCAAGTGAGGAGTGATGTTACAGTGGTGTTGCTACACTTCACCAAGAAATTGCTCAAGAGAAGATTGACCCAGTAACAACAAGCAAAGTGGGACGTGCTGAGCCAGGCAAGGTGAGGAGCATTTCAGGAGCTTGCAGCTACAAAGACAGACCATCTTTGCTGGAAACTGCCCCACAGTTCCAGAAATGGGAAGTAGCAGTCTGGTTTGAAATGAATTTAGGTCAATCAGTGTATCAGAGCATGCAGCATTACGACAAAAATATTCCTAGAAGTTATTTTGCACTCCTTAAAAAAAAAAAACCCAGTAATTTCAAGAGCCTGTCCAAAAATATGTGAGTGTCACTGAGGTCCAGTTCATGCTCACTTCATTGCTCTGTGGGGTATAATGTCATAAATCCTCAGCAGCTTGGTTTGATGTAGCCCTGCAGCAGTCATTTTATCTGTTCTGCTGCACCAGCTGGGGATCCAATTTGGAGCCTCTCAACAAACAATATTCAGACAAATGAAAGCTCAGTGTCTAATCACCATCTTGTAGGAATAGTTTCAGAACTCTGTAAGTGTATGTGTGTGTAGGCATTTATATAATATATATATTTTATAAATATATAATAACTCTAATAAATTATGTATATATTTTATTGTGCAGAATGCAAAAGTGTGAAAGTAATTCAGATTAGCTGTCAAAAATTCCCTGTACATTTTGAAAGTACCACCTTTTTTATTATTTCTTTAGCGCGTAAGGATTGTGTCCTTTGTCAGTTGTAGAGGAAAGTTTGTTCAGGGCTCTCCTACCCAAAAATCCAAGTGCCTTCTTGACAGTTTGGATGCCTGTTTTCAGTGCCAGGCTCCAAGGGCACAGCAAGCTGGACCTGCAGGGAGACCCTGTCCTTTCTGTGGGATTCTGCATAGACATAGAGATTTGCTGGTGCAGAATTAGTTGCAGAACTGAAGGATGGACACAGAAGCCACTACAGCAGCATCCCTAGAGAAGACAACAGCAATAAGCAGGAGTGTGTTGGTGTGAGCATGTGGCAAGCAGGGTTATTTTGTGGTGGATCTTCTGCCACAGGGATGAAGAGTCAAGCAAGAAGAGAGGCAGGCAGAGATGTCAAAAGGAGTAGAGATGTCTTGACAAGGCAATAAAAATATCAGGTGACCCATTTATCTCCCACTTGGCTAATTTTCATCAGCAGCTGAGCTGAGAAAGCATATTTTTCAATGCTTTTGTGCAGCATTGGTCCTGTGGTGAGGGGGATGAAGCCAAGACTAAGGATTTCTCTTTTACAAGGCACTGCCTGGCCACATGGCAGTCTTTTACATGGACCTGTAATTGGAGTTTGGCCTCAGTGGAAGATGAGCATTGTAGCTTAGCAGAAGTGCTTTGGAAGAACACACTGGAAGTAATAACTGTGCCACTTTGAGGGATAAGAACTTTTTTTTTTATAATGCAGCTCTTTCCAATGCATGGCTGCTGTATTTAGCTCAGACTCTTCCATTTTTCTTGTTGCAAAGGTAGGAAATGTATTTGGAGTCAGCAGGCTGCCAGCCAGGGAGGAGCAGTTTCTTTCTTCACGGCTGTTTACCCAAGGAGACTGGCAAACCAGTCTCCTTTCCATGTAATGGGGGGCTCTTCTTTGGGGTCGGCTAGCACAGGACCTTCTGTTTGCTGTGGAGAGCAAAATGTACTCTGTGCCAATGAAAATGCTATGTGATTGAGGTTACAGATAATAGAGAGACGCTCTTCACTTTGCCTGCTGTCCAGAGTTTTTGCCTTCTTGCTTAGCTGCAGAGACTTGTGCCATGCTGAGGACATGCTGTCTTTACAAGCCGCTAAGCTTCTAGAATATAACATGATGAAAGTAATTTAAAATTTCCTTCCAGGCATCCTTTTCCTACTGTTTATTACCAAAACACATGAAAAATTTTCACTCACTTAGCTGCATGTTTCTTTATTTCTTTAGGCTGTGACTCATCACTGAACCTGTCATCTCAGAAAGCCACAGATGCAGTGGACGGTGTCTTTCAGTCCCTCAGGGATATTGCCAGAGTCCGAATGCACATGAAACAGTTCAATTCCATACATAATCCAGGCAGCAACACCCACCAGGCAAGTGTAGCTTTCTTTTCCCTGTGTTTGTTATTTCTCTATCATGCTGTCAAAATTACAGCACTGATTTTGTTGATGTGCTAATTCTATACACATTCTGCCCATGTAGAAGATACTTAAGTATAGATTTTGTAATTGACCTAATCACCAAGAACTTCCTTCGTCCAAACTCAGGCATATGTATGTCAATGTCAACAAAGAATTATCTGAGGAAGAAATTTGGGCTTTGCTCTGCAGCACTGTGAAATGACATAAATGCCTGTGAAAGGCAGGGCTAGGTCAAGATGGCTCTCGACTAAGACCGCTCAAGGCAGAGCGAAGCAGGATGTCTGCATCCATATAGCAACTATATTCTTGTGTTTTCTCTCCCATCCCTGTAAGTGTGAGAGACAAACCTGTTTGTAAATAGGTGACAAATGCAGCTTCTGTTTCTAAAGTAGGAAGACATGATCTGCAGTACTACTTTAGGTCATACAGAGATTTTCTTTCTCTGTCTCCACTGAAGAGTTTTACCTTTTCCAGTTAAAAATAGTTTTACAACAGAAAGTAGTGATTTAGGAGAGACCATAAAACTTGATTCTAGCCTTAAGCCAGAAAAAATCCTTCCAAACTCCTGACAGTGCTGTACACCAGCAAAGGGATGTAGTTTGAATTAAGCATTGCTTTGTAAGAACATGTCATGAGTGTTGCAAAATGTCACTGGAGATCTAAGGTGGGGAAAACCTGTTCCTGAAGTTTCCTAGCAGTTAGGACCAGTCTGATGTCTGAAATGGGGAAAACTGTTAAACATTTAATACAGTTCAGTGCAGGGGCAGTGAGATGATAAGAAGAGTTTCCTGGAAGTGTAATTAGCATCAGTATGTTGTTTGGATGTAATCCAGGTTGCTCACTTAGGGCTAAGTGCTGGAACACAGCAAGGGACATATTAACACCTTGCAGCCCCTTAAGCTAGCTGTGCAATGGATCTAGTTTCTTGAGTAGGACAAACCTGCTCCTGAGGGAAGTCCAGGAGATTTATAATAGAAGAAATAAGCAGGCAGTATGTTATTGTCCATGATACTTACAGCTCTCTAGAAATGGCCTTTTCTTTTGACTGGCAGGTGTTGTGTGTGGTCAGTTTAGCTCCTCAGAAGAAGTAGTGCCTGTCCTGTGACCATACTCATCCCCAAACCTGCTTTGTGCTATGGGAATACCTTTAGCCTGTACATACTTTTTCACTTTATCTGTTAAAAGCTGGGAAGCCTCCACTTCTTAAGACTCATAAGAAAGGTTTCTATGGATAAGTAAGTGGGCATTGGATAGCCTCTTAGATGGACTTTTTGTAGCATTGTAGTTTGTATTCTTACATAAAATGATAGATGTTTTCATCAGGTTTTCAAACCGGTTCATGTAGTGACCATGCAAGAACAGAGTATTTCTTTTGCCTGCTATTGAAACTTCTTTCATCTTGATCTAAGTATATTTCTCCCTTCCTCCTTCCCTTCCTCCATCCCTTTCTCCATTCCTTCTTCCATCCCTCACTCTCCTTTTCTCATTCTCTCTCTTTCTTTCTCTTTTTGTCTCTCTTGTCCTCTTTATAAGCTTGTCTGGGGTGTATTCTATAGCTATTGAGTTTTTTAACAGCTACTTTAAACACAACTTGTGCCTGCCAAAATTTGAAGTTGATAAAAGTTTCATTATATGAGATAGAAACCAATGCAGCTGTTGGGGGTTGTACAAAAAAATTAAAACTCCCTAAAAATTTAATTGAATAATCTCAAGTCAAAAAGGTTTTAAAAAATACTTGAAACCATTATAGTTAAAAAAAGGTAAGTGATCATACTATCTGTATTTTAGTATCTACGTAGTCTAACTGGATTGTTTTGAAGGGCAATGAGTTTTGGTGCTGAAAATTCAGACAAGCAAAATCATAGCATATTTTTAATGTCTTTTGAGTACATAGTTTTGTCTGAAGTCAGATGATATTTTTCCTTTAATTTCATGGAGTAAGCCTCTCTGTTAAACTGTGATTTGATCTCTGCTCCAAAAATATTTCATTCCTGGTGTTTTTCTGTTCCTCATCTATGAAGATATTAAACAGATTTTTATAAATAGGACTTCATGCCTGCATGTGTATTTTCAAACAGTTGTTTATTGCGTGACTAGATTTGACAGAAATCTTGACATGTTCTAAAAGATCCTGTAGCTCATGTCTGCTGTAATTTGCTTTGTTGGCTCAACTAAAAATTATGCACATGTTGTGAGAAGAACTAGATGAGTTGTATAAATCTTTGTTGACAGGATTGTATTAAAAAACTGTAAGCTTTGTTTCTCACTCTAAAGTGTTGGATGAAAAACATTTCTTTAATGACTCCAGAAAATTTTAGTTTCAAGCCAAGTGGCTTGTGTTTTATTTTCCATCCATCTTTACTATTATCTTGCAAGATGTCTCTTGTAGATACCATCTTTACAGAATTAATGACATCACATTTGATTCCCCTAAGAAATCTAGGGGATGATATATAGTCCCAAAGGAAAATAAATGTGCTAATTTGAAAGCTGCTCATTTTCTAAGACAGTTGCACTTACTGAAATTATCATGGTTCCATTGCAGTTTGGGCAAGTTAAAAGCAGTAAAACAAAGCTCCATCTGTAAACCAAGTAAGCTTGAATTTTCATTAAAGACCATCTCTCCATAAGTCCCTAAAAGTATTATCTTAAAAATTTTTTCAGGGTGACAGTGATTTCAGTGGTTTAAACCTTGGTATGGAAATGTGGAAATTATTAGGCTATTAATTCATATTCAACTCAGGTTTGCAGACCCTGAAGAGGATACAAGGTTGATCCTTTGGGAATCAAAGGATCAAGACCTTCCAGCATGTTAACCATTTATACCTTTTCATTTTCCACTTTTCCTAGCCCCTAATTTCTCTGAAACTCTGACATTCATGGTAACAGTGGCGTTGTTTGGCCTGTTCTTTGAGTCTTCCACAGGTGGAAGTATTATGTGGAGTGCCATGGCCATGGAAGCTAAAGGACTAACAGGGACTCCTTAGCTCTGCTCTCCCATGAGGGACAAATAGGCAGATTGGCCTCTTCCCTGCCCTGCTGCTATCCAGAGTTCAGTGAGGACATGACACTTGGGAGAAGGCAGGAGTGGTCAATTTTTAAAAAATCCCTGTTCAGGTATTCGTAAAATCATTAAAAAGGAAACGAGATCTGGGTGCACAGTGGGCAGCAGAGTCTCATCGCTATGGTTATCCATCTCTGTACTATCTCCAAAAAGATTCCAGACAAGGTAAAAGTGCCCCCTTTCTTCCTTGTCTCTTTATTTATGTAACATATATGGAGCAGAGTAAATGTGTGGCTCTCTTCCAGTCTTTTCAGTTCAACATTGTGCTGGTGCACACCATCTGCAGCCAAGGTCACAAACTCTCTGAATGCTTTCATTTCTGGGATAATTATTTTTGTAACCTCTAATAGAAATAAAATATTTAGAGTCATGGTTGCACTGAGTCTAAACAGGTTTACTCACAATGCATTGTTCTTTTTGTGCAGGCCTCTTACAAACCTCTGCTGAAACAGGTAGTGGAAGAGATCTGTAATCCTGATCGGCCCGATCCTGTTGATATTGAGCATATGTCATCAGGCCTCACTGATCTCCTTAAAACTGGATTCAGCATGTTCATGAAGGTAACCAGCCTTCCCAAGCTCATCTGTAAGATTTTCCTGAGGTCAGAGCATCATGCAGCACTAGCTGATTTTATGTATTTGAATTTATACTGTTCAGTAGAACTAAAGGGGAGGTTAGGAGAGCTAAATCCTTGCAGGGGGGCTGGGAATAGCTTGAGGCACCACATTGCAGGCACAGTAAAGACAGGTAGCAACTGGTGAACAAAATGAGGAATGGAGCAGACTGAACATCTAAATAAGGGTGATGGTGGACACCAAAATAAGGATGATATGTCTGGGAAGAGGCAATGTGTCTTTGCTAAAGGGAAGTCCTAATTCCCATAGCTTTTAGAGCTCTTCAGAGACACCCAACAAGCAAATTGATAAGCAGGTGCCCATTCATATTAGCTACTTGGATTTCCGAAAGGCATTCCACATGGCACCCCATCAGAGGACTTTAGAGACAACCAGCAACCTTAAGATAGGAGAGAAGTAAGTATGAACAATCTTGGTCTCACAGAGGATGGAGGTGCACCATATTCAATACGTTTTCTATAACTTGATATGGTTCAACTTGTACTGGGGAGGAAGGAAGCCTGTTAGTTAGAAATTACTTTGTGGATGCTTTGAGCATGTTTTGAAACAGTCACTGTACAAAAATTTACTCTGCTTTACAAATTACCCCATGCTAAGTGTCCGCTTGTCAAGGTTTGACCCTGGCTAAATTCCAGGCACCTATGACATCTGCTCTCTCTAACCTCCCCTGCCTCAACTGTGCAGAGGAGAAGAAAAAGCTAACACAGAAACATTAGACTCATGAGTTGAGATACGCCACTGGTGGGAGGACACCAGAAGATGTAGGGGCAGCAATGTTGGGACTCTGCCACTATGGCCTCGGCAGGCCGTGTCCAGCGCCAGTGTTCCTGGAGCTTGAGGCTCTTTAGATCTCTGAAGCTTAACCCTAGGCGGAACCCTAACCCTAGCCCTAGTTAATTACCCGAGCCCAAGACCTGGGTGTTACAGATCAGAAAGATGTGGGAGCAGCAATGTTGGGGCCCTGTCACGATCATCTTGGCCTTGCAAAATAATTTATTAATCTAACAGAGTTGGCGGATAAATCAAAGGTAAATCAAGTGCTTAAAACACCGTTTCTTCACTCACCCCCCTTCCCTTTTAAGGCACCATTTCTCTGCCTATCCCCCCTCCCTCCTTCCAACCAACAGCTTGAGGGCAGGGGCAGGGTGTGGGCTTTTTTCTCTTAGTCAGTCCATCAGCACAATTCTGCTACAAACGCTGTTTCTCTATTCACCCCCCTCCCTATTAAGGCCATTTCTCAGCTCACCCCCTCCCTCCTTCCTTCCAACCAAGAGCTCCAGGGTGGGGGCAGGGTATGGGGGTTTCCTTTGGTCAGGGTCAGTCCATCAGGGGGAAGAATCCTCTACTTAGTCACGGGGGTCCCTCCCACAAGAGACAGTCCTCTGCGAACTTCTTTGGCGTGGGACCAATCTCACAAGCAGCAAAACCCACCCAAATCTGCTGCAAACATGAGTTCTTGACCATAGGGTGCAGACTTCCAAGCCGAGGCTAGGCTGTTTCCATCCCAGGAGCCAAGGCCAGGCTGTTTCCATCCCGGGAGCAAGGACTTTCTCTCTCCTTCAAGGCCTTTGCAACTCTCAGTCTCTGGGACTCCCACTGGATCACAGCTTCCTGCAGGCATCACCTGCTCCTCTGGCGTGGGCACCTCCCCACGGCTGTGGGGGGTTCTCTGCATCTCCCTGGACTCCATGGGCTGCAGGGGGACCACCTGCTCCCCCCATGGTCTTCACCACGGCTGGCAGAGGGTTTTCAGCTCCGGCGCCTGGAGCACCTCCTCCCCCACCTTTTCCACTGACCTTGGTGCCTCCATGTTGTTCTCCCTCACATATTTTTACCTCCTCCTCCTTCCCTGGCTAAAAAGAAGTGCGTGCTCACATTGTTTTGATTTCTTCTTAAATATATTTTTACAGAGCTGTAACTAACATTTCTAATTGGCCTAGGCTTGGCCAGCAGCACATCCATCATCTTCAGAGCCATCAGAGATCGGCTCTGCTGGACATGGTGAAAAACTTCCAGAACCTTTACACAGGACACACAGGAGCCATCTTTGCACCCCACCCTGCTCACTAGCAAAAACTGGGCCAAGCAAAACCACCACACTACTAAATATTTACAGAGCTGGATTGTCGAGTAGCCAGCATGTTGTACGTTCAGCCTTGTTTTACTGCATATCCGGAATTTTTCATTGAAAACAACCCCAAATTTACATCAAACCACATCAATACTATGGTTATGAGTACAGTGCATTTCAGTACTGTGTCTGGTGTTCATCTTTCAGTTTTACCACCACCACCCCTCAGCATAGAAGAGACATCAGCAAACTGTGAGGCAGTGGACGCAAGTCGCAGCAAGGGAAATTCCAGTTGAATATAAGGAAAAAAGTACTAACTGGAAGAGTGGTTAAGTCCAGAGAATTCTTCATCTCTGAGATATTCAAAGATTGGCCAAACAAAGCCCTGAGCAACTTGACAGAATTTTGAAGTTGGCCCTGCTCTGGGCAGGGGGTAAACTAGATGAGCTACAAAGATTCCTTCCAACTTGATTCTGTGGTGCTATGGTAATAGTTAAGGAAAAAAGCTTTCTTGTTTTTGTCCAAATGCCTGCTAGGCCTGCATTTAGTCAGGTGACAAAAATATTTTTCACTGTTGTGTTCGTACTATTCTAGAACCCACTATCAGAATAACAGTTATTTTTCTGTTATTTCAAAGAAAGCTAGTATTGGGCACAAAAGCAAATAAGCCTAAAATCCTCTGCTTGTTTTCGGGAATCTCTTTCCACTGTTGAAATGGATTTCCAAAATATATTCAGTTAGGTTCCTAAATTGAAATTAACAGCTCTTCACAGCTAAAAGATAAAACCCCAAGACAATAGAGGATGGCTACAGGAAAAGTGATCCAATATGTCCATTCTTGCATCAGAACTGAAAAATTTATGCCAACACTCAAAAAATAGTAGAATTAAAAACACATTTCACCATCAAACAAAGTAACTGAGCTGATGCACCCATGTAATTTTTTTAATTAATGGTTTCATTTACCACAATTGTATTGATTTCATTGTATTTGCTTATTGAAGATTTTTTTAAGCAGGAATATAGCTTATCCTTAAAAAGAAAAGAAAATTAAGAAAACCCAAGAATATAAGGACTTCAGAAGGCTTAAATGGTTAGATGGAAACGTTGACACTTTTAACTAGTTTGAGGACAATTCTATCCTTTTTCATAGTGTGTGTGTGAGAGAGAAACACGTATGTATATTATGGCAATATGTACCTGTAAGTGCATCTCTCCCAGTGAGACAAATATCCTACTATAAAGAATATTTAAGAGATGAGAAAGTGAACTTGGTGTAGGATGAATATTTCATAGGCATTGTCCCCTACCTCACAAATATGTGTCCATGCTTGTTCCTTTAGTTTGTAGCCTGGCTTGCTGGCATGTGCTCAGTTGCCTGTATTTCTGACACAATCACACCATCAGCACAGTAATCATTTTGTGAGCTTCCTTATTTTTGTTTCTTTCTCAATGCCTGAATATAAATGCCAACTCACATAAAAGTACTTTGGAGATTGCCTCAGGTGTGTTAATTCAGGACAGACTTTTAAAGATATCTCTCATCCAGAAGTTGTTTGTCTGGCAGATGTGTTTGTTTTGAAGCGAAAGGATGGTGCGGGGAAAAGGCCTCCCTACCTGAAGGACTCCTGTTTTGACTGCTGCTCTAGACAACACGTGGTTTATGATGATCTGAGCTCGCTGTCATTGATACCAAGTGCCCTGTACAGCAGCCTAGTTTCTGGTGATTGGCATGTTTTCCTTTTTCCAGTTATTCAGCTAAATTAATTGGTTTCTGGTTGGTCACAAATACCAGAATCATCAGTGCTGCTGTCCTTGCTGGGTAAGTTATCCCTCACGGAACAATAAGAATTGTTTCTGCTGACTTTCTTCAGAGAAAAAAACTGTGTTTTGTGAGCTGCCATGAGCCATGAGAACAAACCTGTCCTCCAAGACCTTCCTGTTTCAGTTTTAGAGTTTTATGGACCACTGCCACGCTGTTTTCTCACCTCCTCCTCTTCTCTCCCCTCCGTGCAGACACGTGCACCAGCAAAGAGTCCTCTGACCACCCTCGTCCTGAGCATACCCAGTATGGTGAGCTCAGAGCTGGAGAGAAGGCCCTGATGTCCTACTGGGACACTCTGCTGGCTCAGGGCACCATCCACCCTTCCTTTGGGCTCCTTCACTTCAACATAAGGGCACTGAGGGTTTTTTGGTTAATTTTTCTAATTGCCTGAGATAGCTCTTTGAAATTTATTTTTTTTTTAATTTGTGGCATTTTGAATAGAAAGTGAATTTCACTCAGGGATTTTTGCAAAATTCAAATTTCACAGTAAATTCAGAGGCCTTGGAAATGTCCCAAATCAACCGAACTATAGAAGGATTCCAGAAGATACACATTGCTTTTGTTGCAATCCATTTTATTTCTTCTTCTGTATCACTGAAATGAGTTGTGTTTAGCTACACACAGCCAGATCCTTCAGAAGGGAGAGTCTTGGGTGCTTGTATTATCAAACCAAAAAAAAAAAAAAATTGGCAGAAACTTGCATTCTTAACACAGCCAAATATTTTGTACCCAAAGTATTGTCCTCCTTCAAAACACTTACACATAGCATAACAAAATTACAGATTCCAAGACCCTTTTCATTTCTGTTTTTATTTAGTTTAGAGTTTGCATGCCTAATAGTATTTTTAATACGCATTTCTGGAATTTGTGGTTTGAACTTTAGTCTTCTGAAAAGTAGTAAGTTTTATATAGGCACCATGTGTTTGGATCTAGGTTTATTTTGACTGAAGGAAATGATTTGTCAAGACATTTTCTCTTTAGCATTACCCTGAAAGCTTGCGTTTTCCAATTCTTATACTGGGTGTCCTTTCAGTGTGCCCAATGTTCTGCATGCAAGTTTATTATGAGTTTTTTGTCGATAGGAAAGATATTAAGAATCATATAATCCCAGAATCACAGAATATTCTGAGTTGGAAGGGACCCACAAGGATCATCAAGTCCAGCTCCTGGCCCTGCGCACCATTCCCAAGTATCACACTGTGTGCCCAAGAATATTATCCAGGCAGACGTGGTGCTGTGACCACTTTCCTGGCGAGCCTGTTGCAGTGCCCTGGAATTGCAGTGTATATGCCATCAGCTCAATGAAGATGGCCAGCAAAGTGGGGCTGAGTAAGAAAATAAATACCCAGGACGCAAGTACTCAGCTCACTAATACATCTGTCTGAGGGTTTTTGTACTAGTTTCAAGCTCCCAGGAATTCAAGAGCTCCTTGCCTGGGGAGCAGCATTGAACAGGGGGCCCCATGTAATCAAAGCCACTAGCCTGGAGAGAGAATATGCCATCTCCTGTGCTGGCTTCAAAAGGAAGAGTCCTTGCTGAAGGTTACCAGGCAGAAAGCCTGATAGACCTGCGGGATGAAAAAGTGCCAAAGGACTAAATATAGGAAAGCCACAATAAGGAAAAGAAGAAGAGCTGTACCCTCAGGAGCTGGAGCCACAAGGATCAAAGAAAGCTGCTGTGGTGGGGAAAGCAAAGGAACCCTGCTCTGCCCAAACACGGGTTGACACCACTTTCATTCTATTGAGTGAATGCTGTTAAAAGCCTACGCTCATGCAAGGAAAGGAGGCAGAGTCTAAAAAGGAATTAAACTGTTTTGTCACTTTTCAGAGCCAAACATTTGGAGTGTTTCATACTCCAGGGTGATGTGACAAGAGCAATTGCATGGGCCTGGTTGACATCACTCCCAAAGACTGGATCAAGGCCGTGTCAGGGGAGTGTGTTTTCTCACGAAGGAAACAGTTTGCTAGGAAACAGCAAAGTCATCAAACTTCTAGAAGTGGCTAAGAGGAACTGATGTAAAGCATCACCTTCACGTTTAAAATTAAAATGCAGTTTTATAAAGTCTTAACTGAAGTGGGATGTTTGTGCCATTTTAAAGACAATTGGGGAAAAACAAAAGTATAAGTATTTTCTTAGAGCTAAAATTTCTCTGTATTAGTTACAAGGCAGTCATAGAAACATTGAAAACTCTGAATTGAAACAAGCTAGAAACTGATTTTATACTATAATGGACCTGATTTATTTTTACTGGATGAATGGTAATAGATTATTCACTGCACTGGTGAAAACACATTACATAAAATTATTTTCCATGTTGACCTCAGGCAGGGATTCTAGCATGTTTAGGCTGGACTCCTTGCTTCTACTGGGTAGTAATTTACCCCTCATTTATTGAAGTCTCATGTGTACATGTATCCAAAGTAAACATCCACCCAAGTACTCTCCTCCCACTCTGGGAAAAGGAGGAAAGTAATGAAGAAGGAATGGAGGGAGAAACCCTGAGACTTCAGGAGAAACTCCCCTAGGCTTCAGTGGAATCCATGGAGACTTTATTTCCCTGGAAACAGTTAATTAATTCTAACTGGGCATCATCCCCATTTATTTCCCTCTCAGCTGCTACAGAAACCAGCATTCCATGAATATTTCTTCCTGAGCTTCCTCTTTGGTCTTTCTCTAGCAGCTCAGGGAGCTGACCACTGATAATCCATAGGTTTGGACAAATCCATGGATTTGGATGAAGCAAGTACAAATAATACTTTCCTTCATTTTATAGGTGAATCGCCCTCACCCTGGTGATCATCCTCTTCTGATCATCTTTATGGTTGGTGGAGTGTCAGTCTCCGAGGTCAAAATGGTGAAGGATTTGGTAGCAACACGCAAACCTGGTACCCAGGTAAAAAAACAGCTCTAAACATACAGTTCCTATCCAAACAAAAACTAAGAAAATTCATCAAATAGTGTTCACTATAGCACTGCTACCAAACCTACAGAAAACCACAGCCACATGGACAGAAATGATGTTAGGATTTTGCTGTGCAACATCTGTAGGCAAAAAGTATTCAGGCACCACGGGTCTGTTTTTTCACATGTTATAGGCAGCAACAAAAGTTCAAACTCAGGTTGGAGAGTTCAGAACAGACTGGCATTAATTTGAAGGGGCTTTCATCATGTCTCAAAAGATTAATTTCTTTGTATTCTTTATAAACAGAAACATTTGCTGTCCAAAAGGCTTCAGGCTCCCTGGCAATCCATCCATGGGACATAGTGCAGGGATACTCAGAAGGAGTCTGGGTACCACCTAGTGACTTACCAGTGGTAATCCTGCAGGCACACCAATTGGCTTTGGTGAGGAGCAAAATAAATTCCCCTGGATATAGCTGTACTGTTCCTGTGTCTGACCAGGTGTCTCTGATAAGTACCTGACCACTAGACCTTAGATAGTGTGAAGGAGGTGATGTGGAGAAAGCCCCAAGTCTCTGCATCCCCTGAATGTGCTGTTGGACTCCTGGAAGGAGGATGGCTCTCACAGTGAAGTTTCAGTAATGTCCACATGGCTGATCTTTGCCTTGTCCAGTCTCTGGCAGCAGAACTTGACTACAGAAACTGTCATCTGAATGGAGATGGGAGGGGGAGGAGGACGATGGGTGAGCTCTGCTGGCACCTGTTAAAAATCATCATTAATTGTGGAGGACCAGTCAGGTGTCTGTTGAGTACTGCAGATACACAGGGTATCTATAGTGCTGTGTAACCAGCTGTGTCGTAAACATAACTCTGGTTTCCAGAGTGGCTTGTAAACATCTTGTTTTCAGTTCCTATGGAATGCAGTTTTGATTAGTGAGAAATCATTAGCAAAATGGAGCCAATGAACGGCAGAGCGGCCCCACAGTTTGACGTGTTTTCCATGTTTCAGTTGTCTTTGCAAGGCACTCTCAAGCAGTATTTTGTAAGATGGAGTACCATTTTTAGCGATGCTTTTTTTAATCTGATAACACATCTCTTCCCCCATTAGCCTACTTCTAATCTCCTCAAAACAGCAAATTAAATTCTTTTCCCTCTTGGAGGGGAATTGAGTTGTGACACACTGATGGACAAGTTAATCCACACACAAAATGCATTAAGACACCCTGAAAGATAAACAGAGGGTTAATATCTGAGTTTGTTGAGAACTATGCAGGGAGATTTTCAACTGGCTTTCTAGGGAGACTTAAAGCTTGACAGTGTGGTGACATAGGATCTGGTTTTGCTTTGCTTTGGCTTAACCCTGGCAGCAGGTCACCCTCTGAGGCAGATTCCTAAAGCATTTTAAGCTTTTACTGCATCTTGCCCTTTATCCAAATGTGCTGTGCTAGAGGTGAAAGGACTTCGGGGAGAGGTGGGAGGAGGAAGAGAAAGAAGAAACTAAGCAGTTGTGCAAGTCTCTCACAGAAAAAAAAAAGTTTATAAGTTTGTTGGATTTACCTGGATTTTTGCACTATAGCTGTGAATATGCACCACCTGTGTAGGATTATTCTCTTTTCAAAAAGCCAGGCATTTATCTAACTCGAGCCAGAGTTTAACAGAGCCTTTTTGTGCTGCTCAGGCAATCAGGTTCAGGCTTCAGGGAAACACTGGCCTTCCAAGTGCTTTCCAGTCAAACAAAGCACTAGCATTTATACTAATTACTGGCTCTTGGAAAAAGGGAGAAATGTACAAAAATTGAGTAAAGTAACTGAAGAAAAACTGACAGGGTACACTGATTATTTCAGCAACTGTTTGGAGTTGAGGCAAATGACATTTAAATGTGGAAGAAGAGACACATGTTTCCATCCACAGAACTGCTCCGCATCTGAATATGAATGACGATTTTATTTCTCATGGAGAAATACAAAGGAATACAGTGTTTCCTATGCACCATTTGGTTTTGGATGGTGGTAAATAGCTCCCCACAGCTAGTGAGAAGTATCCTATTTTTGAAGGAAGAAATAACTTCTCTTTTTCTGCTTTAATCAGGAGAGTAATAAAGGGGAAAGAGCATTAAAGAATGCTTCCCCCTCCCTTCTCCCAACACACACAATCATCCATGTGGTTGTGGCTGAGGAAAGTGGACAGATAAACACTTTCAGATGCACCTTTAAATGTTAGCTGCATCCTTCCCTGCCTTCTGCTGTGGGGGGAACTTCCCATTGGAGCTCAGTGGGTCAGGATTGGAGCTCAGTGGGTCAGGATGGGAGCTCCTGCCTCTTCCACCTTGGCTGCCACTAGGAGGGGTAGCCCTTCAGGTGAAGCATGAAGGAGGTATGGTGTAAGACAGGCAGGGAGTAAAGAACAAGGAAAAGGTCTGCAAAGGACTGTCCTGAAGAGAGCTGCCTGGAGAAGAGATGGACATTACTTATCTGGGCAATTCACCTCTTCTCTGTAAAAATGAAAGAACAAACATTCACATTTATCCCCCTTGATGAGCCCTCGGAGATACTGGAGGGAAAGAAGTCCCACTGTATTTGGCACATCTTTTCTGAGACACTAAAGTTGCAGATCTCATTTTTCATTCTGGCCTTGCTATTAGTTGCACGAATTCCCTGAGGGTTCAGTGGTAGGACTCCAAGAAGAAATTGCTTTTATCTGTCAGTGGCTATTGTTGATGTTTGGCTTGTACACTCAAAAAACTTTGGTAACATGTCCCTTCGTGTTTTTCAGAGTTAAGCTGCGTGATAACAAGATGAGCACATACTGTGCTATAGTCTGATTCTCATGTAACATAAGTAAGACAGTGTCAGTCTTTGGCATCTGCAAGTTATAGAGTTTTTCAGGCTTACGAAGGAAAAGATAATCAGTGTCAGTTTGCTGGAAATTGTGTGGGAGGACAAGGGAAGAGGAGAAATGAGGGGGAGGCTATCACCAATACAGAAGGGATTCTTCTGTCTGAAGTGAAAAGATGAAAGAAAGAACAACAAAAAAAGTTGAAATGCAGCATTACCACACACTTAAGCCGTGTGATGGACGGCACAAGGCATTTGATAGCTGCTGCAGTAGACAGACACACAGACATACTCTGTTGTTGATGTTTGTGCTTCCTCTCCTTGACTTTGCGCTGAAGAAGCAAATTCATTTTCAAGTGGGCTAGTATGATTAAATCTGCCCCCAGATCCTGCCTGCAGTCCTTACCCTACGGACACTGCTGGACTTGGGGCTCAGTAAGAGCAGTGTCCTATGATTTTGACCCTGAGTTAGCTCTTCACAGCAAGAGTGTACACACTCACTCCTGGATGATAGCTTTGCCCCGCAGAGAAGCCTTCACAGCAGGCAATTATATACTGGTTTTCACTTAAGGAAAACAGGTACCTGCACCTAGCAGGATGTGTATCATGGTTGTAGGTGAGCGATGGTTTCATTCATCAGACCCATCTGGGATTTAAATCGGGAAGAAAGCAAAGTGATAGCATCTGACAGTGCTGAAAGTTGAGCCTGATGTGCAGAACAGCCTGTGCCTGGTCTGAAGAGACATTTCTGAACAGGGAGTCTGGCTTCCTGCAGCAGGCACTTCTGTGGTGCTCACCTTACCTTCAACTGGGAGGAAAAGGGCATCACTCAAATCTGTGCTGTAGGAGAGGAAACCACTGCTTCATCTGCTGGTGTCTCGCAGTAAATGCAATGGCAGTCACAATAAATCACCAGGTAAGATGTGGGTAGAAATGTGTCAAAGCACACATTCATTAAGTATACAATGCTAGCAGTCATTATGCTCCTTAAAGCGATTTAACTACAGTTATTAGTGAGCAGACAGTTTCACTGGACAAGTTATATCGCCCTGTCAGTAAACACCAGAAACAGACAGCCTGTCTAGAGCTGGGTAAAGCAAACAGTTCCTATCTATGGCTCATTAGTATTGTCTCAATCCCTTTCAATTTGACTTGTTGTTTCTTGTTCCCCTTCTTTCAGGTAATTGTGCTCTCCTCAGTGCTCCTGACACCACACAGTGCCATTGAGTTGTTGTTTGCCCCAGACCATCTCCAGCCTGACGCTGATATCTGACGGGGGAGGCTACGGAGAAGATGAGTGAATGCCTTGCCTGGAAACATCACATCCCTGGTCTGTCACTCTTTTCGATAGCCCTCCAAAACTGCCATGTCACCACCTGCAGTTACTGCACTAGGTGAAACAGCTGGCTATGTGGCTGCAAGGGACCATCTGCAGGTGATGGGCAGCTCTTCAAAATGGTCCAGTTCTCCAGCAACAAATCTCCCCTCCTTAACAATAGCACTGTGCAGTGCTGAATCACTCCCAGCCTCACTCAGCCTGGTGAGGGCGATTGTTTGTAATAATTCCCTAGAACAGGAGCAGCTGAGGACCAGGTGATTGCACAGTTTTCACTCCCCAAGCAGTACCTGTCTTTCTGATTGTTTTGCTGCGCTTGTGGCTGGTGGGAAATGCTGCTGAGGGAGGGAACGGCCAACAAAATCCACCCTCTGTCATGCTACCTTGCAAAACGTGTGCCTTATGCAATGTTAACAACCTCGCTCTTACTTTGTTCCTCACTCCAGAGAGATTGTGGAACACTGATTTAGCTGGCACAGCAGCTCCCAGTCTGGTGATGCTCTTTCAGCAGCACTGTTAGAGGCAGGGAAGCAGAGAGCCAAACTCAAGGGCTGGGTTACATGGCCGCTTTTCTCTCAGCTTTCCATTTCCTTCTCTAGTTTCTCCACCCACAGTGCCAGAAGAAAAGGCTGTTTCTGATGGCACACTTCTCTGTAGATTTACGCAGGAGGCCATATGGGCTGTGGTGGTTTGATGATAACCCCAAAAGAATCCTCCCCTCACATGCATTTAAAAAAGAAGAGAGAAGGAAGAAAAAAAAGGGCACAATCCCATTTTCAAGAGGCCACAGCACAGATTCTTCCTCGAGCTAAATTTCTGAGCATCAGAATTAGCTGATGCTTAGATTGATGATTAGAGAACAGCTTTTATTTCTAATTTCCGATCATGAAATAGCTGCAATCAAATTCAGTTATGTAATTTTTCTTTATAAAACTTTGTTACAATCTGTGATGAAAGAGCAGCAGCGAACAGAGATTTTAATTGCATATAGCACCAAGATTTCCAAATTGCAACATAAAATGGTGGAACTCTAAAGTTGCATCCTCTTGCTTCATCCAAGTAATGCTACAACTACAGCCTACACTAAGATGAGAATGTGAAATTAAGTGACATTCACTCTATCATAGCATTCTTTATTATGCCAAAGGAGTAGATTAAATGGGAAGTAGTTTTTTTTAATTTTGTTCACTAGCTAGCATTAGTTCTCCTAAATGTTTATAATGGTTTTCAGAGAAGGGTGCATTTTGGTTTAAGTTCACTTTTGAGTGGCTGGAAGGAAACAATGGACTGATTATAAAGCATGGACAATGTCTCCTCTATGGAAGAGAAATTTATAAGAATTACTATAGAATGGAACTTTGTGCTATAAAAACTGAGAAATGTTATGAGATTGCAATATTAAAAGCTCAAGGAATAGTTTGAATAGGGCAACTGGAAAGCAAGTAGCCAGTCTCTTGGTTTTTCTGTCATTCTGTACTGTTCAGTCTTTCTTATAATGTGGTTGTTTCATAAATTCTGTAATCAATAAATCAATGCTCGTACAGTGCCAAACCTGATCTGTCATCTCCTTTTCTCCTAGTATGCAGAGCTACACGTGCCAGAATTACATATTCCTGCAACCCCTTTTGCATTATTTGACTGCCCCTAGGAATACTTCTGTCTTGGAGGTGTCCTAGAACATTTCCTACACTCCACTCCTAGCAGAAAGGCTTGCCTATGTCCAGTGGCCATTGCTGAGCTCAGGTACTCACACCTCTGAGACGCTGCTGCTTTCCTGAGATGATGGAGGCTGCCAGTTCTGGTCTTTGCTTCCTCACCTCTCCTTCATCAAATTCTCTCAGGTCTCTGACTTAGCCATCTAAAGACCTGTACTGAGAAGGCAGGGGGTGAGTCTGAGCAGACACTGGTGATCTTGCACTTCCTCTGGGGCAAGTAGCTCCTCTGACTGAGACAGAGACTGGTTTTCCAGGCCCACACACACTTCGGAGGAATCTTCTCAGCCAGTGAGGCCACAGCTTTAGTAATTGATGCTGGAACTCAGCCACCATCTCATACTTAAGCACTTATTGACCAAAAGTACAGGGGAGTCTTTCAGTGGCCCTAGTGCAACAGTAAGCTTATTTGTAGGAAATAGCTGTAGCAGCTACACAGAACCTGCGCTTGGGGAAAAGGTTGAGGGATGAGGAATTTCCTGCCAGTTCCAAGTGAGTAGAAACAGCACAGAACAGATTTGCATGGGCAGGTGCAGGACCATATCAGGGAGTGTCTGAGTCCTCTGCCTGCAACACCAAGCAATACTCAAAAGGTAGGAAGAGGAGAAAACATAAAGCCACCCTTGGGAAATTGGTTTACTTCTATATTAATAGGCTAAGCACTATTTGGTATAAACTAAGACTGGAAGGGCCAGCTCAGTTTTGTTTGCAACTCCAATCCTAAATCACTTGGCTAGTAACTCATGGCCCAAAGATTATCATCAGCAGGACCCTGTCAGAGTTTCCCTCCACCATTTACTGCAGGTGTGTGCTAATCAGGTGAGCCCATATGGCCCTCAGCCTAGTCCCAGCACAAACATCCTCCTCAGGGAGGCTCTTAGTAAAGCTGCTTTAAATATGAAAAAGGTAGTTGAAGATTTGCAATTTGATTAAGTTCTTCATTGTGATATAGCTCAAAACATTTTTTTAAAGAAAGGGGCAGTCACTTAGAATTCATGGTCTTTCAGGTTTTGACCTACCTCTCACCGTTCCTTTCTCACTAAAGAGAAATACTGAAGTATTTTTGACAAGTGGAAATGAAGAATCCCATTTTAATTTGAAAGGTCTTTGCCTTATTCAGTTCCTCTCCTAAAAGAATTTCTTAAAAGGAAGTTGTAAAGCAGTTGTGAGAGCTCCCCTGCTGTGGTTTATGCTAATAAAGCAACAGCATAGGCAGGAAAGGACACCTTGCTGTTTCTGCAATGTATGTTAACTACCTTGAGAAAGCTATTACTTTGTCTCAACATTTCAGTGGTTGCTACTCCTTGTTTTTCACCCCCAAAGAACACACAAGGAAACATGCAATTCAAAAATTTAATGTTGTACCAGGCAGTAAGAATGAAAAGTCCACTCCCTAGGAGGAGCAACTATACACGAAATAAATAAGTTACAGTTTAAACAAAAGCACAACTGGCTTTTTAAAGTGCATGTGTATAAAGCCCTTAGGCTCTGAACTCCATTGGCTCAATATTAAAAAAAAAAATTAAGTATTTATATAAATCTGCCATGTGTTTAAGAACGAAGAAGGTCTGGCTCAGCTCAGAACAAACCATCAGCTTCATTGCCTGGAGCCAGCCATGCTTCGCGCCTTTTGTTCTTTCTGTGCCTACTGCACACAGGAGAGAGTGAGAGAAAAGGATGTCTTAGAATGGCATCTGTAATAGACACTCCAACTCCACACTCATTCCTCAGAAGCTCTATGCTGGATCATTTAGTCTGGAGAATACTTTTTTTAAGACAGTAAAAGAGTTGTTTGTAATTAGATATGTTTACACCCTGTGGACAATAGCTTTGCATACAAAGAGTCTGGTCAAGTTGTCAGCAATAACATGGCTAGTAAAAAATAAAGGACCATTATTTACAGTCTTGATGCTCAGTCCTGTCCACTTATTTTACACTTATTTTTACAGAACCTTTTCATGTTTGCTTATTTGTTTTGAAATACACAGAAAAAACAGATTTACTGTGCAATAAAATTAAACAGTTGCATCATGCTGTCCTTTATCCATGTGAGAACAAAACTCAAGTGGTTACTTCTGAACAGGGAGCTGTAGTTCAGGGCATTTCCCTGCTCAAGTTGAGTTACAGCAAAAAGGTTGTTTCTGCACAAATGAAAGTCAAATCTGTCCAACTGGGAAAAAAGGCAAATTGTTTAATTTACATAAAAGTTTCCAAATGAAAACACCTGTTCAGCAAGTCACATCCTAGGATTATTTTTCAGGAGGTTTTGGGTTGTTGATTTTTTTTTTTCTTTTCTAATCTGATACTGTTCCTTTTTTAAGCAATTGCTTAAAGATTTCTACCATGCAAAAGGTTACTCAAACCATCCTCCTTTCACAATGCCTTGGGTTCTACATGGGCCAGTGTTAAACACCCCAGGTTTCAATCTCAAGCTAAACGTTGGGTAGACAAAGGGCTGTGCTGTCAAACAGAAGTGACAGTCCTCACTTTGGCAGACAAAGCTTGCTTAAACCTCCTCTTCAGATCCTGCATGTTGGGTGATTTTGGCCGTGGAATAAGAGAGGTTCTCCTCCTCTCAGGGGTGCTGGTTATTTGCTGTTTATTGACTTCTTTACAGAGGAGATGGAAAGCATTGAAGACATTGTTATAGTTTTCACTGACAGATACTTCATAGAAAGTACAGCCCAGCATATTGGCCAGCTGAAGTCCCTGCTGAGGCTCCACCTCTTTGATATGCAAGAGATCAGCTTTGTTTGCCACGATGACAACAGGGACCATGTTCCCTGGATGCAGCTGTCGAACATGATGGTAAAGGTGACTGAGTAGTTCAAAGCTCTTATAGTCAGTGATGGAGAAGACAATCACCAGGGCATCTGCCCAGCGAATGCATCTGTTCAGCTGCTCATTACAATCCAGACTGTGTTCATGGATCTGAAAAATGAATGGCCTCAAATTAGATAGCTGAAGTCATAAAAGAGTAAAGGAACCTGTCTTCAAGACTCTGTAAAGCCAAATAGCATTTTCCAGCTTCAGACATATATTTGGATTTCACATAGTAAGTATGAACTTAATCTGAGCATAGTGAATAAATGCAGATGTTGATTCAGCTGCAAAAAGCTGGAATTTAACACTGGAGTTTGCTATACTCAAATGGAAAATTGACCTGAGTAGTTCTGCATGCAGAGAAAGACTTTGTAGTTCCACAGAATGGGAAATTAACTGGCTAGACAGTAAGTCTGGGGAAGCAAAGATAGGAGCTGGAAGCATTTAGACCTGGAGCGTTGCCCAGTTCAAAAAGGCAACAATCCAGCATTACTCAGGTCTATACATTCAAAACTTTAGCTTGTGACACACTAATGAGCACAGCCATAATGTAGCAGACTTCACTTTCTGTCATACTCATTTATGAAGCTTGTTGGGCCGTGGTCATGACATTTGTTTTCACATATGCCTTATTTGCACAGAATCGTTTCTGGGTTTGTGCCTAATGTTCCCAATATACAGGAACAAGGCACTTCAGTAATTCAGCCGCTCAAAAGTAATGGGCCTCCAATGAACAAATGATTCAGTGAAACAGTCTCTCAGCACAGCTGGCTTGACTGGTTAAAACATAAGTTACCGCCTCTCTCATACAGAACACCAAACTCTGAAATGGACAGCAAAATATTTTATACAAAGACCGTAACAAGATGCTGCACATGTAAGCACACAGACATTTAGAGCTACTCTGGTAAACTCCATGGTTGCATCTAGCTCACCTGAACTCCTGGAGTATCTTGCACTTGGATGGCCAGCATCTCTCCATCCACCTGGATGTGCCTGCTGTAGAGATTACCTGACAAAAACGCCAACAGGTTCACAAGTACAGTCACCACTCTACAGAGAAATGTTGCTTCTGCTGCCCATCAGTTGTGTAGGGAAAGTCACATTGCCACTCATGAAGCAAGAAAACAGTGCTATAAGCTTTTTGGGTGTTAACAATATTTATGACGTTACTAGAAGCCTGGGATTAAATAATTAATTAATTTGTATAGAAGATTGGCGTTAAATACTAGGCAGCTTGGAACTTAATCACTCTTAAAGACTGTCTTAGCTTGAATGATAACAGTAAGTGTGCAAAATAACCAGCTTTTATTATACAGAAAAGCAATTTTCTTGTCATTTAGTATTTTCACAAGATAGTGATGCTGGCCTGTAAGATTTTCTGGGTTGGTTGGGTTTTTTTATTTGTTTGGCTTTTTCAAGTAATTTCCTCAATGGAAGGCTGTATATTTCACATCGGCATTAGTTCAGACTCTGCACTGTACTTGCTGAATGAGGTACGTAACATCATATCTCCATTTCCCCCTTTAAGCTGGCCCTGCCTAGCTCGTGTAGCTGCTGGCACTCAGTTTGCAAAGAACAGTCCAACAGTAGGTTTACAGAATGTGTTCCTGTTTTAGCTAAAAGACTCCTTCAAAAAAGGAGCACTTTCACCACATAAGGTGAATTCTGTTAGGGACCTGCAGTACAACCCATCTCTGGAGCTGCTGCGATAACAGACCGCATGTGGCTGTGCCTGGCGTGTCCCTTTCCGAGGCTGCGAGCGGAGCGGGGCGGGCAGCGGCGCTCAGGGAGCCAGCAGCCGCGGAACCCTGCGCCTTTCGGGCCGAGGACAGCACCTGCCGAGAGCTCCCGCAGTCCCGGGGGAGCGAGCGAGTTCCTCCCTTCCCACCTGTGCCCCGGCTCCGCGCTGGGGTTTGCACGCTCTCCCTCAGGGCTCGCACCCCGCGCCCAGCAGCCCGGACAGCCCCGGGGGGGCACCGCAAAGCGGCCGGGGCCGCTCTCTCCCCCGCGGCAGCGCCTGCCCGCCCTCCGTCCCGGCGGGAACAAAGCCGCGCCGCCGCTCGCCTACCTGCGTTCCGCTCATAGTCGCCGATGAACCGCCGGGTGAGGAACCGCACCACGAGCGCTGCGGGCAGGCACAGACAGGCACCATTAGCCGCGCTCCGCCGCTGCCAGCCCCCCCCCGCCTCGCCCCGGCCGCTGCCCCGCTCACCTGTCTTGCCCACGCCGCTGCCCCCCACCACGGCGATCTTGACGAGGCGGGGCCGGGCGGTGGCGGGGCCGTCGCCGCCGGGCGCGCACTCGGCGATGNGCCGCTGCCGCCGCCGCGCCCCCGGCCCTTTTCTCGCCCCCGCGTCCCACCCCGGGCCCCGGCGGCCACTCAGAGAACCCGAATGCCGCCCCTCCCCGCCCCGAAACACGCCCCGAAACAC
>VZRL01004616.1:12303-58512 GCA_013397895.1 Origma solitaria | reverse complement strand
GTCCCCGCGCCTCAGCAGGGCTGCGTGCGGAAGGCTATCAGAAATGAGGAGTCTGGCTCTGTGTGTGACCTCCCCGCTCTTCGGGGGTCAAACACCCGCAGCACCGTAACGGCGGCGGATCGAGCTTTTCCGAAGATCTCAGCGCCGCCGTCTCCTCCCAAAACCCCGCCAGGCTGATAGAAACGCGCGGCGCCCGTAAAGGCTCGGCCACCTGCCTGGTTCCTGGGCTGGCGACTACATCGCTCCTGTGGGCGTCAGTCTGGGTTGCACCTGCACCACACCTCCCGCCATCCACCCCTGGATGCCTTGCCTGCCTTGCCTTGCCTTGCCTTGCCCTGCCCTGCTTTGCCTTGCCTTGCCTTGCATTGCCTTGCCTTGCCCTGCCCTGTGCTGCCCTGCCCTGAGAGGTGAGAGCAGATCTATGGAGCTGAGCAGTGCTGGGTACAACTGAGGAGCTGCTCTCCTTGCCGGCCACCACGCCGACAGCAGAGGTGATGGTGGATTAGCTTTGTGAGTAGTGGGTGTATTGTAAGGTTACTAAGGTCGTAGGGGGGGATAAATTGTTTCCTAGTTGCAGTTTAAAATAAATAGATGGGTAAAACATTTATAGAAAGGTATTCTAAGTCGAAAGGGGAAAGAATAAGAGACACAACTAGAAAAAAATCAACAAGACTGAAGGACTCAAGGACTTGAATACAAAGGAAAGACTGGATTTCTCTATGCCAGTGCAGCAGAAATGATGTGGACATTGTACCTTGAGCAAAGGGAAGGGGTTTCATGGAAGATTACCTGGCATCTTGGTAACTAAGGTCATTGGAAATAGAAAACCTAAAGGTAGAAGTGAAGAGGATTCCTCTCCTAAGGAAGTTTTGTCTTCAAGATGAAGAAATGCAGAAGATAAATAATGTCAGCTAGAACTAGTTACCTCATCCAGGGAAAAAGAGACAGGGCGGTGCAATCATGCAGTCAGAGTGGCATACAGATTGAAGGAAGTCCAACAATATTTAGAAAATCAAGAAGCATTTTGCTTCTAATTTTAATAAAGATGGATGCAGAAGATGGATGCAGAAGGAAGATGAGTAATGGGAAGAAAGTCATGGGTGGGAAAACAAATTATCTTGTCCAGAGTACAAACAGGCCAAGTGTGTGGGGATGAGGTGAAAGCAGCACAAAGTCTCACTCTAGCACTCAAGTCATTCTGCAATACTTGCATTGAAGAAACAGAGGGAAATAATTTACAATAATCTAGACAAATTTAGAAGGAAAGAATAATTAAAGAGATGAGAATAAATGGAATAAAAATTAAGTATGCAATTACATGAGATGTTGCTTCTGCAAGATATCTTTCTGTTTCCCTTTTTCTTCAAGAAAGGAAATGTGGTAGATGTAATCTATTTGGGATCAATAATACGTGATGCTGTCCAGAGAGGAAATAGCTGTTGAATCAGGAGAGCATGTGGATCAGGAGACAATGACAGAAGGGTGTTTTATATGGGAAGTGTCAGACTGAAGGAAAGTGTTCTGTGTGATTCATCAATGTTCCTGTCATCCTTCATGTTTTCATTACAGTAGTGTCATCAAGAACACAAGCATGTTAATGAAATCTGCTGCTGACAGAGCTGGGAGTAGTATATTGGAGAAACTGCATGTCTCTTAGAAGAGGTTTAATGAAAATATAATTAAATTTGATAACATTAACAACATGCAGAGATTAATCAACAAAATTTCTTCCATTGGCTATAAGATCAGCACTTGGAATAAGAGAGACTACTTAATCTCAAGATGAGTAGGAGCTATTTAAAAAGGGATATGTAACACCAGCAATGTCAGATAAGTAATTTCAGAAAATATCTGCAGTGCAGGGTGTGATTCTGTCAGCCCCTCAAGAGTAAATCAGTGTTTGTCGTGGTTTAACCCCAATCAACACCTAAGTACCACACCGCTGCTTGCTTACTCCCCTCTGCCTGCCTCTCTTGGAAGGACAATCAGAGAGAAAGTAAAACTCATGGGCTGAGGTAAAAGAATAGTTCAATAGTTGAAACAAAATAAAATATACAAAAGTGGGGCTTAGAAAATGGAGGAGCCAGGAAAGTTAAAACTAAGGGCCAATGTCAGCGTAAGAATAAATTAGTATAAGCTCAGTTGGAGTAGCAAAACACTGGAACTAAGAGTGGCAGGAGCAAACCTCTAATTTCTGTAAAATCAGCTGGAGGATTTTATAGAAGGAAATACATGGTGTGATTGATTTCAGTGTCAGTGAGATTCAATGATCGCTTCTAGAAGCCTACAGAGAATATGCTAACACCATTCCATAAATAAATATGCTAACATACAGTGATGCATACAGCAATGGTGCCTCCAACACATAAAGGGGTGTGGTAGAAACCACAAAAAGAGGAAACAGGAAAGGGTGATGAAAATGAGACAACGCCTCAAAAAACTGGTTTTATAAAGGAGATGATTAGTTAGGAACTGGATGAAAGTGCTGAAATAACTGGGGAATGGCATCTTCTTCCTCTGTCTCAAAACACCAAAAGCAAAACAATCAGCCAGATTGAAAGGTGGAACTTCTGCAAAAACTGAGATACAAAATATGTTATTGTAAAATGCACATTTGAATCACTGCGTCAATTTCTGTAGGAAGGGACTGGAACAAACACTAAAATTATATCTGTAATAAAATGGAGTGTGCATTTATAAATAAGGAGGAGATGCATTTTTCATTACTTTATGCTACCTTAGAATTCATTAGCAGCAGTAAATAATCATCTCAAATTTTGCACAAATTTCTTAATTAGCAGAAAGAGCACTAATCTGGTGTGGACAGGCTTACTCATCCATCAATCTTTTAAATAAAAAATTCTTATATCATCCTTTCACGTAGAAATTACTGCTGTCAGAGATGAGGCCCTAGCCCAGATGGTCATGGGGCAGAGCTGGTGGGAATACACTTCCCACTTCAGGGACACATTCCTACAGCTTATTTTATGCTGCTGTACAGAGGGTATGTTTGTAGGTGGTTTGCACTTTCGATAAAGACACTCATCCATATCCAGGGAATAAACCTTACTTTGTTATCTAGTGCTTTGGTAATTCTAACTCATGTCCTCAGAGAAACAAGTGCTTTGGACACAGTGTGCAGAAACACAGTCAAAGGCTGCTCATTCCAGATGGGTATTTACTTTCCGAAGCGCTGTGAGATCTTTCTGTGGCTTTGTGAGAGTAAACACAAGAAAGCTCCCTTTCCATGGCACAACATACATGTTCCATGCTCCCAACATTTAAAGCCAAGCGAACCAGCCCCTGTGAAAATCCCAAGAAGACTGGAGCTTATCCCTCCTCTGACACAGCCCTGCACCACCTTCCAAAAGCAAAACAAAAGAGGGAGGGAGCAGAGATATTAAAAGAAACTACTTAAGCAGGAAAACAACTTCTCTCTGTACTGGGAGAGATCTCCTGGCCAGCAAAGGCCAAGCTTACGGAGCAAGATAGGATCTTCATTCCAGGGAGAGAAAGGCGGGAGAGAGGGAACGACATGCTCCATGCACTCTCACCTACTCACAGGCCCTATGTGGTTTCTATAGCAGCACAATAGCAGACATTTTTCTCTCTCCACAAGAAAGCCTGAGTAATGTTCTGCAATTATATTAGTCTGCATTTTAATCAGATTTTATCTTCTTTTAAGCTTGCATTTTTTCCCCATTTCCTCTTTATGTAATGCTACCGAACTCTAATCCAAGAAGTGAAAAGCTCAAGGTTTGTTTTTCATTCAGGGCTGCCCATCTGCCGTCAGTATTTTTTTGTGCTGGTTTGTGCCCCCACAGTACAAGCAGTTGTTCTCCACACAGAGTGCTGGTTTGACCTGAAAAGTGGGGGGGAAGCCCCAATGACAAAATGCCTTGAATTAATACAATCTCTAATACTTCATTAAAAAATGTATATGAGAGAACATAGCAGAATTTTTGTTTGCCATTTTAGGAATACCTCAGGATCTATATTAAGCCGTCTAAAAATGATGGCATTAAAGTGACATTATCAGCCTCTCTAAATCTCACCTGATGATACAACAGAGTCAGTTCATCAAGTGGTAATGCCTGGGTTGCATTAGGAGAGGTCAGTGACAATTCCTGCTATGCCAGGCCAACTGTAGGATGATGCTGACACTGGCAGAGCAGTTCTGGGGCTGGTACGGTTTCTCTTAGCTGCTAAGTAAATGAAGAGCTTGTTTCACATGCCGTCTGCAAGCCTATCCTCTGCAGATCCTTCGAGTTTGTGGAGATGTCACCCAGAACTCACATCTCTGAAACTGCAGAGAGGGAAGACAGCTTTGGTTATCACCTCCCCAAATTTCAGCTGGCACCTCTGGGCATGCAGCAGTTGGCCCTGGTGAGTGGCCCTGGGTGCTCGTGTCCTGTCCTGCTCAGGGTTTCAACCAGGATGGCACAGCCCTGAAGTGAACTTGAGCTGGCCTCATGCTGGAGTCAAAAGATACTGAAAACTTTACATTTCTAATATAACATCTTGAACAAGAAGGATGTAAATTCAAGTCATAGCTACATACTACAACAGAAAGTTATGATGAGTGAGTGTGTAGGTTGCAAAGTCAAATGCAGAAAATATAGAACATGCCAGAAATAAGATTGCCTGGGCAACCTTAACTCATCCTCCCACAGGCATATGCATTTTATGAGAGCCTTAATTGCATAATGTTCTTCCATTACCCTGTCTCCTGTCATACTGGCAGTCTGTCTTCTATGTGCCCATAGGAGCAGAGAACCTAAATATACTTGAAGAGCTGGATGCTATTCCGCATTTCTTCTAACTCCTCAGTCAATCAGCCCGTGCTGCAACACCGGAAGTATTCCCTTTGCACAGGAACTACTAACTCTTTCATAGGCTTATCATGGTGTATAGCAAAGATGCATGAGAAAAATTCAAACTCCAGGTGAGCTAGGCTGCCTAAGCCCGGCATGTACCTGCCACCCCAACTCCTTCCAGCTGCTACCTCATCTTGAAGCACCTCAATTCTTTATACACCCAAATACTCTGAGGCAAAGTCCCATAGACACACTGCATTGAAGCAGGGACTGCAGCCCTGAAGTTTCTGACATGACCAGTTGAAACAGGAAAGGAGTCCTCTCTCTTTACCTGAATGAACATCAAGTCCCTCAGGACACAGGAACAACCTGGGCAGGAAGACTGAGAGAACCATATCTCAGCCTACATGCCAGACCACAACTCTGAGCCTTCTGTAAATGTCACAGACTGGGGCCAAGGGCCTCCTTGAGACCAAGCAGAAAAGAGACAGGGAGCAAACATGGCAGTAGAGCATGTTAGGCCAGGTACCTGGCAGGGAAGGGTGATGGGATGGGTGGGAGCTCCCCAGCAGCACCAGGCACAGGTCTTCCCACCCACACTCCAGGTGTTAGTGGTGCAGCAAGGGGCTGTGAGGGCAATCACAGGGTGAAATGCAAATTTTGCAAGAAGAGAGGAGGAAGGACAGGCTTGCGTAGCCTAGAAAATGGTGCCTGTGAGGGAAGAAGGTAATTACCTGCTGCCAGTCACATGAGAGGGATCATGGAGGAGAGCAGAGGGTCTGCTCATCAGAGGGTTTTCCTAATGAGTGGGTTTTGCAGAGCTTGAATGCCTAGAAGAGCTAGGTACTCTATTCACTCTGCCTTTCAGTAGGAAATGGATCTACATGCCATTTTACACATGCAATTGCTGTTAACAATTTTTAACACTTTTTTTAAAAGCCTGGAACTATTGAGATTTCTGTAAGGAACAGGGTGTTTCAAAACATTTTGCCAATATCCAAACTAGAGAAACAATAAAAAGGTAACAGGGAAAACTGTGAAGTAAATGATTCCTACTTGGGAAACACTACTAACAAGCTGTGCAGACTACAAGAAGCTGGTTGTATTTTGCTTTGCTGTGTTTCTGTATCATAAATTTCTATATTCTGTTTTGTTTGAGGCTAAAGACCACTGGTGATACTTCGTGAAGGATGTGTTTTAAGACATTTAAATGAGAAAGCATTGCTGTCTACAAGGCTGTCTTAACAGTCCTAAAAACATTTTATTCATCAAAGTTTCAGGATTGTCATTAGCATTCACACAATTACTATGCAGGCAAATGACTACAGATAGGCAGCCAAAAATTGTCAGAGGAATGGCATTCATTTTTATTAGCAAAAAAATGAGACTTTGCAGTTACTGCAACACCCAACATTTTAAGAACAATCCATTTTTCAACAGTACACTGTTCAGCTGGCTAAATACGCACAAGGATTAAACACAGGAAGCTTAAGAGCAGACTGTCATCTATGTTTGTTTTCTATAAACCCCTTTGTGATGATGATGAACTGCACCACAACAGAGAAGTATGGTTTAGTGTTATTGTATAGATGACTCATATAGCATCTGCAGTTTGACAAGAGCACAGGTTTTTGGTTTCCTCTTTTTTCTTTTTTCTTTTTTTTTCTAAATAAAACAAGTAGTCAGTCCGAAAATAGAAGGAACACTTGGAAGAATGCAGCTCCTGGAGGAATTACAAATTCCATCTACTGAAAACACAGAGGTTGGTATGCTGGGGCATCTCTGCAGAGGATATTGTGTGAAAGCCATTAATTCTTCATCTGGAATGTAAATCTATGCCGTCCAAATGGGATTTAAGTATTTCAAGGGAGAGCTTCAGTTCCCGGCTGGAACCAGATTTAACTGGTTGGGCAATTTTCATGGTCATTTTTGTCTTTACTTTCTTGGTCAGGGCCCAGAGTTATTTGCCCCGTGCTACCTGCAGCGCTGTGGTGTGGTATGGCTGGAATGGGTCCCCAGGCAAGGAAGGAAATGGGGCCCTGGTCCCGCCAGCTTTTCTCCTCCTTTCGCCCTGGCACAGCCTCCCCCTGCAGCCTGCAGGGCAATTGCAGGGCTGGCCAAGTCGAAAGGGACGCCACTGCTGCAGAACATTCGATTGCACATTTTAAGGTATAATGCCATATGAATAAGAGGGAGAAAGAAAAGCCTCAATTACAGATAGAAGGAAAATGTTTCCATGCGTGTCTTATGCTACAACAGAGCGCTTTTACCTTCTGCCCAAAATATTTGGGAACTCTGAAAAGAAATAATCTGGTTTGCCCAGAATAGCCTGGAGACATATTTCTGTGGCTGAACTACAATTTACCTTTAACTCAGTCTCACTGATTTCTCAAAAACAAACAAACAGACATAAAAGTCTCAACATATGAATACATTAGTCATGTTTTCTTCTGAATGAATCACAGAAATCTGCACCAAAGGAGAAAGAAAAATGCTAACAGGAGAGCAGCTTATTTTTCTGCCTTCTGCTAGAAGCTATAGAGGTAAGAGCCTCAGACAGGCTGTGCCTGTGTGCCCCAGGCCCTGATGCACCACACCTTGGGGTTAGTTTTATCCACCTGCCTAGGAAGTGTTTGTCATTCAAACCAGATTGGGCTACAACCTGAGAGGAAGTTTCTTGTTCACACTGTCCAAAATAGAGCCCATCACTACTAATTCTTGTTGGACATAGCTGAAGGCGTGAAAGGAAACCTGAGTTTAAGCTAGCTCCTTTGAGAAAGGTAGCTCTCCTGGATGCATGCTGGGGCAGCAAGTTTTGTTGAGAGGTACGAGTATGAGGCCCAGGGAACAAACCAGCTGGCTAAAGGCAGAGGGATTTCCATCTGGATCTCTTGGTGTCATGTGGGTTTTCCTTAATTCCTGTTTTCCAGGGAGGCGCACTGTTACAGGATGGCCACAGAAGGGATGCAAATACACCACAGCAATTGCCCCCTATCCAGACAGGACAGATGACTTGGACTGACGGCAGCCTTGCACACACCAGCAAGTGACTGGGCTCTTCCAGGGCTCTCAGCAGCAGATAAGCCACCATTAGGAAGTAGTGCAGGGCTTGGTTTTGTTGTAACAAAACATAAAAATCTCTGCAATATAACCTAAACAATCAAGACAGCCAATGGCTTATCCTCACTCAGTATTGCTCCTGATCAGGTCTCACAACAACGCTGTGCTCTTTGCATCAGGGACATTCTCCTGTGCTTGGAGCAGGCTGCAGAGCAATGGCTGCAGGGCAGCTCAGCTACAAGTGGGCTTTGTCTGACCGCAGGACTTCTCTGCCTTCACCTATTAGCTGGCAAGGGGAGGGCTGGAGCTACAGTCTCCAAAAGTGTCAACCTGAAATACTGCACTTTAAATTTAAGATGAAGGGGCATTTAAATGAAAAGCACTACCCTTTATCCCTTTGTTTGAGTATGTAAGAAAATGCCTGATTATATACCACTGTACTACTGATCCAGTATGTATTTTCCTAGAAGTTTAATTTCACTGTTGATATTAATAAAAGTTTACATTAGTTTTCATTGTATGGGAATAGAATTACAGACTACAGAATGCATTCCCATAGTCTGAAGTTGGGGAAAAAAAGTATCCAATAAGTCTGGGAAAATTTATGCTTCTTCACAGTTCTGTTTGTAAAACACATTTTTTCTTTTATATTGGAGAAGAATTCTGGCCAAGACTGACTTGTGACTCAAGACATTATTTCAAATTGCTGAAAAGAATACTGAGAAACACCATTAAGCTAGCTGTAAAGCAAGCTATATGCTTGCTAAGAGCAATAGAAAAAAGTTGTGTAATAAGTCAGGCTTATGAGCAGTTCTAATTAGAATCAACTACTGGAAAATTAGGCAATGTTGAAATTTAATACATATTGGTTTTTACTGCCTTCTAGACAAAGAATCACTGTATCTGCAGGTCTAACTACAAACAGTAATTCTCCCCAGTAGTTATTGTCAGCATCTTTCCTGAATTCCCATGGGTGTGAAAGGGAATAAGTTTTGCACAAAAATAATTAGGAGAGCCAGTCAAATGAGGTGTTATTGTAGCCATACTACTTAGCTGTAGATGTAGATAACAGCTGACTCACTGCTAAAAGTCCCACATTCTCTAATGTCTTAACATGTGAAATAGCTGAAACATCACAAACTGATAATAGGATTTCTAATGAAGAAGCGGAAGTATTTTGCGTTAATATTACATATAGCAATGAATAAAGCATTAACACGGAACTAGAATGTTTTTCACTTGTATTTGAGCAGTAACTGCAATCTCAGCTGTTTCAAAATATGTATTCTTTCAGAATACCAGGAGGCAGTGATACATAAAAGATTCATTCTCTTTTGGTCTATGAATCAGCTATGAAAAAACTGAAGTTGCAGTTCATTCTTCTGTCCTCTCAGCAAGCAGTACAACTACATTATTACTGATCTGGGAGAGATTGTAATGTTAACTCTGAAATAAAAACTCCTGAAAAGTCAGTGCTCAGTAAAAATACTCCAGGGGAAAAAACAGAACGACTTGCTGAGACTACAATAAAGCATAATTCTCTCAAACTCTACTCATAGAGTATTTTCTAGACCAACATTTACATTTATTAATGGATGTCCCATTTTCTTTGATTACTAAATCTTTTGTAGAAGTGGAAAACTTTGTTCAAAGTTATAAGAAAAGATTGCATTTACAGAAAGAAACTTTTTTCCTCTGGAAGCCGTACAGCAGCATCTATGCCAATTTAACTTACATTTTTTTCTAACATTAGGACAGACTGTCTTTTAGTCAGCAAAGACGTACTAATGGAGGATGTTTTATTTGTCATCTCTCATAATTTTAAATAAAATACAGAGGCAAATTATGTGAGTTTTGGTTTGTCTTTCAGGCCTATAACTCCACTAGCACTTAACAGAGTACTCAGCATATTCCCAGGGAAAAAGTCTTCAAATATGATGAAAGAAGCATCCAGCAAGTAGAGAATGGAAAATAAATTCTGCAAAGGAAGTGAATCACAGCCAGCACTTGCAATGGGGAGAGAGAAAGACACTGCAGGCATCTTGGATATGGAACCTCATGACAGCAGTCTGGAAAGGAGGGGGTGCAGCAAGAATGCATTCACACTACAATATTTTGTAGTCCATAATGCCTACATTTCTTAAACAGAGCCATGCAGGTATAATTTTTGCAGGTCGATGTTTCAGTCATTACATCCTTGACATTCTGTCAGTCACCATAAGTGACAGCAGTGACGTGCAACAGCAGCTCTGGACTGAGAGATGAGCCTGCTGCCAGCCTCACCCCCTGGCTCTGCCAGCAGCTATGGACTCCTGCAACCCAAGCAGCAGAGGCAAACACAAACAGGATTCATTTGCTTCAGAAAACTGAGGAGCTGTTGCCATGAGCAGAAGAGGTAAGTAGCTTCTCTCCATTGCTCAGTTCAGCCCAGCCTCAGTGCAAGGCCAGATCTGAAGCTTACTGATGCCACCAGGGATTCTGGAGCTCGATGGCCTTGTCTCAGGGTCTCCAGGAGGGGAGTGGCCTCCTAGACCTGAGGTGCCCAAAGTTAACTTGAATGCCACCACTGATAGCAGCAGGCACCCAAATGTAAAGGGATGGCAGGCACCTTGAGCAGCAGTGATCGTGGCTCTGCCTCTGGTCACACCTCAGGATGAAACACATCCCAATCCCCTGGCTCCATCTTGGTGTCACCCAGCCCGACACCAAGCCAAGCCCAGCCACACTCCCATGCCTTTCCTCACCAGCACCTTTGTCCCACACAAAGTCACATGCTGAGCCCAGCCCTCGTGCTTGTCTGCCCACTCCTACCCTATGCCTTGAGCAGTCTTTTGGCCTCCTGAGCCAAAAGCACAGCTCCTGCACTGGTGCCGTTCCTGCAGGCTTCTGTGCCAGGCCCCCCTCACACCTGAGGCCCTGCTGGGCAAGGAACCAGAGCTTCCCCCACCCTCCACCAGTGCTGATGTGACACCCCAGACAGCACCTGGCTGCCATCCCAGGGGGGCCAAGAGGGCCACAGAGACGGTTCCAGTATGGGGTTCACTGGCTTGCACCACTGGCACACCGCAGTGGTGCTGTACAGGAGATGAATGGCCTGGGTCTGAGGTCAGGATGCTCTGCCTCTCACGGCAAGTTAGTCTGTTCACTCTCACAAGGGTTTTATTTCTGATTTTTTTTTTGTCCCCTCAACAACTGTTCACGTATTTTCCCCTGGCTAATTGCCATAAAGATAAGATACTGCTGGTGGTTTGTAGGTGAAACTTGTGGCTTCAAGCATGGCTTTGCTGGGGAATGCATGAGGAAACATGAGCACGAGGGGTGTGCAGGGCTGTTGAGGCTCCCGAGGAGAGGCTGCCAGCATGGGCAATGAGGCTGCATACAGAATATGTGCAATTTACATTTCATCACATATTACTGGAGGACATGTACTTCATGTCTACAAAATGAAGCTGTTATTACAAGATGAAAATCCATACGCCACAGGGCTTGTTTTTGGCCTTGCTGCAAGGCTGTGCTCTTAGGAGCAGAGCTGTTGTGAAACAGTAAGGGACACGCTCTGATTCACTGTGTGATCCAGCAAGAGCTTCCAAACCATGGAGCAGTTGTTTTTCCTAGAGTCTCCAAATGGCTTTTGTTCGCCTGCCAAATTTGGCTGACATGTCCTGCCTTGCAGCCCTTTGTGAAGAAAGAGCAGCCCCAGATGGCACACGGCACAGTCACAGCCAAGGCAAGCTCCTCCGAGCTCAGACATACCTCAGCCCACAGAGAAGAAAAACTTTGGGTAAAGAAATACAGTATCTTTCAAGGAGATGAATGGAAGCAATATGTGCTGTAACAAGTACTAGTGGGCTATGATTTTGTGGTGCATGCTTTTTTTTTTTTTTTTGAGAGAGCTAAAGTAAGATTAGTGTGGCTCTGCAAGAAACCCCAAACAAGACCACTGACGCAAGAAACATGAGTTCTTGGATCAGCACCATTGCTCCAAGAGGTTTCTTAGGCCTCCTGCTTGTGCCTTTCTACATACTTGGGTTTTTAAATCCCCAGTATTCAATCAGCTTTAACAAGAGTTTGTGTACAGTACAATGTGCTGTACACAAAAATAACATTAGGGAAAAAAAGGTACATGTAGATGATTTCCTAATTGCTAAGCTGTATTACTTCCAGTTCTGAATTGTATTAAAAGTAAGCAGAATTGCCTGGTCTTCCATTTTTCCCATCTCCAGAATGAGGCAATAATATTTCACATCACCAGTAAGTACATAAAGGTGAGTGGATGAAAAGCACTATCAAGGTGTGATGCATCCTTAGTTACATAGTGGCTTGCAAAAAAAAAAAGTGCAGGTTCTTTTGAAGTGCAAGTGAGGCCAGGTTGTGCTGGCTAAGGATGAAAGTTGGAGGAGCTTTCTGGGAGGGAAGTCTCATGATTCCCTAGGAGGGATTAACTTTTATCAATTTGGCAAGGTGGCAGAGCCACCTACCAACAGCTTAATCAAGGATGAGGCAAAAAGTCTGGAGGCTTTGCCTGCTCAGTTTCAGTGGTGGCCATCCTCTCCTGGGGGATGGCCAAAGCAGCTTCAGGAGGACATCCACAGGACTTTCTGTAGCACAGCAGAGCTTCACAGGGACTTTGCTATCAGCCAGAGTTAGTCAGGAGGATACAAAGCCAGTCTGTTCCTTATGCCCAAAGGGTCATCTGGTGCTCTTGGTTGTATGAACATTGATGCTGTGCAGTTTCTTAGACCCAGCTTTACTAAGACCCTTCAGGACAGTGATGCTCAGAAACACAGGTCAGTTCTTTGAGTGCGAGATCTTCAGCTCACTTTTTTCTTCGGAGGGCAGAATGATGGAGACTGCCTATGACTGCCCAGGCCGGATGAGAGGCTGAAGTGCTCATCTGGAAAGCAGAAGACCTACAGTCAGAGTTCTCCTCAGCCTGAGATGAGTCAAAGCCATACCTTGTTCCCTTTAGGAGTCTCCTCCAACCTGTGGACTTAATACTTCTATGCAGACAGGGCATTCCCTGTCTCTTTTCTGAAAGCAGAGAGATAAAACAGACAAGAAACAAGCTTCAGAGGGCCAGAGAGAGGACAAGCAAGAAAGTGCCTCTCTGTGCCATTCACTATTGCAACATTCTGCTGAAGGAATGAGGCATTGGCTTCAGAAGAGACTATATATTTTCAGCCAATGCTTTACAGCACTAAATATTCAGAGGGAAAAAAAAACCCAACTAAAAACTGTACTCGTTTTTTAATGAAATACAGAAGTCTTCATTGGCGTTTATTAACTCTGAATGGTATAAGGACTTTAAGAGCTATATACATCCATTCCAGCTGTGAGAATAATTAATGTGGACAGTCCTTCTCTTCAAACATAAAAGGTTTCTTTAGCAACAATGACTGTTGCTAGAATGCCATATCCCATATGAGCAGAGGCAAACCAACAATTCATTCATACTTCAAGCTGGAAAGGTAGAGGCTGTTCTCCTGTTGATGAATGTAACCTTCCATCTCTCACTAGAGCCCCAGCTGGACACAAGCCCAAGCCAACCTTTGTTATTATAATGAGTCATATGCACTGTGGCAACTGTCCAGACCTCTCCTGGAGCCCTCTCATGCTAGGGGGAATCTAACTATTACAGTCACAAGGTAAGATCTGCAGTGGTGATAATGGGGGCTCAAAAATTGCCAACTCAGCAGCAACACAGCCTAACAGTTACCACTTTGGGGGGATGGGTGGATTTTTAAGGGCATGAGCAAGTGCATGGATTTTATGGTGTTCATTTTCTCCCCCCACCCCGACTCTGCTTTTGAGAGCAGCAGGGGATGGAGACCGACAGTGATACAGACTTCCGAAATGTGCAGAGGGAGTGAAGGTCAAGTTCAGTTATCTCTTATTTGATAAGCAGGGAGCCAGTAGCCAGGATATGGGGACAGGGCAGAGTGTGTGCATGTGTCCTGCACCCCAGGCTTGCTGCTAGTACTGCCCTGTCTGCCAGAGATGTTTAATGCTGCTCCAGCCCATTTTTGGAGGCTGACAGTTTTTATTCATTATCAGATTTCTTATTAAAAGGACAGCATTAGGTTCTACTCTTGAGTTCATTTTCTGGGTACCCAGGGATGTCACTAAACATTAATTCACAGGAACCATGACACTTGTATGTTAAAAGTCTGCCTTGTACCTGAAGCCTGAGAAATATCATCTTAGAAATAATTGAGTTAAATAAGGCAAAAAATTACACAAAATAAAAGGTGTTTGTACTCCTTTTCAAAGATCAGTGCATATTCAACATACTAGAACCCTGCACAAAGGTTAAGTTTTATATCAGATCTTTGAACGGAAATAAAAATACTTTTTAAAGCTGTGTTCACTGGAAAGGAAGACACCCAGTAAAACTAAAAGTAAGTTTTGCAAGGGCAGGAAACAACAAGGTAGCTCATCTTTTAGAACTAACTTTTTGTGCTCTGAGATTTACAACTTACTGTCTTGGGAATAGAGGCAAAGAAAAGAATGGGATAGTGAAAATCAATGAAAACCAAGAAATAGTTTCTGAGTTAGACTGATGTTGCACATTTTGAAATTATCTTCAGGAACGTGTTGCTTAAGCAGAAACAATAAGTCAGGTTAAAAATCTCAACAACTCAGTAATGTTTCTAAACCACATCAGAAGAATTAGTGTGTTAACTCTGGAAGCTGTTGAGGTTGAACTTGCAAGGCATGAAGTAGCCACAAAACCCTTTGAGATTACCATCTTTTAGGTTAGACCCATTTTTGGTAGTAATTCCTACTGTGTTTACAAGCTGGTTAATCACTACTAGACAGCTTGAATGCAAAGGAGAACTAGGAGCTGGGGGAACTTTTACGACAAATTTCTGGCTGACAGGTTTCAAAGTGAGCAAGCAGGAAATGTAGAGAATGAGATCAGGCCGCCCAGACGCACTACCTTACTGGCTTGTTGGAATGGGGAGAGGAACAAACACTGGTAAAGATAAGAAATACTTGTAACTTAGCATTAAATTGTTTGGTAGCTTCACTACCAACTTTAATGTAATACTGACATTTTAAAGCATATAAAGAAAGACTTTTTAGAGAAATGTGATCCCAAAGCCTCAGAAATTACGGCCACATAAAATAGAGAGGTAGAATAACATAGCACTACTCCTGTTACAAAATGCTAGGAGGAAAATTACAGGCAATTTCAGCCCCATTGCTATTTTCTTTACTGCTTTGAAGGAATGCGGTAGATTACCTGCATTAAAATGGCAGGCTTAGAAAATGGTTCTCTTTTACAGGCTGCTGTATCCTCAAAGGCTTCAATGCCTTTGGAAGTGTCCACACAGCAAAATTAAGGACACAAAATAGTGTGGTAATCCTCAACAAGCTTTTATCTTGCTACTACAGATAACAATAGCATGAAAACCATAGCAGGTAGAAAGGGCTTTTCACACCAGCCTGTGTCTGTAACATCTACAGAGACTGCCCCAGGAGAGTTTGTATTTGGTGTGCTGGTCTGTGCTCCAGACAGTCCATGTCTGTCCATCATGTTGTGTGGGCACGTTTTCTGTCTTATAGGCAGTGATGCAAGTGTTAACTGTGCCTAATTAACAGAGCTCTCCCACACCCTCTGAAATCTGAACAGGCTATGGACAAAACTGAATCACATGCAACATTGAACACGATCACAGGCAGTTAGCAGGGGGGTATTTTGCATCTCACATCCATGCTAACTGTGGTACCAAGAGAACAGAACTGTTAGAAAAGGTCTGCAGGGATGGAAGTTTTCAGAACACAGAGACCCAAGGTTCCTGACTGGTACTTATTATTGGATGTTTGGTAGCCTGTGTCTCCGGGTGATTTAAACCGCTTTAGGAATGACTGGAGACAAGACCAGAAATAATCAGTAAAACTCTTTCAGCTGTCTCAAGTCCAGCCTAGCAAGTAGTGACCAGAAGGTCTGGTTAACATCTCCTGCCTATTGCTTAATTTATTTTTAAACTATCATCATGAAGACTATTATTTGTGCTGGAGAAGGTGCCGTACAAATAGGGCAAACCAGTAGGGAAGCCTACTGTAAGGGGAGAAATTAATCTGATGCCACTAATTTGGGTTCACAGGTGCCTAGGCAGGTTCTGAACAAGAAAGCAAGGCACAAAATGGCACATCAGTAGAACCAGAAGCAGCATCTTTATGTGTCCATGCTTTGTCAGTCCAGTGGATATAATTTACCTGACAATTATACAAGGTGCAACCCGAATTTATCATTATCAAAATAACTCATTGCAACACTGAATCATTACACTCCTTCCTCCTTCCCACACCAGTAACATAGTCATCTGCATGTTAATTCTGTTCAGGACCTATTTTTATACATGGGTAGTTAAAGCTAGTTGGAAAAAAATGGGTTTTACTCCACTGAAACACAAACCCTTTCCATCAAGAATCTAACCTACACCTCTTTCTTCAATTTCTGAGATGCAGCTTGTTCTAAGAAAAAAAAATTAAAATGTTGAGGTAAATGTTAAACTGATTTCTTTTCACTTTATTTAGCTGAAAACAATCTGTTCAGAAAACAGTCTGATCTGCTATATGTATGCACTGACTGGTGTAAGCAAAAATTCCCCATCAAGCTGAGGAGCACAAGAGCAAAGAGTCTCAGCTTGTCCCACTTATTGCTGCCATTTGCCACTTCACGTTCCTGCATCCATCTCAAGGCAGGAGCAAACACACCAAGCCAGCCTGGACACCAGAGAGGTGCCAGCTCAGAGCTCAGAGCAGAGATAAGATGCATGTCTGTGGCTGTACAGTCACACCTTTAAGTTGGGTCTGGGTAAGTCAGTCACTCCTCAGGGATACAGTGTTTGTAATGTAATGTGCAATGTATATTAATGGCTTTCTATTAAACCACCAGTGAGATAACCTCACTGATGGACGCTTTTCTAAAGCAGATAATGAAAAAACACACAGCCTTTCCTACTGAGAAATAACCTCGTCCTTTCCTGTAAAAACAGCAGTAAAAGGGACCCAACAAGGTCACACAGCCCAACCCCAAAACCCCCACCACAGGCAGGAACAACTATATTTAAGCCATCTATCACAGGAACTGCTTACTATACTTTTCTTGTCTGCTCACACATTCTTTTTAAACCAACCTTAACCTTTCTCTTTCAATTAAAAGAGGATGGATGATATTGTTCTTGCTCAGTAGACTTCCTGCTGTTTCTCTCTTTCAATGTGTTGTTTTTGCTGGGTATTTTTCAAAGTCAAATGCCCTTTCTAGAATTCTGGGCACCTTGTTGTTGGAGCTTAAACTGCTGTTGAATTTCACTATTGACTAATGTGTGTAGACCAGGATTAATGTCATTTTTGTAAGAAAAGCAAATGTTAGCAGGAAAAAAAATGGAAATATTTATTATTGTGGCCATTGAGATATGCATTATGCCGACTGTATGTTTTCTGTTTCTTATCTGATAGTTTCCTTTATTTCCTGGGACAGATTCTCGCCTTGTATAAACAATTTCCAGTGGGACCGACCCATGTGCATTTATACTAAGCAATAAGCTGTCTCTCAGTCTCAACACACAGTGTACTTGGGCAACCTGAAATGAGAATTCACAATATTTCTCTGTGGCTCCAGCTGCACTGCACTTTATGGTGTCTACCAAGAAAAATATAAACCTGTGGGAAAACACAGATTTGTTTGCAACACAAACTACTGATAAAACAGCAAAGAACCCTTTATTGTTTTGGTGTAGAGTTTTTTTTTTGTTTGGTTTTTTATTTTTTATTTGATAGAGGTTTTACTTGCAAGATGCTATGCTTCAAAGGTATATTTTTACTGCAATGCTATGCTCTGATGGAGCACAGGAAAGCACAGACCACAAGAAATCAGCTTCAATAAATGAATGTAGCATTAACACAGTTATCACATAATTTTGTCACTGCCATTCTATGCTGCAAAGGTTGCAGAGTTGCGGAAAGTCCTGGAACAGTAAGGGAATGAATACAAAATAGCCATTTTCTCATATTTCAAGTGATGCAGAAAGAGGTAACAGTCTATCCATTTTCACTGTGCTTTTTTTTTTTTTTAGTTTTCATGAGCAGGAAAAAGAAGGAAGTCTCTTGCCTGTTTTCTCCTCATATGTATTAAACTAATTATTCTGCTTTAACAAGGGGAACTTTGTTCTCATGATTTCCAAGTTTCGTTCCAACCCCTGCAGCTAATCATGACCACAGTCGCTGATAATGAGTAGTAAATTGTTATAGTCCTTAGAGCCTGATAGGTACATTCCAGTCTGCATCATGTAGCCCTGCTGCTCTATACATTATTGTTCACAGATGGTAGCTGTCAAACTCTGTCAACTTCATATACACATTCGGAGAGTTACATCCGCATTCCTGAAATTTATGACTGCACAGCCCTCACCTTCTAAGGCCCTTAATTCAATAACATGTCACGTCCTTTCAGTCTCACCCTGCTTTAAAATACTTTCACCCACTTACAGGCCTTCAGTTTTGAAAAAAAACCCCAAAACCGTGAACCCTGCTGAGTTATTACAATGTAAATATTTTAATAGAATGGGGTGATGGTGGGGAGGGGGCAGGGAGAAGCCTATCTGACTTTAAACAGCTCCATTATTACATTAAGACTGATGATCAGGAGCTAATGGAGCATTTTCTTTAAAACTTTATTTAACTACAGGGAAAGTGGATATAGATATGTGTATCTATTGGCTGCCACATCACTGAGTCTTTGGGTAACAATACGTAATATAAAGAGATATTTGCCAGGGTTTCATTGTCTAAAGGGTATTATTTAGACTAACTTTGCCTAAATTTAAACCCCACAAGTAAAATAAAACCAGGTATGAATCATTTCCATTTAATTTTCAAAGCACTTCTTTTTACATTAATAAATACTGCATTTTGAACATGGATGTCTGAGGATTCTGTCACTAATATTGTGAATGAAAAAGGAGAAAATGCTTCCTTTGCCCAAACTGAGAAAATGAAGTGCGAATTAATAAACAGGGATAGTAAAGTAAAACAAATAAATTGAAAGATATTTTTAATGTTTTCTGCCTAGCAAGGCAAAGATATAGCTAGTAGCTCAGAGACAACAGTTGTTGAATGTACCCCACCTTCTCTAAGGGGGTCCTCTAGCCAGGCTCCTGTTGGCTTAGGAGGAAATACATGAAAACACCTTTCCAGAGCTTCTGCACTTTGAAACTGGCCTTGTCTCGAATTCATCTAAGACCATTTCTCAGTAATGACTCAAGCAAAGGAAGCTGCAGCAGTGGTCTGTAAACTGACAACATCTCAGAGCCAGACACAAATCAGCCAGAGCTCTGAGCTGGATCTGCCCTTGCATTTCCCATCTCTGAGCTACTCAAACAGGCAGCAAGTCTTTAAAACTGAGGGAAGCTGGGTTTTAATAGGATATGCACATGGCAAATATCAGAAGTTAAAATGATTGGTACCTAGCTCACCCTGTCCCACTGCGTCCTGAAGTAAAGGTTTGGGTTTTTTTAATTTCACCTTTTCCACAAATGACGGACACATGAGCATCACCCTGCTGACACCCATGTGAGTGTCACATGTGGCAGGAGTGCATCATGCCCTGTGAGCAGCACACAGGCTCCCCACTAATTCAACAACCACACTGGGTGTGTTAGAAATTAAGGTAATCTCATGCTGTGGACAAACTGAATGGAGTTTTCCTCCTACAAGTCTTTCAGGCTAAAGTAAGTGAGTTTTTTCCATGAATAATGCAGGAGGATGTATCTGGTCTTGCAGAAACACTTCAAATACACCCCACACACTCAGTAAGAGAATTATGAATAATCCGATAGGGATTACTCTGAAATTCAGTTGCAATGCTGGTGCCTCCCTTCCCTCACTAACCTTTTTTAAAAAACCTTAAGATTCTCACCAGCCTCTCTGGTGGGAACTGGTGCCACCATAAGTGGCATGTAGCACACATGCTCTGGCACATTTATGGCCATCTCCTCCACTGCTGGCATAACTATGCGCCTGTTGTTGCAGCAATGATGTATATGCCACATGAAGGGCTATAATTTATCCAGAGCTGGATGTTCTGAGACCACAGCCATGGTGACCTTGAAACCATGTCACCATGGGACTCCTTTATATGTTCCCCCACGCAAAAGTGCATCCTGCCAAGGTGGAGACACGGCCTGGGTCAGAGGATGGCTCTTGCAAAACCTCATGTTCTCTTTTCTTGGGTGAAAGAATAATAATTAAATCATTGCAAAACACATCAAATGATACTTCAGTACTAACAACAAAGCTAAAAAGGAATGGGGATTTAACTCAAGTTGTGATTTGAATTCTGAAAGAAAGAGAAAAAAAAAAAAGAGGTCAGGATATCTAGGAATGTAAGCAAAACAAAACAAGCCCACCACCTACCCCTCCCCCCCCCAAAAAAAATGTAAAAATGCATCCATACCATTAGTGAAATATTAACAAGGTGAAGCATGTTTTGATAACCTTTGATTTCTGAGATTCTGGTCTGATTCTCTTGCTGCCACAACTGGGTAACTGTCACAGAGGAGATAAATAGACTCAAGACTCCAAAACTACTCAGATATCACAGTAAAAGTGTCTTTGAAAGAGGCTGCATTATCACAGGTCTGAACTTGAGTCAGGAAAACATCTATAGTTAGGAAAGCTATTCAAGTCACTGAGAGATGTGGTCTATTCACAGCAACACTGTCCCAGTGGTCTGTTGTTCAGAGAGCTGAAGCAGAAGTATATTTGAAAGCTTTTCAGTAAGAAAAGCTTATCTGGTTTTAAGATTTTGGAAAGGGAAAAAAGCAATTTATAGGCTGTGATTTTATAAAGGCTCTTATGCATAGGTTTTTGCCATGGCAATACACTGTCTCAGTCTGTTCTGCATATTTTCTAGCACTGCAGGGCATAGAAGAAATGAGCATTACATGGCACACAACCTGCTAACAGAGCCACACCATCTGGAGGCTGTAAAATCAGTCACCCAGACCCATTCTGACCCTTACTCTGTTCTGATTTCTTGATAACAATTCAGCTAGAAGTATATGGGATATCTGAGAAAAATAACCTCAAGAATTAGTCTGGTCTTCCTTGTAATATCTAACTTGATCAGCCAGTTGTCTAAATGAAGGGAGCCATGGGTACCAATTACCCTTTTTGGTGCTGGTCTATCACCTGTAACATTTAATGAAGATCCAGGTTGTAACAGGAGTGTGAAGAGCAGCAGTCAATAAGACAGTGATTCAGACCCTCAGAATCCTATTGGCCAAACTATTAGTCCATGTGATCCTACAGTGACCTGTATTTGGGTAAGAAAAATATTTCTCTCCTCCTATTAGTATTTTATTTTATTTTATTTCAATATCTTACCAAAATGCAGACCGCCTGCGCATGACAAGTGTGTGCAGAATTCAGCAGAATGTGGCTTGGATCCTAGCTGATCATGTAAATGAGAATGTATGACAAATAATTTCAATTCATACTCAGAAGAAAGTGCTAGAAAAAATACATGACTTTTGAAAGAACAGTTTTAATTGTTACTTATGTCTAATAAAAGGGGAAACTATTAACTTGATCCTATTTATGAGAAGAAATGCAGGTTATAGAGAAAAAACTAATCTAATAATTCTAAGATTGCTTGGGCTTAGATTTGCAAATTTTTTCCATTGTTGCAGGATCTGAACCAAATCCAAGTGTTTGAAAGCCACAGAAATTTGCTCTTTTCAAAATACAAATCTAATCTTCTCTAACTCTATGCACTGCTTGTTACAAACAAAAAGTCAGCTTTTTTTCCTGTTTATATATCAGTTACAGCTTAACTGAGGATACAGTGGAGCCACTGTACTGGCGACTTGCTGCTGATCTACACCACATTCCTTCAGGTGCCAATTGGAGCAGCCTTATCAGGAAGCTTTGTGCAGGTGCAGCAGGGAGTGTGCTGGTCTGGCAGCAGGCTAGAGAGCATTCTTCTGTCGAAATATCAGGGCCTAATTACACAGCAGTCATTGGGGAACACATGCAACACAGAAGATTTCTGATCTAAAGTCCACGAATGGTAGAAAAATGTGGACTAAAATTATTTTCTAATGTTAACAGAAGCAATTTTGCAATACATGCTTTTGCTTCACCTTGACAATAGATTTAAAGAGAAACATTTTTTTGTCATGAGAGCTTACGTGCAAATACCCAATTGAATCAGTAAATAATGAAATGTTTCCAACTGGTTGAAATAGTGCTCTAGGTACACGGTGTTTTAAAATATGTATGGGTCCATATTAGTCTGCTTATTTTCAAAGTGTTCTGTACCTTGAGCAGCAGGGCTATGGATTTACCAGGCTCACCTGGTAGAGAGTAGAGGTGACAGTGGGTAGCAGGAAGTAGACATATCAGAGGCACAAAACTCACATTTTGGAGGGAAAATAATTTAACCCAACCTGCCATTCACCTTCCCTTCTCTGCTGGAGATCTGCTGGAGAAGATGTTGATGGAGGTAAAGTATCATGTTAAAAGGCCAGGATTGGGGTCAACAACCCTGAGACAGCTCTGGACAAGGGGATGCAGGGACACAGGAGGGTATTTGCCAGCTAAGGAGCTGGAAAATTCTATACCAAGAATTTGTTTCATGTGAGGAGGTGCAGGAAACTTGTTTCCTTTACAGGAACAAGCAATGTTTTAGATCTGAATTAGAGTAATTATACTAGCATCAGTTGCCAAAACCGCTCCCTTTTCGAGGTAAGTGTCCTGGTTTCAGCTAAGATAGAATTCATTTTCTTCTCAGTAGCTGGTACAGGCCTGCGTTTTGAATTCAGTATGAGAATAATGTTGATGATGCACTGATGTTTCATTGCTCAGCAGTGCTTATTTCTGTTCAAGAACTTCCCACTTTCCCATGCTCTGCCAGTGAGCAGAGACAAGAAGCTGTGACAGAGCATGTCCAGGAAATCTGACCTGAACTGGCCAAAGGAATATTGTACACTAAAGAATGTCATGCTTGGTATGCAAACCAGTAAGTGAGAAGCAATATGCCTTGTTTAATCACAGGTCCTGCTGCAGGAAGGCATCACAGGTGGAAGACAGCTATATGAAGTCCCTTACAACAAGCTGTGGAAACTGCTGAAGGAGAAGGTAAGTCAGTTTGCAGAGGTGAAAACCATCCAACTGGCTTTCAGCATTGCTGAACAAGAAAAATGGCCAATACTTCACCTCTCCAATGATTCATGGATGGTGGCAAGTGCCCTGTGGGGTGGGTGCAGCAATGGAGGCAAAATAACTGGCAGTGCCATCTAGGCTACTGTATTGTGGCCCCGATGGAGAACTTGACTTGGTTGTGAAGGTTCATCAGGTAGATAGACGCTTATGTACCCAAAAGTCAGACCACTGAAGAACAATAGAATAACCAACAGGTGGATCAGGTTGCTAAGACTGAATTGGCCCAGGTGGATTTGCACTAGCGAAATAAATGTGAATGGTTTCTGGCTCAGCGGGTCCATGGCATCCTGGGCCGTCAAAGATGCAACATATAGATGGGTTCATGACCAAGGGGTGCACTTAACCAAGGACACTGTCACACAGATTATCTATGAATGTGAAACATTCATAGACAATTAAGAAAGCCAAGTGATTAAAGTCTCTCTGCTAAGGAGGATGATGGCTGAGATATAAATATGGAGAGGCCAAGCAGATTGACTGTATCACACTCCCACAAAGCCACCAAGGCAAGCACTACATTCCCATCTTCCATGCTACTGCTTGGGATACTGTCCTGAGCCTTGAAAGGCAAGTCTTATGGAGACATGGTACCACAGAGAGAATTGCCAGACACTGGAATCATTTCCGAAACAACTTTATAGATATTTGGGCCAAAGAGTGCAGCACTGAGTGGGTATATCGCATTCCCTGCCATGAATCAGCCTCTAGGAAGGTTGAAGAATACAATGGACTGTTAAGCACCGCACTAAGAGCAATGGGTGGTGGGACCCTCAAACACTGGGATACATATTTAGCAACGGCCACCTCCTTAGCCAACACCAGGGGATCTGCCAATCGGGCTGGCCCTGCTCAGGCCTGCTGGCCCCTGTAGAAGGGGATGGAATTTCTGCAGTGCACATTAAAAATATGCTGGAGAAAACAGTCTGGGTTATTTCTGCCTCAGGCAGAGGCAAACCCGTCCATAGAATTGCTGCTATTCAAGGACCTGGGGGGACTTGGTGGGTAATGCAGGAGGATGAAACAGTCCAGAACCTGCCTCAAGGGGATGTGATTCTGGGTGAGAATAACCAGTGAATTAACATGTATGATGCTAATTGCTGTATAATGTGGCATATTATAATTTCCATGGTGGATTTATGCCCATCACCACACTGGGTGCCTCATAATGCCTGTATCCACCACTCCATATTTGAGGGTCAGAACCTGACTCCCTTTTGATCATCATATTAATAAAGAATGAACTTTCATAAAACTGAATTAGTGTAGCAGTGACAGAATCAGAACTGGCTTCAATATGCAACAGTCCAAACCCACGCACCACAGATTCTTATGATGGAAGGAGCTCCAGGTCACAAATTCAATTAATTCAACAGACTTTTATAGACATTGTCCACAGACTAAGGGAGTGATAGTCGTGTATCCATCTCTCCAAAGACAGAATAGTTAATGGTGCATTGGAAAGTGTGGGACCTGGCATGATGTAAATTATATGGAATAAGGGGCTGATACTGTCCTGGTTTCGGCTGGGATAGAGTTGATTTTCTTTTTAGCAACAGCTACAGGGCCGTGTTTTGGATTCAGTATGAGAATCACGTTAATAACACACTGATGTTTTGGCTGTTACTAAGCAGTGCTTACTCTAAGTCAAGATCTTCCCAGTTTCCCATTTCTTCCTGTAAGCAGGTGAGCAAGGAACCAGAGGGAGCATGCCCAGGACATCTGACCTGAACTAGCTAAAGGGATATTCCACTGCTCAGAATGTCATGCGCAGTATACAAACTGCCAGGAGTTGGCTGGGGGAAGGCTGGGGGCTTCAGGTCACTGCTCAGGAATGGGATGGGCATCAGCGAGGGATGAGAAATTGTACTGTGGGCCAGTTGTTTCTTCTGAGCTTTATTCCTCTCTCCCTTTCTCTCTTCTTTTTATATTATTACAGTATTTTATTTCAATTATTACATTGTTCTTGACCCACAAAGTTTACCGGAGGAGAGGGCAGGTGAATTTAGGGTCTGTGTGGTATTTAGTTGCCAGCTGGGGTTAAGCCATGACAGCAAGACAAAGAAACCTTGATAACAGATTTATGGAATTTGATTAACAACAAGTACTTCAGGACATACATTTTTGGCCACTCTGATCTTGACAACATTGTTAATATGAAGACGATTCTATGAGAAATTTCTTGCTCTTTAATAGACGAATAAGGTGGTCCAGATGTACGGTGGGATATTTTACACTGAACCTTTGCTCTGTGATAGAAGGGTTTTAGTTATTCAGCACTGCTCTCATAAAAAAAAAAAAAAAAAAAAAAAAAAAAAAAGAGATTACCAGCCTAAACTAATTGGTATACACAGGATTCAGCAGCAATTCCTCTGTTAAGTCTACTGCTGAGCTGAATCAGTTGTCCTTTTCAACTCTTGCTTTAGATGAAAGATGGGACTATTTCCCTCCTCTTCATCCCAGTCATCCTGTTTCACAAGCTCACACTGTACTGGTTCCGGGAACAAAAGGAACAGTTCTTTTCTCTAGTGCTGACAACCTGATACCATTCACAAGCACTGCCAATTTAAATTAGGAATGCAGAAAAGGTACAAGAAGTTTAGGCAGCTGAACTGAATTTGCAGGATTCTTAAAAACGGCCTCTGGTACCCTGAATTTGTATGCAGCTGTAGGAGCTGCTAAACCAGAAGAATTGATCAGCAGGAACACAAATATGGGCCAGTCATGTTTCACTCGATTAGGAGTTCATTAAGATTTTTGTCCTCCATCTAGGTGTCCTAAGAGCAAATGCGCCCAGGTGTTATTTTTTTAAATAGAATCATAATTTGCATATTGCCAAGCCAACAGGATAGCTACCAGAAAGGTCACGAGCATCCTTAAAAATAGCACAAATTGACCTATTTTCTAGTAACAAAAGGCCTTGGAGGTATGATTTTATGATACTTTACATGCGGTTGTTTTTGTCTCTTGGTGTTTCAAGATCTTCTGAAAATTATCTTAAGCGTTACAGTACGGTAGCAGTGAGTTCCCTTCCCTTGTGCTGGAACAAGAAGGGAAGGTCAGCAATGTTCTTTCCATTTACTTACTGGATGTTGTATATGTAGAAAAGAATAAGTTAGAGGGTAGGCTAGTGTGAACACCAACAGTGAAGGATTATACCTGAATGATTTTGAAACCTCTTCAAAAATTATTCTGAGAACAAAATGTACCTGTATGCTTTTTCCCAGTATGCCAAGAGATGAGATGAGTACAAAACTGCTCATCGGCTGCCTGTCTCAACAAGAAAAGGATCACCAGGTTCTGGCATAAACCTGCAGTAATTCTAAAATGAGATTAGTATTACTAGCAACTATTTAGGAAATATCTCAGCTGTCAGGTTTTTTGAGTTACAAAATAAAGGCAAAGAGGAGAACACCGGTAGTTTCTTTCTCCATATTACCTCAGTGCTGATTACTAACCTTAGTTGTTCTAACAGTGGATCTGGACCCTACTCAGCCTCATGCAAACCTTAACGCAATCCTCTGGATAATTTTTTTCCCTTTGTTCCCTTGCTTTGTGAAAGTTTGAGATTTTCAAAGCTGAAAAAAAAGAAATCTAAATTACAAAAAGTGATTTCATAATAATTTAGAGTAATTTGGGGGTTTTTTCCATACTGTTGACTATATCATGGAGTGGTTTTGCTTTTCAGTAGTATGGTCCAGGATTTTGTCACTCGTTGTGTTTTAGGTTTTCATTCTTTCAGGCCAACCCATGACTTAAGTGTTGAACCTGAACAAGGCAAAGTCTCTTCATTATACAAAATATCCTAGATTTGATCCACTAACATTTCCCTCACAAGACAAAAAGCCTTTCTGTTACAGTTCATTTGGAGTTTCAAAACCGTATATGTAACATTTCATTAGAATTTTATCATTTATGGGATTTAGGGAGGCTTTTTTCAAGTTGCTGAGAGTCAGAGTAAACCTGCTATAAACTATCACTTGGTAAAAAACATCTCTGCTGCTATGTGCAGCAAACCTAACAATTACAATGCCCTGAATAAATGGGGCAGAAGCACGTCTTTAAACAAAACAACACTTTTGTCCTCAGGTACCCAAGGTGTCTGGCTGTGACGCAGGGGGTACAGTGAGGTAATGGATAACACTAGATGGAATGAATCTTCTCAATGCAGTAAAATCAGTTATTTATAGAAGAGCAATTATAAAGAGGCATATTCGCTCCTATTGTTTTACACACAATTCCAGCTTTTAAAGAGTTATGGAAGATCTAAATTATCTTTGTGATAAAATAATTAATACTATACATCCTGCACTGCTGCTGAATGCCTGCACTATAGAGAACCCTTAGGTTATCTCCAGATTCCATGGCACAAATTCCCCCCACAAAAATAGGTCTAAGCAGATCAATTTGCATACTGCAAAAAGGCTGCAGTTTTGTGGTCTTCCCTACAGTTTTATTTAAAATGCTCCTCTCTGCCACCATAACAAGGACTGATTCTATATATATTTCAGTGGAGTTTTTTTCACACTGCATTGATCACATCCCTTTAGGGTCATTTGTAGATTTGCAGCTCCATGGAGAGAACAGTAAACGACCTCCTGATTGAGGAAACTGTACTCTTCTGTTCTACAAATGTCTGAGAGGATACTGTCACATGTATACAATTATAGTGGTATATACAGGTATATAATTATAATTTCCATTATGCTCCCTCCTCACTCCCTAATTCCCTCTGAAGTCATAATACCCCATAGAAGCGGGGCCTGCTGAGATCTACATTCTTGATAAGTCCTCTGCCTTTTTTTTGGATTCATCTCTGATATCCGCCCATTCTGAGTGCAGATCCTTTCCATACGCATGTTCACATAAGACCTGCTCCAAACAGCTTGGAATCAAAAGCAGAAGGCAAATGGGGTCACCCACTCCCCAGCACTGGGCTCAGTAGAGCAGTAGCTGAACAAGGAGCCAAGAGCGTCTGATCTCAAATGCCTCTGTTTCTAGTTAGGTAAGCACAGAAACCACAGCCAATGCAACCAATTGTTTTTGAAAACTTAAAGGTGGTTTTGCCGAATTTGCACACTGCTTTTCCAAGAAACAGAGGTGATATTACACTTGGGTTTTTTCAGCTGAATAACAGCAATTACCTAAATTAATAATTTATTTTCTGGACAAGCTGCACGCAAACAGTTTTGGAGGGGAAAAAATATACCAGATTGAGCTTTTAGAGCAACAGTACTGCATTTTTATGTAATATACTTAATCTTATAGCTTGTGTTTTAGACATTGTTTTAGTAGATTAGGATTGCAAAAATTATGATTGTATTTCAGACTCCTAAGATATCAATCTACAGACACTGAGAACAAATGACTTGTATTGAATATCCCACATCTTGCTTGTGTTATAAACCAGAAATGTGAGAGGTGTGCAAAATGTTCTTGGTTTTGCGATAGAAACTATTGAACAAGATGAAAAACCAATTGAGCTTCAATGAAGACTAGACATACTCAAGTTTCGCAAAATGTCTACATTTTGTTCTATGTTTTTTCTGCTCTTGCCAAATTTATATCAGCACTAGATAAGCTTTAAACACCAACTAATTCTCATTTTGACTTCGATTTTGTAAGTCACTTTACATTAGTCCTTCGTTGGTGGAACAGACCATTAAGCTTATGTTGTCACAAACAATTTTTAACATTCCTCTAGCAGGCACTTTGATTTTTTTTCCCTTCAATTAATGTTTTTAATGACTGACAAAATACATTCTCCACACTAGGAGATACTCAGTTAATAATGTTCATTGAACTAAATCAAACCAGAGCAACCAAACTGAATCCTCTATGCTCCTGAACAACACACAAAACACAAACCACTGAATCTGCTTTCTCCTTTTATTTTTCTGGAAGTGTTCACACAACCATATCTACACTTTTCCTCAGTCCAAGCCTAAAAAACTTTTATCAAATTTGTAGTAGCTTTCCAGTTTCAAAGTAAAATTGTAATTAAACACTGCTGTATAGGATGGCTATAAACCCTCTTTCACTCATCTCATGGTGCTTCCTCAAGCTATCATTTTCTAAGTAGTTTTGTTTAATAATTTTAACTCTGTGTTCCATCTAGCTTTTAATTACAGTTAATTACATATTGTTTAAGTAGGATTTTCTTTTACCCTTGTGATGCCACCATGATGACACTGAGGTATGCATACTACACTCTGAGACTGTGCTTGTGTTCTAGATTGATTCTTCCATACCATTCTCTGTACAAACCTAGTTTTTCTCTAAAGATCTTTATCCCTGTGGATGATTTGATTTGCAGATTGGCACTGTAGTGTCTTACAGACTATGGGTATGATCTGTCCATGTTAACTCTACCTCTAGGGCTGTGTTTTAGGAAACAAAATTGATTCAAGCAGTTAACTGTTACACAGGACTAGCTCAGGTTCTTAACGAACTGCATTATGAGTAACAAAATTTTCTCACACCAAGCTTCTGCCTTTTAAAATAGTCCATATTTACAAGACTATATTTTTAATGTATTTTATGGTACCTAAGGCATGAAGTAACACTTCTAGAAAGACCATCTACAATCACATCCGTATGTTCTTCAGTGCTGACAGGCTTCCTGTTGGCTTCATGGTATAAGTATGGAATTACATTACATGAGTTTCTGTGTGGCCAACCCAAATTACCTGTCTGAAGCAAACATACCCAACTACATGAAGAGATTAAGGAATACCAAAGATTTTTATTTTAGTAACCAGCAGTGGGATTTTCAAACTATTCAGCACTGGCCAAATTTTGTTCTATTGATATCAACAGTAAAACTCTTCAGAAAGACTGGAAAAAATCCAATTCTGAATACTTCTGAAAAATCCTACCCTAAAAATCTTTATTTTAAATTACTTCAAAACATGCAATTTATAGAATCTACCACAAGAACTTCTGCCAGAGTGGATCTGAAAGGCAGCTGGGGATATAATAAGACAGATGATCCATATGATATTCTTAATTGAAGCTTTGAAATCTGACAACTGAAAATAATTTACTTGGAAGGAAAAACAATTTCTCTCCACCCCCTTTTCAATACATTAAATATTCAGTTCTAATTTATTTTTCCACAAGAAAAAGGCAACAGCATTTTGCAGCACTGAATTTTATGTGAGACCCTCTCAAGCAGTTCAACTTGTACTCAAATCTCAAGACAATTAAAACATGTATAAAGTATGGAAAAATCCAATGGAATAAAAACAAAGACACTTAAATCACTGTCTATAATGACTTTAATGATTCTGATTACAAATTTCAAGGCACTTTTTCTCTCTGTGTTCACACAAACATACAAGATATTAAATAACCTTCTTAAGGTAGACTCAGTAATAATACAATTGCTCTGAACAAAAACAAAAACTAGTGAAATGGGAATAATTCACAATTAAGGTGCAGAAGTCATAATGGAAGGATGGATCAATTACATGGAAGAATAAAGATCATAATTCTTAAAGTGAAATGCAAAGCTAATACATGAGAAACTGTATGAGTCAAGCCAGAATCTTGTGACACCCTGCTGAACAAGATCATAAGACATGTTCAGGTTAACAGAATGAAAATTAGTGAGAAAAGGTATAAATAACCCAACTTTATATAACCCCAGACCTGGGCACCTGGTAGTGCAGCACTGAGCAGGAATAGTGAGGTGAGCTACTGAGATAAGGCAAGACTGAGGACAGAACCTCAAATCTTCTTAGACATTAGGTTATGAAAACCTCAGAAAGATAACTAAGACTTGTAGAAAGGAGGGGTGACTGACTCTCTGTTGAGGTAAACAAGCAGGGTTTAACTGAATTTGTGAGAAACTGATTGAAGATCTCTTCTACATTTGTGTTAGTTCTCTTACAGATCCTAGTGACCTCCAACTAAGTGTGCATACCTTATTTTTGGAAGATTTAAAGCTACATTTGAGCAGCCTTTTCAAATTATAATTAATAGGCCTAAAGCCAGAGAGAGCTGAGAGAGAAGCTCTTCCATCCTGTTACAGTTTACATGGAATGACATCTTCATTTAAAGAGAAAATGGAACAATTTTCTTAAAACCCTCACTATATTAAACAATGGTCATCCCCTGTCTATATATTCTTCTTCATAAATCAAGTCCTGTCCAAGGGTCACAGGGGAGCTGTTACTAACTTCATAACAACTGCTGTTTCTGCTTACAGTTCCTGAAGTGACAGCAGCACAGTAATTGAGTGTTGTGAAGCAATTTGAGATACGTGGTATATTTAGGAGGGTATATAATATATTCACTATTTTTCGTAACCTTTTAATTTCATATCTAAACCCTCTATCCAAATATGGAGAGAGAGGTCTCATCTGATAACTGAACCTGCATTCAGTGGTCATCATTCTAGTCTAAAAGGAAAACCACCAGCCCCCTCTAATAGCATAAAAACAAATACTCAAATTCTCAAGGCTTTATGATGAATTCTTGGCATGCTTTATTTTCCCTAGCAATTTCCAAAGACAATGATCAAGAAGTTCAAGCAAAGAGTTTATAAAATTGTGGACTACACAGTATTTAGTGCATAAGCTAACTTAATTACAGAAGTACGACAATGACAGTAATTTTTCATTTCTGCTCACCTCTAAAATATGGCAAAGTATTATGAAAATATGACAATGGCAGTAATTTTTATCTTCCTGCTCATCTCTAAAATATGCTAACTGTAGGCATGCAAGAAAGAAAACTATTAATTTTCCTGATTTTTAGATATACGCTTAATTGTAAGTATTAATCTGCTACAGAGATGGCTACAAGACAGAGCTAATGTTTTTCCATAGCTTAAACTTGTGTTTGCTTTAACTTGTCTAATTTTGTAATTCTTTCAAATCACACACACATATTCCATAGCATTTATCAAAAGCAGTTGCCTCTCCATATTCTGTTAGTTTAATATGTTTTCTTGCTTAGCATTTCTGAGACATAGTAACTGCAAAACTTGAATAGTATAATAAATCTATTGAATATTCACGAATTGGATGAAGGGAGGAAGCTCCATGAGAAGTGAAAATTGTGGCTGCTGCAGAGGAAGATTGCAGCCTGGGGAGCCTGAATAGATTATGGCAACCTGAAGTATTTGGCACAGAGCTTAAAACAGGACAAACATATAGAAGTATCCAGTGATCTTTGCTCTGCTTTGACGCACAGTAAATTGACTGACTGAAAGACTTCATATCAAGTCAGGTGAGAACAGAGGAAATACTGTGCATCAAACCAGATACAGCAATAAAACATAAGTTTGGAAGAAAAATCGGAGGTATGGCACCCCAGCAGCAGTAAAAAAGTGACTCTGTTACTTATTTGTGTAACTAGTTTCCTTTAAGTAACACATATGGTAAAACAGTGCTGGAGAAGAGCCCTAGCAGTTGGAACCACCATTTCCCAGCTCAGAACCAGAGAGCAGGTGAGACCTAACTCAGATCAGTGAGACTTCTCAGCCTTAACACAACACAGGTGGGAATTAGAGCACATTGTTATGAGTTCTGCAGCAGTGTGAACAGAAGATGACCTATAGTCAAGGTAACCTAACCTAGGGTGCTCCCCCTATAACAAGATGATATGAAAATACTGACCCAGAAGCAAATTTTGCACAAGGCCAAGAACTACTTAAGCCCTGCCATCAACAGTACATGAACAAGGAGTAATGAACAATTGAAAGGACTGTGACTGATATGCCTTTTAAAAACTGTACTCATTGTGCAGTATAAGAAGCAGCAATGGCTTGAATTTGTGAGGGACTTAATGTCATCTTACAGTTATTGGAGAAACTTTGTAATAAGTTTTGCATTACTGTTGCTATAAAAACACATCTCAGATTTAAAACATTTGTATTGCACACATATGAGTTCTATTATTATACCTTTTTTCTCTTTCTGGCTTTCCTTGATAGATATTGTGTACAGCAGCAGAAGAGACTTTTTTTATTATTTTCTTCTTGGTTCTTTTTATGTTTTGGGTTGTTTTGTTTTTTTTTCTTTTCTACACCACAACAGAGGACATAGAGGACATAACCTCTCTGCAAACTGAATTAGCAACAGGAATGTCTAAAACAGCTGTTTTGAAGAAACACATGGGTATACAGAAAAAAAATCATGGTATGTCACGGCATACCAGCAATTCTAAAAAGCTGTGCCACACTGGACCTGAAATCAGTATCTTGAGTCTGGGTATATGGAAGAGAATACTTTATTTCTGGAAACAGACTGCATCCTTCTCTGTGCTGTACTTGGCTTTATTTCCTTCTAGTTATTTACCACAAAAGTACGATGCTGTGTGTATTTTATGTTTACACTTCAGAGGAAAATAATCCTGAAGTGATGAGCCTCAGAGGATCCATTACTAAAATCCTGAGAACATTACAGTTGGCAACCTTTTTGAGTAGCTTGCTGAGATTTTTTTCTGTAGAGCTGCTACCGATTTTCTTTCACTTTCCAAACTGTGTGAGTCTTCACTTAGAAGGAGAAACTATGAAAAGCGCTCTGAATCATAGGCCACGTAGCACCTCTGCTCTGGTGTGCAATATACCACTGAGAAGGAAATAAAATGACCTCACTTGCTACCACATTAAATAAACTAAAGATCTGCATGACCTACTGTCTCCAAACCCAGCAGTGCTAAAAGCAGTAACTCCCAGGATTTTTCCTTCCCTGGTTTTATGCACACTGCTCTTTCTAGATCTCAGCCTAGTTCCTGCTTATACTTTTAATAAAGTATATTTGTTGAAATACATTAATTAGAATGTGTTATCAATTAAATAACTTTGTGTCTCACAGAAAACACATACAGTAATGACAGGCTGTCATTGTTGACAACTTCTATACTTTTCTAAACTGAAAAAGCATGAGTATTTTCAGTATTATAGTGTTCATTATTTATGCATTGAGTTAAAGCTGTAGAATGTTACTATCAAAGCATAGGAGGAAATCTCTGAGATTTACATCAAAGTCCACTGAACAGAAAAAGTCCTCTGCAGCAATGAAGGTCAAGCCACCTTTACTGAGGTAAGCAAAAGTATTGATGTGTGGAAAAATCCAATGAGACTTGCATTTGAAACCAAAAGAAGGTCTTGAGAAAATGTGGTTTATATAGATCTGAGATGTAACCACCGTAAACAGGATTTTTCCATCTCATAACTCTAATGTGGTAAGAAATGTCTGCCTGCATTGATCTGAACCAGAATACACGAGATGCACATTTTTTCTTTGATCTGAGGGCATTCAGCCTACCTTCTCACCCTCTCTGCATGAACTGAAGAATCTTGGATACAACTGTAATATTACAGGAAGGCATGAAGAACAATAAGGAAAATGCAGTCATCTAACCATCATCTCAAAAGAATATGTAGGGCAACAGGTAGCCATTATTACTAGAGTATTACCTTCAAGCTTCCCACTGAATATCAGTAAGGATGATTTGTTAATATAAGGCCACAAACAGTCATAAAGCTAAGTCTAGCATGAATTAATACCAGCATCCAAACTTCAGATTGTTAAAAACAATGCAGTACAAACTCCTGAGATCACAAATCTGTGTTACTAAGTCATGCAAGCTCTGATGTTGACAGGCTCCTCAGAACTAAAACTCTTGCAGAGTACCAGACTTTAAAGGTGGTCACCCAACAACCCGTACCAATTTAAAAAAAAAAAAAAAAAAAACAACACCAAAAAACTAAAACAAAGAATAAGTATTTTTTTGCCTTGCCAGACCCCTGCACAAAACATAGCACAATATTACTGCATGTAGCCCTTTGTATAGAAAACTGTCCAGGGCTAAATACATTATTCCATAAGAATAGTCTTCAGGGATTTTTTTTCTTCATTCCTTTGATCAATTAAGTCTCATGAATTGCAACTACTTACTAAAAGGAAGTGAAATAGGAAAGAACATGCTTTTCAATTATCTGCGAGAGCAGGGATAAATACACAGATATGTAAATATTCCCCCTTCTGTTCAACAGTCTTCAGTCTTGATAAATAGATTAATCTTCTTGCAGATTTAGTCCAAGAAAACACAAAGCAGCATTCCTAAATTTGCAATCAATAGCCAGAATAAAGAGAACTGTACAGATTAAAAGCTATATCTTTCCCTCTTCTTTATTTTCCCCAAATCTCTCATAAAATCCCTGTTGTACAAACCACACATATAAAAATCTATGAAATGGCAGAGTATGGTTTTGTGTAACTTAGCCCACAAGGCTGTAAGCCAAGGAGGTAGCCCTTGACTATTCTCAGGCAAACCTGGCTATTTTTCTTCCATTAGTCTTCACTTTTCCAATGAGTAACGAAAGGGAAAATTGCAATGTTATCACACATTTAGAGCATAGCATTCATCAAACAAACCAAGTTTCTTAGTGAGCCGCACAGCCCCAAGCATACAGTCCCCAAAGGGTGGTGGTCAGGGTGAATGGGCATTTGCACCAATGAATTTTTCAGGTTTAGCCCTGCTTCAAATACCCGGACTAATACTAATCCCTTTGTTTTGCTTCACTTCTTTAACATGATGTATCATAAATGTAGTTAGGTGAGTGATGCCTGAACTGACGTATTTCTATTCCAAAAACCTTGTAGATGGAATAGGAGCCAGCCAAAGCCAATTGAGGAGAGATTTCTTATAAATACTCATGAGAAGTCATAGAACAAAGCACTCTCAAGTGAGTTATCATTCCAACCAGTGTTTCTTCAAAATGAGCCTTCAGCAGAGTAGCAGCCCCAACTGAACAATAACAGACAGCCGAACATAAATAGTCACAAGGCCTTTAAAAATGTGAATCTGATACTTCATTAGTTGAAAATACGACCTCTGCTTTGATTTTGCATTAAACCAGTTCAGGTTTTAAAGAATGCCTTAAGCTAGCCTAGTTACTTGAAGAACAAGATTGGTGAAACATTGTGTTCACCAGTCTCAAGCAGGTTTTATTTCATTCTTGATCCCTCTCCAGATGGACTAAACCCACTAAACTTATTCCATTAGGCTGTGTGAAAACAGAATAGTAGATCACGTCTAGAATGGACTCTCTTTTCATTAACCTTTCTAACCAGATGTCTCATAAAAAGAGAACAGCAAAGGCTGGACCTTACACGCAGCATTGTCACTTAGTGGCCTGTGAGTATTTAATCAAAATCCTCAGCAAATTAGGACTCCACTAACAGAGCAATTCTAGTGGGAAGCTTTTACACCATAGTCCCAATGTACTGTGAAAGTTACTAATGTGAAAAATATATCTTCTGCATCAGACATACTGGCACAAAACTTCAGCTGTCAGTAACAGAAAGAGGTAGATCCTAGAACATTTTTATATTAAATATCTTGAAACTTGGGGAATTGTAAAATACTTCAGAAAACTCAGGTATCAAGAATAAAATACTAAGAGAGCCTTTTCAATGGAATTGTAAATTTAGGATCAAGCTTATCAAGTTTGCGCCTGGCAAGAAAATGTTTCTGTGTGACAGCAAAAAAGTGTTTACATCCATGAAACTAAGTCTTCAAACAGGGAGTACTTTAACAGGAAACCCTCAGAACACAAATTTTTGGTAGAATACTCACAGTTTATTTCAATTAATCCACAAACACAGTAATAAATGTCTTGGATTAGACACCCCAGGACATAAACCACAGCAGTTTTTGTTAGGAAACCTGTTTCAACAAATGGTGATGTTCCCGTTTAAATATAATCATTGAAGACATACAATTTTAGCCATCACTTGTTTTAATTCCACTTCCAAGACAATACTTTAGAGGTGACAACTGGAATCATCTCGTACGAAGTCAGAAATCAGCCACTGAGGAAACCAAAAATTCATGTTTAATGTCAGTTCAAGTCCCTGGCACATACTGTTTTTGTCCCTGTGAAAGATGTTCTATTTAACTTGCAGTTAGCATCATGCATACACAAAACAGGCAGCTACCCCAAGGCTGAGCTACATGAACATTCTATGTGACACTAACCCTTAGGTCAGGGCCATTTTTCAATAAATTATTTGTACAGGATAGGATTTTCTTTTCCCATACCATTAGTATGGATTCCATTTCTGAGGACCGGCCATATTAGAATAAGGAGATCCAGTAACTATCACAAACTTTCCTCAGATTTTTTTGCTATTTATTTTTGGTTAAATCTACATAAAGTTTTAACAGTTACTGCAGATTTTTTACCAGTCAAAGCTATTTTGTTTTATTTTCCAGAAAGGAGTGGATTAAACTCCTTGATATCTAAAAGACAATGCATCCACTATCATTTGATAATCCTTTTCACATTACATACCTGGAGTCCAAACAATTTACAAGAAACTCTTCACTCAAACATTTATCATGTAGGTGCACAAAGCACAAAGAGATTTGAGAAACATGAAGAATATTTACATGAAAGTGATACTAAGATTCAGATGTAACAAGATGACAGTTCAAAATCTTCCTAAAAGCTATTAATAAAGTTGATTTAGCAGCTTCCTGAAGTTTCGCAATTTTAGGAATGTGTTCCTCCTAAGCATGATCCAAAGAAGAGTTTCAACCTCACCTCTGGGTTTGCAAGAGAACTTTTGTACCCCTCTGTGTTGGCCACTTAAGACACTATCAGACTTAAGAGGGCAAAGCATAAAAGGGGAGTAGATTATAGTATATTATATTGTTATCTCATTAGCTAAGATGATCTGAACTTACCATTTGCTCAACAGATATTACAATTTGCTTGAAATTTGTAAATTATCAAAGAGCAAGATTTAGAACTATTGGTAATTGTCACAAGACAAGAGTGCACTTACCTTCCAGTAGAAGGCATTATTTATTCCTGAGTCCTGAGCATTGCTTCACATTTAGGTGTGATTATCCATGTCTAGAACATTTCATGCATGAGGTTAAGTGAGGCCTCTAAACAACACACACAAAAAAAAATTGTAAATAACATTTAACTACAGACCTTCACAAAGCCATGTTCTACATAGTTGCTAGTATGTTATTAGGCATTTTGAAAGTAACTTTATATGAAGCTGCAGAAGTTCATTATCAAATCAAAACCTAGAGCAAAAGGTAGTCAGTGGTTCAATCTGTCAAAAAGGTACTTTTCACTAGCCCATTTAAACTACATAAAATATATTTTTAACACCTTTTAAAATATACTTCTAATCAGAAAGCAACGGAAACTTTATGAAGTTGCTTTTAGTGCTGACACTTCTGCGGTAAGCTATAAATGTGCAGATGGGACAGAATCTGAGCCAGACAATTCATTGCTACCTTGTGTCTACTCACACACATATTCACCTTGTTACAAATTATACAGAGCTCAAGCAAGAGACGTCAAAAGACACTGTTACAGAGCAGCACACCTATATCCTTACATTTGTCTTTAAAAAGCCTCTGGATTCAAAGCCTTCACTTCCGAAGCCTCTTCTTACCAGCCCCAGGCTGAAAGAGGGGTGACAAGCTCGGTGTGCCTCTCACCCATAGGTGTCCAAAGACGTGAGAGCAGATGGCCAGCGCTTCCTCCTGCCCCGGCCTGCCGCGCTCGGCCTCCCGCCCATCGGGGGCATTTGAAGGACTCGCCGCTACCTCGGGACACACTGCGAAGGAAGAGAGGCATCAGCCGAGCAGCGAGGAGGCCATGGGGGGGAAACAGAGGGAGGGGCTACTTGTGCCTCACGACAGGATGCAGGGCGGAGGGGAGGGCTCCGCACTGGGTTTTAGTGAGGGAGAGTTACTCTATCCCCCTGTGTTGACTCCCCGGAGCACCGCCAAGCTCCGAGAGGGCATTATGTGAAGGGAAAGCGACCACCTCCACACCCCCCCAACCCCAGGCCCAACAGCCTGTCCCCTGCGGAGCACGAGCAGTTCCCCCTGAGAGGAGCCGCGCCCGCCTTACCGCGCCCGCAGCCAGCGCATAGAAAGGCCGTGCCTTGCCTCACCGGCTATTAAATAGCGCCCCGCGCTCCCGCGAGACCCCGCGCGGCTCCCGCCGCCGCTGCCTATTGGCGGGGCCGGCGCGCGTGACCCCGCGTGGGGCGGGGCGGCCGAATCCCTGTGAAGCAGAGGGCCCCGGAGCCGGCCCGGTCGGGGCTGAGGCGCGGCCTGGCTACTCAGCCGCGCTCCCCGCGGCGCGCATTCAGCGGTGGCCCCGACGGATCAGAGCAAGGCTTTCGTGGAACCGTCGTTCGTCATTCCTGCCCAGACCGAGTTTGGGTTCCCGGAGGTCTTTTACATAGGGAAACAAAAGCGTCTCCGGTGCGAAGTGGCAGCTGTGTAGCGGTTTTGAGGCACTAAATACCGCTGATCTCTGTCTAAACTCTCGCCTAAGCCCTGCTAAGGAGGCTTAGGAGCTGTCTGTGAGGGTGGTGAGGTAAAGCCCGGAGCCTCGCTAATGCCCTGACGTAGAGCACATGCAGCCCTGCTGGGCTGCGCGTCAGGGGTGACACAGTGGCACCAGGCCTCTCCTGCGACTCAGCGCGGGTGCAGAACAGTGCTGCTGTTCTGCCCCAGATAAAATGTGCTGCCTGGCTGGGGATGCTGCTAAGACGTTTTGGAGTGAGTACAAGCAGATTAGCATAAACAAGGAATCAGTAATTTGGAGCACAGAGACTTTGTATGCTGCCAGCAAAGGTGGTAGGTAGGAATCACAACATATCACAGGATATACTGAGTTGGAAGAGACCATCAGGGTCTTCGAGTCCAGCCCCTGGCCCTGTACCGAACACCCCAAGCATCACACCATGTGCCTGAGAGCATTGTCCAAACTGAATTGAATGAAAATCCCTGCTTCTCAAAAAGGTGTGCATATTACTGATAATCCTCAGCTTCCTGTCTCAGTGAGAAACAAATGTCTTGGCTCACGCCGATTTACTACCAGCACAGCACCTGTAAGTGTGTGGAAAGAAAATAACAAGTCAGTCCACTATCCCTTATCTGAACCCCGAACTGAATTACTCCGAACAGATCTAAACCAAGCTGATTCAGCCTGAAACAAATAGCCACATAGTTGCAACCAAGGGACTCTAAAAATTGTTTCATACCACTTGTCAGTTACTTCTTCTGTCTAATTCTTGATACTCAAAACATTGTTGCAGATTAACCTTCTGCCAGTTAAGTTTATCCTCTGTACGTCAAGATTCCAAACGTCTCTCAGGACTCACGGTAAATCAGTCTCTAGAGAGAAGTTTGTGAGACATGTAGTTTTAAGTTATTTCAAGTGGGCTCCTCTGCAGCGAGTATTTTTTAGTCAGACACCTAAGTCACATCAGTCCTTTTTTGTAATGTAGTCAAAAAGATGAAGTGGCATCCAACCTTTAAACTTTTACCACTTATGCCAGTGGGATTTATGTCAAGTTTGGTTGCTTCTTTTCCAATACAGAATGTAGACTGGCCCTTCTGTTACAGAGAAAACCAGCAAACCATAGCAAACCAGTGATCAGTATTCATCCCAGGTGAGAATTTTAATAATTCTCATAATCCTACAGCTTTTTCTTGCCCCTCACAAGCTTTCTTCTGTTTTCCCCATACAAAGTTTGCATTGTTTGTCTTCTCTCTGGCACCATGAAACTTAGTTTTATGTCTGATAGTGGCACAACTTCAACGAAAGGAATGCAGAGGCTACCTGACCTGTCTGTCCATTTCCAAACGCTCTCTATAGAATAAAATAACTGTTCTTTAATAAATTACTGCAAGGGTCAGATGTGGATTTGAGCCCCTTTTCTTGCAGGTTAGTTTTCCCATTTCCTGGAAAAATGCTGTAACCACTGAGTGGTTACAGCTACCTACAAGGCTGCGGGCAGATCTGCTGTTTCCATGTTTGTGGGAGGTAACTTTTATCTGAATGAACTTCTCAGCTACAACCTATGAATCTACCTACAACCTCGGTACTTTGGGGACTTGTGGGAGAGACCACAATATTGGTGGATCTGAGTACAGGTTAATTTTGAGATTAACCTGGATCACCACCCCGGAGAGATACAGGCCTGGATATGAGCAGAATTTGTAGGAAATTCAGTTATCATGGGGGCATGCTGAAATTAGTTAAGTGGCAGTAGGGTGTCTTGGTTATTTTGTAGATTACTGTTGAGCTTTTTAAGGAGTTGGATGAGCTGAACAAACTTGTTAAAATCTTGAAGAGCTGTGCTCTAATTAGCCAAATCTCTCTTTACCAGATATAAGAATTAAGTCTCAAAGTCACTGGTTTGATACTTCTCTCAGAAGAAAGACTCTTGAAAACCACTTGTTTAAAAACATTATGAGTTTACCACAATGCACAATTGTCATAAATGTTTCATTTCAATTTTATTGCCTTTCGCCACATTGATATGAAGGAAAATCAAGCAAGTAAAACCTCAATGTGACCATCAGTCTTTGCAGGTGAATTACAGTACTCAATGGCATTAAAAATTGTCAGGTTTGGAACTTCAGAATGTAACAACCTTATATATGTATATGCCACTTACAGCTTATCTGTTCTTTGGTTTTTGTTTTTTTGGTTTTTTGTCCTCAGAATATTTGTGTTAAAATTGATATTTTATTAAATTAATATTTGTGAGTTAAAATTGGAGCCTGTAAAATAGAATAAAGATAATAAATAGAATCTTTGGAAAAGGGGAGGGCAGGCCAGAATTATTATTTCCTTTCCAGAGGAAGAAATAGCAACATATTTCTGTTAGAATCGTCAGGTTCTTATTATTTTTGCTCAGTGATAAATTACTTCCATGGTTAACATTTTTGGTTATCTCTTTCCAGCCAATAGGTATGATCAGAATTTAAATAGTATTCTTCCACCTGAGAGCATATTTTGTTTGCTAGTGAGCTCCCTTGCTAAATAAAATACCTGATAAAGAGGCCATTATTCAAGCTTCTATCTTCTGGAAAGGCAGGAATATTTTTATTTGAGTAGTGCCTGTGGGGAAGGTTAGTATTATTTAAACTGATGAAACAATACACTGAAGTTCTCTTATTGTCACCGTTCCAAGCTCTTAACACAGTGTATTTGAAACACAATTTAAAAGAAGGAAAAGGGCAGGAGTAAGATATTATGAGATAATCACACCTCTAGGCCACTATCGAGATTGAACTGACTGCAGAGGCTTTAACAGCCTCTTCATGGATTAGAATTTAATGGCTTTTACTAGAGAACTATTAGACCCCTTGTATCTATTTAGTCAGCTTTTGGTACATCAGCACCAATGTATTTGCATTGGTCTTATTCTGCTGTCTTCAGGCTTTCAGATCTGATGACTGGCAAAAAAAGATGAGGTCAGATGCTGTAAATGTGTTTTGTTTTCTTCTGTAAAGTAGCAATTTCTGAGAAAAAGGAAGAGATTGTATTCTTTACTTGCCAACTAGTAAAATGTTCATAATAGCAAAAGATAGACAAGATTCAGGGGTAAATTTAATGCAGCTTTATTTTCCATGCTTTATCTTTAAAATCATGACAAGTCATATTGTCACCAAAATATGAAGTTTTACAGCATTTTCAATCAAGGGAAATAATTTCTCGGGTAATTTGAAAATGTTGGATAGGGGGTGCTTTGAAGATGAGAGGCTTAAAGAAGAATAGTAATTCCAAAGCTGGGTTGTTTTTTGGTTGTAGACTCTCCACATTTTCTATGGATTTCCATGAATTTTTCATGGACTATAACTCACTCTTACCATTAGAATTTCAGGTGCAGATGGAGTGGTTTCCATGGGCCTGCTATGAGCCATGTGCCACAGATTCAATCCATAGACTGCAAGTTGGTGTTTGGCATTGTACTAAAGCCACCAGTCTGTTCTGCAGTGAGGACCAAGCTTCATGGAAAATCCTGATTTCTCATTCTTGTGTCTACATATTTGCCACTTTGTTAAAGACATTTTGCTGGGTTTTGGTAGAACATAGTAGGAGATACAAAACATTAAAAAGAATTGTAAAATTCTAAACCTACATTGCCAGCACTGAAAGTGTTTCGGATATCTGAATTCTCTTATAAGTCTTATATATTTTCCATGCTTTCAGAAAACCTTAGTATTGCTTTAATTGCCTTTTCCATTAAAATGACCTTTTAATTGGTTGGAAATATATCCTAAATTTGATCTGTTCCAAACACTTTTTCAGCAAAATTGACTCATGATTACCCATTTCTGGACCCAAGTTTATTACAAGAAAAATATAAATGAACCCTCTGTGGAATTTTCCAAGATTTCTGGAGAGGAAATGCAATATCCTCTTTGTAGCACAGAATGAGCAGATATTCTAGTCTCAGATTTGCCACTAACTTTCCTGTGTAACTTTGGACAAGTATCTAAATTTCTGTTGCCTATTTTCTTGCTTTGTAAAAGAAGCTAATATTAACTTGCCGCCCAATAATTTGACAAGTCTGAGTGAATGCTTGCAAAGGACTCTGAAAAAGTCAGATGGAAAATGTTATGGGAGTGCATGGCTCTGCTAGCCAAAGAGGATATTTACAATAGGTCCATACTTTATGTAGTGAAATAAAAATGTTCAAGTGTATAACCAGATGAGACCAAGACGGATCTAAAATTAAATGCAGGAGGTATTTTTTGACCTTTCAACAGAAATTATGTAAGCGCTCTTAGGTTATAAATAGTCCTTTGTTTTCCTTCTCTTTGTTTAACACCCAGAAGAAACACAGGGTTAGTTGTTTGTTGTAAAGGGAGAAGGCAATGCTTTAGAATGGAAACAATTGTGCACTGTTCTTTATTTATACAGTTCTTATAAAGTTTGTAACTAGCATTTGTTGCATTGCTTAGCACTTTTTTATCTTCAAACAGCTACAGAAATAAAGTTTCTATTCCTGAAAATGACAACAGCAGAAGAAAAGAAAAACGCACACCAGTCCATTTCAAGCATGAAAGTTTCTTTCCTCTTTCCTGTTTTGATATGTCTGAAGAGCAAAAAAGCCAGTGCTAGACTATTATCAAACTGACACATAAACACTGGTATATCATCCCCTATTTTTATTATTAATCTTCAGAAATACGACATGAAATATGTCCACATTTAAATGAAAGTATTTATATTAGCATTAAGAAATATGATACTGAATTCTTCACAGAATTATATGTGTCCATATTTACAAATATTTCCTTGAACAACCAATAAGTGCTTAATTAGTAGCAAATTAATTTTTTGTCCAAAAAAAAAAAAAGTTTAACAAACAGAAACAACTGAAAACGTACCCTGAAGTCAAGTAATTGGCACTTGAGAAATTCAAAATCATGAAAATAACACTTTTTTTTGGTTGTTTTCATGTTTTCTATAATTTCTCTGGGGTTTGTATCATAGAAATAATGTTATTGACAGTAAAACATATGTGAGGCAAATGTCTTTATTAGATACTGCATTTTGTTTCATTTAAATTTTTAATCACCTTTCAAATCCATTCATTTGTTTCATAACTTTTCACTGAGAGCAAGTATGATTCTCCACAGTAAATTGGAATAAGTAGGCTGCAGCAAAGAATACATGATTAGGCTTCTGGTACAAAAGGAATCACAGTTTAAAAATCAGGTACAGTGCAGTACTGTCCAGTCTCTGCAGACTACTTAGAAATGCACTGAAGACTGATCGGAGCTTGATAGCTTCAGTCCTGACATGTGGGCTTAACTCCCATATTCCCTGGTTATGTCAAGAAATATTACGTGTAATCCAGTCCTCTGAATTTAAGCAAATTAAACACTTGGGATCAAATTCACTCATAATTGTAAGGCCATGAAATTAATAGAATTATACCAAAGATTATTTTTTTCTCAGTGATGTTATTTGATGGCTCTTTTGCATAGTGATTTGTGGATTTATGAAGCAGTTTAGTGTCCCTGAGGACTTCACTCCATTATGTCCAAAAATCTTTCTCCATCCTGTATTTTGAATTAATATAACTAATCCGACTTACTGAGGAAAGGAAGTTCTGTCTCTGTGACAACTCCATTTTGAATTTCTTTACTGAGACTGTCAACAGGATGCCAACTAATGCCAAATTCAATACAGTTTTTATAAAGTGGGCGCTTGTCCACAATGAGCTGGATTGAGGCCACTTACCTAACAGCATTCTCAAGGCAGGAATTTATCTTTAGATGTGACTGCTAATGCCAGATTTTTACTAGTAATCATAGACCTTCTTTTGAAATAATCATGAAAAAAATACTGACTTCAGAATGTTTTCTGTAAATATAGCCTGTGGATCCAAGCTCTATAGGCTGAAATAATTTTATTCTAACATCATGAAATGAAATGTGTGGCCAAGTATGAGCATGCCGCACTTCAGGTGCTGTAAGGAGCAGAAGTATCTGTAGAAATGTTAGTAGTTGTCTCTCCTCGTTTGAATGATTTCCTCAGCATAACAGAGCAACAATAATCAGGCCTTAAACTCCTGCTAAAAAAAAGCAACATCTGCTGATGAAAGGGGAATTCTAAGATGAGGATAGCCCTAGCTGAACTCTGTTCTTGCTTCTCTCAGAGATTTGCTATGTGACCTCAAGTTAGCTATTTAACAACTTTGTGCCTATTATCACATATGTAAATTCAATACTCTCGCACTGCTCTACCTTGGAGAAAGAAACGGGCCTTGACTTGCTTTTGTTTGAAGAGAAACTGAGATTATTACATTAACCATGTTGTATAAATACCACATGTTGTGAACTTGCGAGTGAGCACTTGCACACGTGGTGTGGACACAATCTCAAAACAGCATTTGTGAAGATAAATGTTATCTGTATGAACGGCAATACAATGCACCAACTGTGGGCAGAAAATTACATTCCAGACTACTGTTCTGGGTTTTGCAACTGCCTGGGCTCCTGCGTACCTCTCATTAGGTGGGGAGAACATGTCCCAAATCACAGTGCCGCCGTCACTGCCAGAGATCCACGTCCTCCTGCCTGCACTCTGCCTTCCTGTCCCTCGCCCTACTGCCTGGCGGTGTGGTGTTGTACGTGTTGAGGCCGAGTTTCGCGGCCCCGTGGCCACTGTAGGCTCGGCAGCTGAGGCACCACGGCCCCTCTCGCAGCGCCCGATCGGAGGGGCGGCGGGCGCAGCCCCCCCGCGCCCCCTCGGCCCCGCAGCGCATTGGCTGCGGCGGCGGCCGCC